>CM029357.1:48190078-48232387 GCA_017140985.1 Hormaphis cornu
AGCGCACACACTTTGGGAACCCTACCGATTTTCGTCCACCAGTCGCGCCGCAGTCGAGTCCCCGATTTCGCTGTACAATTTTTGGTATCGAAACAACGGAACACAATTTGTCGTCCCCGCACTGAGTGGCGAGTAAACTAATAACTACCGGGTTACATACGTCATATTGTTATTACTATCGGTACGCACAAAATAAATCATACAATGCACTAAAAAATAATCAAGGCCTCAATTACAAAATCTACACACTGTACAATAAACACGCTTATAAAACGTTTTATACGCACACGCGTATTTTTCGTGTAAAAAAAACATAAATACTGAAACGGAGCGGAAAACCGTGCAAGCTACACATATAATATTATTTATCCGACAGTAGCCGCGACAAAGCCGCCAACGCTCGAATTTACAATAAACGCGGTACTAATAATATTATACAGAATATATTACTATAAATTATAATACAAACGAAACAGCAAAACAATTCCACAAAAATCAAACAGAAATGGATCACGTAACGGTGTTGTGTGCGCGCGTATGGGGAAAGTGCAGGTCGCCGCTCTCACACTGTGATGTCGAGACTATACCGGAGAGTAATGCGAACACAGTAGTCTCCACGGGCGGAGATTTGATTACGTTTTTTTTTTTGGAATTTTTTAAAAACGTTTAAAAGCGCGATCAAACATTTTTCGGGGGGAGGAGGCTTTTAATATACTATATCTCCGCACGTCCCGTTTCTAGGATTATCTAAATGCACAACGATTGTATTATTTAAATACCGTACAATCGCGAATTCGTGTGGGGAAAAAAGTCACATATTGTTTTGTGTTTTAAAATTCTCATTTCGGTGCGGCAGACTTTAAATTGCGATAAAGTTCACGCCTGTACGAAATGACCGGCCAAATGATAGTGTACGGAAGTTTCTTTTTTTTAAGGGGCCTCGAAAACGTTTAAACATATAGAGTTAAGACGAAAATTTGATTTTACCGACATAGACCGCAGCGAATCGATTTTTGCTAAAGTACAAACGCCGACGAGAAACTTTTGTTTCGTTGCGAACTACGCACATTTTCTATCTACCAAAGTTCGTTCGGCATATACGATCGATAGCAATATTATACGTTTACGTAAAAATATACATTAAAGTACCAACATATAGTGTGTATATACACAGAGTTATCAAACATGGAGTTACTATCTCACCTATGATAGTGGGCTTTTTACATGCTGCCAGGTAGGAATCTTGACGCACCACCGGTTTGAAGCGATACGATTCGTCTTTAGAAATAGTTTCGTCTAAAAAAATAACCCCTTTTGTCAGACACAGCTCGCAACAGGTTAATAAATAAACAAATAAATAAATAATAATAGGTGCAATGATATTATATTGACGACGCAAAAAAAACACGATTTTTATCATGCAAGTCTGATGCAGATTGCACATCGTATACACTCTAAAATCGTTGTCCGTCCAGCAAGTGTTCACGCCCGATTCCGGTGTACATATATATGCGACAAAAGCACACACCAGACAAGCAACGTACACAAAAAAAAAATTAAAAAACCCTTTCATTCTCTTTTGTCCTCTTACCTTTATGGTCTTCGTACTCTTTGGGCGGTTCGCAGTGGATTTTGTTGCTGCCGATCGGTACAATCAGATTCCCGGAATGATAACCACCTCCCGACGCGGTGACGCTGGTGAGCGATATCGACTTTTCAGAACCTGAGGAAACAAAAAAAACGACATAGAAAAATGTGTAAAAAAAGAAAAAAAGATAAAAAAAAGGCTTGGCTCTACACTGTGTTGATTACCGCGCAGTGGTTACACAAAACAATGGCAGTATTATGTGGTGACGTATCGGAAGAGGCAGAGAAGTACCCAGGATCCTCCTTGTACGAGGGGACGGAGGATTCATGAGAGAACCGCCATTGAGTGCGGTTGGATGAAAGAAGCGACGGGCGGTTCAATGCGATAAAATAAGGTTGAAAGATAAATTTGTGCGGCGAGACCAACCGCGTTGAACGGTTCGGGAAAATAGAACGGAGGAGTAGGAACGTAAACAAGAATGCTCAGACGGGCGAGTGGAGTAGAACGAGAAACGAATATAGGTGGTGTTACGTAAATAGTGGATAAGGTGAGGGAAAATAGGCGGAGATGGGGTTTGATGACGTGTGATGATGAGAAGAGAAGAAACTGAAGCAGTTGTGTGGAAGGAAAATGTGGATGACCAAAGAAGAAGAGACGGATGGAAACGATTGAAAAGAGGGTCGTTAACGTGTATGTAAAGGATGTGAATGATGATCTAAGTGTGGAAGAATAGAACGAGGGTGACCGACCCCAAACAGTTGGGAGAAAAGCAAAGGCGAAGAAGAAGAAGATGAAGTAGTTACACAAATCAACTTTTGAAAAAATATTAGACCGTTTTTTTGTGGGCGGTGGTAAAAATATAGTTTTCTTACGAAATTGGATGGAAACAATTGAAAAGAGGGTCGTTAACGTGTATGTAAAGGATGTGGTGAATGATCTAAGTGTGGAAGAATAGAACGAGGGTGACCACCCCAAACGGTTGGGAGAAAAGCCAAGGCAAAGGTGAAGAAGAAGATGAAGTAGTTACACAAATCAACTTTTGAAAAAATATTAGACCGTTTTTTGGTGGGCGGTGGTAAAAATATAGTTTTCTCACGAAATCGTTTTTTACGTTTGTGCATCGCAGGCGGACGAAGGAAAAGTCACATTTGAACGAAAAGTTTTACGGAAAACTCGTTGGACGACGGAAGAAAAAACCAGAACGGTTAAACCAAACATGGTTCCTAAAAGCGAATCGATTAGACCAAGTTCCATATATGGAGGAGGGCGCCATACACGAAAACACGTCCGAAACACGACGTGAAAAAGGGGAAAGACCTCGCCGGCTCGCTTTGAAAGACTCGTTTTGTTTTTCCGCTGAATTATTTCGAGTCTTTTTTAAATAGCCTTTTTTCACAAAAGTTGCTCGCGTAACAGCAGAACACCACTACTTACTGCTGCAGCTGGCGATCGAGTCGTCCTGCGACGGCTGCGAGACGACGACGGCGGCGGCGGGTTGCTTCTTCTTGTCCGAGCCGTTCAACTTCTGTTCGTACTCCATCTTGCGCACGGCCACGTTGGGCACGTTGTGTTTGGACGAGAGCCGGGCCAGCTCGCTCCTGTAGAAATCCGTCTTGTCGTCCGTCGTCTTGCCGCACTCGAACTGTTTCGCTCTCGCGGACACCACCTGCGGCGGCGGCGGCATGTTGTTGACGACGCCGCCGCCGTCTTCGCGTATCTTCCCCAGCGCTTGGACGAACTGTTTGCCGCAGCTCTTCGGACGGGCCGCGGACGGCTGTCCCGGCGTGGGGTCCGCACCGCCACCGACGCCGCCGGGCGGCCACACGGGCGGCGACTGCAGCTTCTGCGCCCTGGAGTGAAACTCTTTGGCGGCCGGCCGCTGTTGCTGTTGCGGCGCGGCCGGTCGCCGCAGGAACTCCTCCTTTTGTTCGAGGCTCTTCTTGATCCGCGACATGATGACGGAGTCGTCGGGTGGCGCCGCAGCGGCGGCACGACGGACGGGGGGGTTGCCCGCGTGTTGACCGCAGTCGGACTGCTGCCGACCGAACTGCGACATCAGCGCGTCCCGGCATGTCACGCCCACGTCCATGCTGTGCCTCGGGTTCGGCGTCCGTTCGGACGGCGCCTTGTCCCCCCGGTGCGGCAGCGGCGGGCAGCCGGCTCCGGTGTCGGTGGCCGACGACCGGCGGACGCTGGGCGTCCGGTGCGGCGACACGAACCGGGCGGCGCCGCGTTGATGCTGGTGGTGGTCCCAGACGTTCTGGTAGATCGGACTGGAGTCGCGGCCAGCTCGGTGAAACCGCAGTTCGCTGCCCGACGTCATGGCCGTTTTCAGGCGGCCGGGCCTCTGGTTCGTCTCGGGGTTGTGCGCGGTCTCGCTAAAGTACTGCAAAGGACGAATAAACAATTAACATATCGTATTTGATTAATCTATATTACGGCCGAGAAACGTATCTCGAACCCAATAATATACGCACGTTTCCAAAAAAAAAACCGAAAAAATCGTTGGGAGGAGACCACCACCCGGGTGATTCGGCCGTATTGCGCGGGACAGCTTTTTACTCGAAGCGCCAAAATTTCACGGTAGAATATTGTCTACGCTGCATGGCGGGCGTTTTAGGTATTTTCGATTAGTATAAACACAATCGTGCGTGTTCGCGCGGACATTTTTTTCGTAACCGTACTCACCAACTGTATAATGTCGTTTTCCATGGGCACCACGAGCAAATGGACATAGCCCTGCGACTGTTGGATGAGCTCCACGACGAGCGCGTACGGTTTGCCGGCCACCGTCTCGCCGTTGACGCTGAGCACGCGGTCGCCGGTGCACAGACCGGCCGCGTGCGCCGGACCGTGTTCCCGCACGTGTTTCACAAATATCGTGTCGACCGAGTCGTCGGAACGCGCGCCGGCACTCCGTCGCAGGCCCAGCCGCTCGTCGCCGGCCAACACCTTTAGTAATCGAAACGGAGAACGTCGTCAATTTTAAAAAAACATTACATAAAAAATTTTTGCACATTTCATAAAATATTGTCAATACATTGCATTTTTTGGATTCCGAACGCCGGGCCAGCAAACTATATATATATAGTGGTTTGACGGTGCGGATGTTTTGTGATTCTGGAATGCTCCCCTATGACGCCTCGAAAGATGGATGGTTTATTCGAGACGGTAGTAGTTTATTCGAAGCGTTTTTTTTTTTTTGAAATTACGAGCGAAAAAAGGAAAACGGCAAAATTTTCGAAAAGTTCGACTTGAAATTTTTATGTGTCATAAAATAGGAGTTTACTGCTCAATCGATTTTGATCGTTTTTAAGAGAGTTATGGAACTATGAGAAATCGCCGAGTTTGTTATTTTACGGCGGTTATTATTCCGTAAAGTTTTCGAAACACAATCTAAACAAGATAGTTTTACATATACGGTTAAACATTTAGAAAATTGGTTCACAGTTTATAACCGATTTCACGTTGTTACTTGGTCGTTAAACTCGTCATTCCGTGTATTTCTTATGGGGGGGTACAACTATTTACGAGAAACGTGTTTTTTTTACTCATAGATTTTTTTGGATCATAACGTCCAAAACAAAGATCGGACTAAGCTGAAACTTTTACATGATACTAATAAAATAGGAAATATACAAAAGTTCTTATTTTTATTGTTCGTCTTTACCAGTAGAGTCTAGATAACCGATCGGAATAGTTTTTTCGGAGGCAATTATCATTGCTTTCAGATATTATAAATAGTACGTTTGAACAACCACAATACGCAAATCGGTGACCCACCCAAACCGTAGTCGCTACTCCGTCAAACTACGACCAAGACTGGTAAGTAACTACTCAAATAATGGCCCTAATGGGTTGACATTTTCGCACGTTATTTAAATTTATATTCTTCACACGTTAAATTCGGTTTTTACCAGCATTAGACATCTGAGCTCGCTCGGAATCGTATTTTCAAAGGCAATGATATGTTATCATTTACGAACAAATCTTGAAAAAAGCGAACAGAATTCGGGAAAAAATTCGTAGATTCGAATAAAATCAATACAGACACATTGACGACGAAATTTTTCGTGTATATTCAATTACGAGTACTTTTTTTATTACATACTCGTTTTCCACAAAACAAAATACCAAATAATACGATACTTGGGTTGTAGTACCTAATTTGGTATATTTTTGAAAATATTCCTACAACTTTCAAAACACTACACTGTGTTTAATCGAAAACGTCTATGTAAAAACCGACATCGTCGTAATCGAAACCAGCGCAGAGTAAATACGATTTGTTGCAGCATAATATCGTATTTTATTTTATTTCGAGGCCGGCTACTTTTGAGGCCGTGCAGGCATTTTTCCGCGCTCGCTGCGTGATCATCATTAACGGACACGTGTCATCATTATCTCTTTCCAATTATTTACACACGGAATTCTTCGCCAGATCACACTACTGATACGGAATTTTTTTTTTTTTATCGAATTTAATCACGAATAAAAAATGTTCATAAACTTATTCGAAACGCTGCCACGATTCAACGAATACACAGAGAAACAATCGCGTGCCCAGTAATTATGGTACCTATATTGTTTATCAACGAACCTCCTGTTATATAAGTTCAAATTCTCGGCCATATTTATACGGTAAACAAACCATTTTCTTTTCGCAAAATGTTTCAAAACAACAAACGAAAATATAGTCGCCGATAATTCGTCGCGCAGCAAATTAATTACGACATGATGCGGTGTCGCACGTTCCCGCACAAACAAGAAGAAGACGTCGATGGTAAGAAATCATAAGACCGCAGCGCAGTATTAGTACTATTGGAAACCCAGTAAGAATTTGAAACACAAAGTACTCGCGAAATTCGCAAGTTAATTACACATGATGTACGTCATAATAACACGTATTAAATCGAATCGAAATCGGAGTAAAATCTAATGTCGCGAACCTTGAGAGAATTCAACCGACCGAAATAAATGAAATGGAAAAGAACTGTAACTAATAGCTGCTGGCGTTCTAGAAACAAACGAATCGTAGTTTAGTTCAAATTACACAGAAATTACAGTTAGAAGTTTAGGAAAAGTGTTTGTCAGTTTGTCAAATTATTGTTGTTTAGACAAAATAATTATAAGACTAATAAGAACAAAAAATCCATTGGATGGTCATAAACGAACAGGCGACGTGTGTCATATCATAACTGTATTGGTTGTAGTATAAAACCGTTTGTTAGCACGAGTAAATATGAAAGAACTACGCACAAATATAAGTATTTTATGACTATACATATATACATCAATAAAACATAATAAATTTAATATTGTTTTTCTCAATAAAACACGTTTTGGTGTTAACACTAGAATATTGTCTAGTAAGTTTTCTTTCATAAGACGCAAAACATAACATTACTACGAATTATTATGCTTATATATTACTATTTTCTTCACAAACACCCAAATAGCCAGACCGCAAACTATATAATGCACTTACTACTAAACTAAACGTGTTATTAGGTTTTTATAATACATTCGTTTTCAAATATTGTATGACTGTCGCGGTAAAAAATACCACGTAATTTCAGAATAATATGGGCTAAAACCTGGGCGTACTGCGCGTAGTTGATAAATTCGATATAAGACCCGTAACGCTGCAAGTATTGTATTTCAATTGAGTATATTAGGTACATTTATCATGAATGCGAGGATACAACACGATTTCGGACAGACAGATAAGCCATTTTCCGGGCTTCGACAATATACTGATAATGTGACAACCAGGATTGGGAGAATATACATTTGAAAAGGGTAGAAAATTTGGAATTTTTCGATTTGCTCGGCTAGCCGTCTGTAAATGCACGAAATCGGCGTGTTCTCTCCCCGGACAGAGTTGTTAAGGCGGAATATCCGATCTTTTTTTTTTTTTTTGCTCAAACGGATTGATTGGAATATTTAAAAAAAATGTTCATTATTTCCCACTAGTTTACGGTTTGTTATTAGAAGTCGGTAAGTTTTTAACGTACAATCTATACGTACTGCTCGATACACTGTCGTTGGACAATTTTTTAAAAATCAATTTTGTTTTTAGTTATTATGGTTTAAAATCGACCTCACTGTTGAAAATTAAATTTCACGAGTACTAGATAAAAGAAATTCCAAAAAAAAAAAATTAACCGTCAGTACACACGTATCTTGAATCATTTTTCGATACAAAAATTAATTACCTGATTATTGTTTTTTGTTTGTGAAGCAACTAATAGACTTAGTCTACTGCTCTAGAAAAAAGTATAGAACGCGCTCCGGCGAAATGCGATAGTAACTCTATCGGAAGTTGTATTGGAAACATATCGTATAGAAACGCATAAAAATACAGCGATTTATACGAAAATTTTAAACTGAACGGATAGCATAATGGTTTTAATATAAATAACCGTAGTTTTAAAATGTTTACCTTTTTGAAGTCTGAACAAAAAATACAGTTGACTATGCGATATAAAAAGTCTTCGATCGAAATTTATGTGTTTTCTTTTTATTTGTAATTTATGTTCTAGTACCCGCTGAACGGTATCTGTACGTGTAAATTACAATAAAAAAACTGAATGTCCTATATACTGGTTCGACGACAAAAACACATTAGTCCACACGAATTTTGTAGTGAAACAACAGCTAAATTACCACAATAATATTATAATATAACAACGACAAACCGCCGAATCCTACTAAGTGTATACACAGCTAGTAAGCCACTTAGGATAAAATACCATTCGACGTGTAAAAAATAACACACGAATGTTTTAATAATATTATTATTATTATTGTTTCTGTGTCAGTGTAGAACGGTCGGAAAAACTTTGTAGTATAATTACCGTGTGTGTCTTGTTAGAGAGTAAAAAAAAAACAAAATGTTATTCTTTTTCTTCTAAATTTATATATACACTGCACACTTTTACACTTCATAGTGGGTATTTATGTGATACAATTGTTTTTTGTTAAACAGGTAATGAGTATATTCTTCTATAGGGCACTCGTAGTAAGCAGGTTTTTGATTTTTGTATAAGAATACGCTCACAAATTGAAAACGGAAAAAAATTGGAACACTTACCAAACGAAATTGTTTTACTTCTCAAACGTTAAATTCAAAACTGAAAAAACGAGCGCCTCGCAGAACCCATTTCTACATATTCTGAAGAATACAACCCCACTTATCGACGTACGTTTGTTGTTGGTTAGCTCAAAAAGCGAGTTCTTCATAATCGGTTCGCGATAACTGTATAGATTTTGGTGAAATAAATGGGTATTTTCATTACAAAAAAAGTATAAAAAACGGATATTTCATTAAAATATTTTCAAGTTACTAAAATTAGAAATATAAAACTGATGGATAAGGTACGCATAGCTATAGTAAGCTCAAAAACAACAGTTTGCGATAAAAAAACCCGGAGTCAAACAGTAGGACCAAGACTTTAATTGCAAAAAAATTGTTGTACCGTTTCAGCGAAATAAGGCAACAATAATTCACCAGAAATTACAGATCTCTACGAATAGTCATGTTAAATTCTTCATCAGCCCATCGAGAACAATTATTTTGATAACGTTGATATAAAATACGTATAATTATATTGTGGGTACCTATAGTGCGTTTCACGAAATTAGAATTTTGACTCACTCAAATCAGTTGAAGTCTGTGAGTTTTTAGATTCTGAGTGAAACAAAGAATGTATTGGTTTTTACGTGATGTGTATTTTTTTGAAACTTTTTTTTTTTTACTACTATGTAATCACCGTAACTTCTTCAATAATTCACCGATTTTTAACGTCAGTACCTTTAATGATAGGTATATAGACACAGATGGTACTATTTGAGAGGTCAAAAACTTAAGCGTCGATAAAATTAAAAAGTTACAGTAAAAAATCTAAGCGAAACTAAGGAAAATACGTTAAAAATTACGACAAAAGTGATTTAGACGTAATCGAATTAGTTATGTAGCCATTACTTCCACAATAATGATTGGAATAAGCTGAAACTTTTACATGTTATTAAAATTAGTAAGACACAGGTCTGATACAAATTTTTTTTTTTTTGTGGTTTTTGTTCGATAAAAATGTAATTTTTGACAAAAAGTTTAACAAATTTAATACAAGGTTACAAAACATGTAAGTACATATGCTACTAAAAAATTTCGAAAATCCGTTGTCACGATTTTTATATTATGTTGTTTAAAGTTAGAACATTTTCGAAAATTAACCATACCTTCGACTATTTTTGGAAAAAAATTCGTAACTCGCACTCATTAGTTACATATGATTTGAAAATTATATGGTCATGTAAAACAAAGTTTGCCATCTGAGTAAAAATATTTAAAAAAAATCTGCTCAGTAGATTCAGAAAGCGTATAAAAAAAGTATTGACTAACGGTGTTATTTTGATTAAAACAATGAAATGAAGCACTGTTGAAGAGTGATTCCGACTTTAGGAAAATTCTTAGAATAGTACATTCTATTGCTCTGTGGTGTTTGATATTGTTCGTTGGGTTTTCTCGGTATTAGTTTTATAATAATTTTTTCATGATGATAAAATTAAGATTCTAAACTGTTTTCACTATTTTTAAGACTTCTAGCGCCTAATAAAAGACCAATAATACAACATTCTATTGTTACGGCACGATTTTCGTAGTTTAACTACTCGGAATCGTTATTTTTGTAAGCATTATTTAATTGCTTACAGATTTCATATACAACTCCTGTATAAACCTTCAAAAACAGTGACTCACATAGTCACACAACTACCCACGCGACGTAGAGCAGTGTTTTTTAAACTGTGCTCGGCGAAACTTAAGTAATTTTTTTTCAAAATTTTCGAGAAAGTTACTTTAAAAAATCTAACTAAAAATTAGTAGTGGCTAGTGGGAAACAAAGATGTTTGTACAACAAATAATACCTAATATATATTTTATGGTGTACTTACAGTGCTTACACACAAAAACAGTATTTGAACGTTTTTGATAAAAAATACTAATTGGTGTCGACCAATTTTTGTGTACACTGCTTTTTTGAAGATAGTTTTCACAGGGGTTCCGCATAAATTTTTTTTTTTTTGTTTGTTGTTCCGTGATGTCAAAAAGTTTAAGAAACGCCGCAGACCTACAGCGATTCGGGCTTTTTGATTTTACGAACCAACGGGTTCTTCGAGAGCGAACATTTTGGGGAAGACACCTACTGATTTTCGTCCACCAGTCGAGTCTCTGATTTCGTTAAACGCACTATATAATAATAATATAAATAAAGTGCACCGTTATAGAACTAACGTAAAAATCTAAAATAAACACAGAGTCACAAAAATTACTTAATACGGAGCTCGTCAGCGACGGCGTCGATATTTCTGAAAACTTAACGACAACATGCGCAGCGAATCGTTCCAAAAAAAACATTAAAACCTGTATACTACTACGTCTACACTACTACCCGATTTTGGCGCTGCGGACGACACGACGTTCTTACAAGGCTTAACTTATACCGCGATAAGGTGGCTAGAAAAAATAAATAGTAAATCCGCGATGTTCGGACGATGATGGAAAAATACAACATTATTCTGTGACCCAAAGTATAATATTGGCGACAACCAGGTGAAAAATCTCACGAAAAAAAATAAAAAATAAAACACATAACAGATTTTATACATACATGTATACAGTAAATTTGCGACAAGACCGAGTGTAAAAACGCGTATACAAAACACACACGGACGTGTGACAAATGACAGCGGTTTGCCAGAAAAAAAAAGAAAAGAAAAACAGCGCTTATAGCGGAGTTGGCAAGAAATTTACGCCGCACGTTATGTATAAATTATATACGCTCGACAATTGACAAGACGTGAAAAATACCGATGATTTGTGCGATGTTTATAACGGCGTATAGTAATTATTATATATTCTTTTCGCGGTTTGTTAATGGCTTTTTTTCAACCCCACAATTATCTAAAAAACAAAAATTATTCATAACTTAATCATACGCATTGTATCGCCAGAATAGTGTATATTATAGTCCATACGTATCGTATGAATTTTCAGAAACTGCATTATGTATGTGTTTGGCATGTGTTTTTAGCAGAAAAAATAATTTATACGCGGCCAACAGAACGTTATTCTAGGACGGACCAAATGTAATATGTAATAGAAACTGACCCCAACATTTATGTGTATATTAACTATAGAAAAATTTGGAAAACCTATTTTTGATTCGATAAACAAAACACGAATACAACTTCTTACACGCAGATTGTCGTGTTCAGAAAATTACCAAGGGCCGCAGGGTATGTAAACATGGGAAAAATAATTCATTTGGTAAATGTACTGGTAGAATCTGCATTCCTATATTACACCGATTCAGTAATCATACACGCGTACTGAGACTAATAATTAGGACACCCGAATCCCCCAAAAACCAGGAATAGACCCGGAACTTTGTTTTTTATGTTCTTTTTCAAAAAATAAATTTTTGTCAACTATTCAAAGTTTTGGCTATAACGCCTCTCCCGCCCTAAATATGTTCGATTCGAGTTGTGCCAATAAATAACCTTCAGACGTATTTTTTAGGAGTATACATCAATACCAAGAGCTATAGACCACCGCGAGAAGAAAATGTGTATTAAAAAAACCAGAAAATTTGATGTATACGATCTGGAACGCCAAAATTCATTGGGAATCGTTTTTTTTTTTTCTACGATCGGTATTTTTATTACCTTGTATAATAAATCTACAAGTTTCCTAAAAAAAAACCAAACCAAAATTAACACAAGTTTTAAAGGAGAGACCAAAACATTTTGAGTGAATTATGCGTCAAAGCTATTATTATTTTTATACAAAAATTCGTGGTACCCATGTAAAATAAGTATAGTCAATAGGTAAAAATTTGATCACACAAACAAGTTTTTTTTCCCGAGTTCTGTTAACATCTACAATAATTTCTACAGTTAAAGCATACGATTATCCTATAAACGTAATACTGGTTTATTTTTAAAATTCCAGAAATGTTACAAATCCCCGGATTTTTTCACGATTTCCCCGACCATCTTAAAATTCCCTGACATTTCTAAACATTCCAGGTTTTCCACACTTGTGGTGGCAACTCCGCGCTAACGTTTTGAAACGGTTATAACAATATAAAATATACAAAACTCGTCGTTTTTATTATTTATCGAGTTTTTCGATGGAAAACAGAACGAGTGGAAAGCGTGGGCTGTATAAACGAGCGAAACGACTCGAGTTGTATACGAATAATTCGGGTGGCTGATGATTGTCATCGAGTGCGCGTATAAAACCGAAAAATTAGGTACAGTTCGTTATATTATATTTAAATTTAAATTAAATTTTTTATTACGTGACGATGAGAAAAACGACCGCGATTCCAAGTATCGTCATACCGAACTACTGAATAATTTATACAAACGTGAATACACGTACGCATTTACATTTTAACGGTAAACAGCTGTATACGGGGGGAACGTCGTATAGAACACTCAAATTTTGCTATTCTAACACGTGTATTCAAACAGATTTTATACAAGTCTTCGGTTAGATTTATGAAGCTCACAACTGTCGCAGCAGCTATTAAAAACGGTCACATCATAGTCCTGATGCGAGAAACCGTAAATAAAAGTACAAACCAAAAACCGGAACCGAACCACGCAAAAGATATATCGTAATGCAGCCTCTAGGAAGATCGTTAATTAATTTTATTTAAACTCGTATTCGATGCGTCAACACTTTACTTTATTTATTCCGCGTTGTTCACTCGCAATACGACATAATATTATGTAAACAAAAGTGGCAATCGTAAACGACAAATCCGTGTAGTAAATTAAAAAACATTTTCACTAATTTTCAACACGTCGTATATTACTACTCGCTCAAGTTGTATGTTCCCCAAAACCAGAGAAAAACTACGTCGGTTCTCGTGGTCGGTTATAGGTTTTCGCGGTGCGTTTGACCAGCAGCAGTAGGAACGAAAATTTAAAACGCAAAAGTAATAATATAATATACCCTTCTTTCGGTTTATCAAACGCGTCTAGTTTTTAGATTATTCGAAATCGGTATTAAAAATACACTATTGTATCTCCGAAACACGATTTTGAAAAGTCATATAATATACGCTGCACATAACTTTAAAAGAACACTGTTTTCAACGAGATATTAATTAAATACTAAAAGCGACAATGATCGAATGCGTTTAGCGATTTGGGGAAAAAAAAAAACCTAAACCTCCGAGCCGGACAACACAAATAGTAGTTTTCGTAAGAAAATCCAGAAATATTATGTATTCGAAATGACGCTGTTCTCGCGAACCGATTTCATTCCGAATATTTACCGCTTCTTTCAGTTGTCAAGGTGTACGTTTAAAGAAATACGTATAATATATAGATGATACACGGTATACTGCAGAACCCACAACCGGTCGGACTGAAACCCTACGAGCACTACAAAAAAAAATATAAAAAAAATTAATGATTTATTTTCAAGCGTGTTTATCTAAATAGTATATACACACACACACACATAATACGTATACCAAATCAGTAGCTAATTTTCCTTTTTTTTTTTTTTCTAAACCGATAATCGTATTTATATGTACTTATTACTATAACTGGTAGGTGGTCAAGGTTGAATGTGCGTGTTATTCGATTTATGTACGTAAAAGTCAACGAGAGGAACACGCATTTTACGAAGAAAAATCAACTTGAAAACGTTCTAGACGTTCCGCGGACGGATTATGAGCAATGTTTTACGATCACAAAGTACAATGATAATAATGAAAGAAATGCGATTTATACACGGGGTCGCGGCTTACCAGATACGATTCGGGCGGGTAAACGATGAAGTGGCGCAACGTGAAACCGAATCCATTTTCCGATCGTCGTATGAACAGCGACTTCGGGCCACTAACTCTCGGCTCTCCTGCACGGCCCTGTAAACACCAGAAAAATATCGTATTTAAAAAACAATACGTTCAATTATAATATTATGTTTAATTCAGCGTTTATACGACGGCGTAATATATGGACAGTGTATGTAAAACACGTTTTGGAATAGTATTATTCAAAACGCGTCGCCGCCATTTACAGAGGTACTTATTATATTGTATTTATGTAAAATTTGAAATGTCTCGCACAAACGCTTGGAAACTGTAAACATAACATTTTGTCCATCGCTTTATGCACAATACGGGGTGGTCCTTGAAACGTCACGGTATAATTGCCCTCTAAACGATAAGTCACAATGACGATTCTCTAACGGCGTCCGCAAAAAATATGTTACCTAGCTAACATAATCGTGTTCACTTAAAGGATTAATTCAAATCGAAGTACAGGTACCGCAGAGATATTTGCCGGTTTATTATACTACTCATTATACCACTACTAGAAAAACGATACGAACAACAATTGTTGGACAGATTTGTTTTACACTTCTAACAATCTGGCTGTAGGCCGTTTATAACGTATATAGGATTCGTAAAACGATTAGGGCTGATTAAAACTCAACGAACGAGAACATATTCATCGAGACTCCTGTTACCACCTTCGACAACCTGCTAAGTATGATATCTTATACGAATTAAAGTCGAACGTCGCATTTCTGTACAGGTAAGAAGAAGAAGAAGTGACATAAAGGCCTAATTTTTTTGAGGGTTCTTAGCAACGAAATATAAACAACAAATCTAAATCCAACGCGTCATTTGTAGGAAGTTTTAATTTTTGTTTTCGGTAACAAAAAAAAAACATTCAATAACACTACGAGCAAAGGCTGGAGACAACTATTTTGTCCGTATACGAATGCGCGCATCGAAAGTGGTAGAGATCGCCTACATTCCACCCCCGAAAATATGCACACGATTCTTAACGCGAAATAGTATTTTGGAAATACGCTTTGATCAATAAAACGTATTGTACGTAGGTGTAGTTAAGCGTTTAAAGAACCCAGAAATGGGTAAAACGCATTGCGCGAAAAAAAAACTGTGTACATGTATGTAAAATTTCAGTTTAATATAACAAGTATTGTGTAAGTTTTATCATAGTAAAATAATTGAAAATATTGAATTTTTAAATTTTCTGACTACGCGAAAACGGTACCAACTGCACAATTACGTATACTGCAAACGTTAAAACGACGAAATAATTATATTATTATTTAGTACGCGTGTTTATCGATTGAATTGAATTCTTATTTAGCCGATTCTAAAAACCGCACGAATATCCACTTTTCCCGAACAAAAACAACACAATTTAACACATATTCTCAATTACGATAAATACGCGTCGATACCGTGGTGGAAACTAATCGTTTTAAAATTTTATAGTTGATTATTTTTTAACTTTTTAACGTAACTAGTAAGTCGTTTATGTTTTTAACTTATCGACTTATTCAGTCAAACATCCTATACTGCGTTAATTCAATTATTTGATATCATATTGTTGCAAAGTCATCTATATTTATTATTATTTTTTTTTTTGTCAAGCGGAACTAACAGCAAAAATCAACTTATTGACTTTTTTTTTTATTTCCCAAACTATTTGGGTAAGTTGAAATCACTATATAATAATATACAGAAAACGCGTGACACCTTAAAAGTGCGATTTTCGTATCGAAAGACACTGGCTGCATCGTGACGACAATCGTCGAATACCATCGACATTTTTCTGAACCTGGCTGTTTCCATTCTACATTTTACAATACACGTTATTATCCGCTAATTAGAGACCGATTCGCGTCGACGGAAAGCATGCAATACCACTACTATACGACAGTAGCTGTACGTATAAAACAATATTATGTAAAACAAATAACGTCGTATAATATTCATTTCGCGACGGTGTGTGTCCATTTACGGGCGGACATATTATTCTATACATACACGACACACGGTGCCGAGTCGCGACCGGAATATCGTACACAGAATTTAATCATCGATCAACGGATCGATTATATTATATACAGCAGGCTAAAACTCCGTCTGCGAGATCTCATTATTCGCCATGTAAGGCACACGCGACACGGCGTAATTTTATTTTGTTGCGAACATTTGTTTTTACCAGCGACCGTTTGATATATGTAGTAGGTACCCATACTCTATTTGATATACCTATCCCGTGTACTCGGACAATACAATCCATAGATAAATCTAAAGTCAACGAAACAGTGTGATAAGTTAGGTTAATTCGATTTAAATTGCCTGCTGGTTAAACGTTAACAAAGGTAAAAAATAAAATTAACTAGACCAAGTTAAAAAAAAAAGTGTTTATTTTTTCTTAAATATTCCGCGGGTCGTAAAATGCCCAATTCGGTTGCTGTTTACACAAACGTTTACTAAAAAATAAAATACCGCTCAAACTAAACGTTAAACGGTTATTGCAGACATTTATAGGCGCAGCATCTATTATTAAATATTTAGTTACTACGATGACTAATCATTACCATTACCACCGATATGGTAGTAGTTTGCAACGTGTGTTGTATCGACTCTTGTATTTGGAACACAAATAAAAGACCATAAGCCACATGGTTTAATTTGTATTGCACCGAATATTATCCACGACATAAAACCACAAACACGTGATGAAAATTAAAACCGATTTTCGGTCAAATCATTTTGCGCTTAAGAATTTCTTATCCATAGTTTATACTGTATTCGACGTGTTACAAGAAAAATAAATAAACAAAAAAAAAAAAACAAAAAAGTCGACAAATTAATTTCGGTCCCATTTGATAACATTAAAAAAGAGAAATTAACTTAACTTTGGTTAAAATTTTATAGTTAACCACGATAATGTCCCAACATTATCGTGGTTAACTATTAAATTTTAAGTTAATGCAATACAATTTTTATCAGGATAAGTAAATAAGCTAAAAACTAAACTATAGTTAAAAAAAAATTTAATTTTTAATTTAACTTTACAACTAGTTTATGCCCATCTTTGGTTAAATCATAGACATATAAACCTATGGACTACCTCACTTTTAACACACAAGTACTAGTTACCAAATGAACGTGGTTGAAATAAGTTTCATCCTTCTTTTTTTCCATGAAATATAATGATTTCATCAAGCTATTAAGCTTACCATTACGTACTTTTCACGGAACAATCGAATTAAATCATTTTTCATCCATGATCGCCTTATACATTTACATTTTAGAGACTCAATTTATTATCCGAGAGTAGTTCATAGGTTTATATGAGATGAATAATACTTGTGGGCGATTTACAATACTAAACCGAAATATTTGTCGTCTTTCTTTTTTTATAATTTTTACATAATTACAAGCGCCGAAGAATTCATTGCTGTTATCGTTATTATGAAACCTAAAAACCGAATATCATTGTATACATTTATAAAACTGAAAAAGATTCGTTTGGTAACTATAGGCGTGCTTTAGTCAATAGACGATTAAAAAGAAACCTGTAGTCGGTGCGCAGAATGTAAAAATTTTCAATTGACCAAAACGCAGGATTCATGCTTCATTCTCAACGTAATGTATAAATATCATTAGAGAAAAAAAAACCTCTGGAGTATACAGGGTGTCCCGAAACGATTCGTCCGATACATTTAGTAAATCGAGTTCTTGCAGTTTGTGGTAACCGTCTGAAAGATTTTCGATTTTTTAACGATCGCCGAATAAGTAGCGATAAAGTGCAAAGCCGATTGGCGTAATTAAAATTAACAAAATGTCGACGACCCAGCAACAGAGTGTAAAAGAAAGTACACGACCGAATGTCGAATCGCCTGGATGTGCGCATGTGTCAATAAAGGTCGTATATTTATACCTAAAACTTATTGTAAAACTCACTGTCCAACCCGATTAATCAAAGTGCACAACGTAAATAAACGACTCTTTCTAAAACTGACGAATCGTTTTGGAACACGCTGTATCATCTCGCGTAATTAAGTCGAAAATTTAAACTTTGCTCGAATAAACCCAAAAATAATACTACTATACGGTGTATAATACGAATGTTATAAAAATACACGCGCGTCCGTTAAGCGGCGAATGAAATTATAATCGTGTAACGGAATAAGAGTGAATCAGACGAGAAAATATACACGTAGTATCATCACTTTCTGGTAACGCCGCAGGATATTATACGATAAACACGCGGGAGTGATATACAGCTGACGGCTGTGCAGAACGATTAAAAGAACTTGCAGTGCACGGGTTATTTTCGGGTCAAAAACGACGATGTTAAAAAAAAGCGTAACATATTTTATTATTATTATTATACAACATATTTTATACGGCCCGTCGACGTCATAGAGCGCGCGTGTATGCAGCAACTGTTACAATAGTGTAACGTTCGTACGTGCATTATATAAAACGTTAACGTGCTGAAAGTGAATGAAAAACAATTCTTTTGCCGTTTATAAACATTTCATCGAGAGGATCGCGGAGACGTGTCGTTCTCTGTCACGCTGCTGGAGAATCCTAGGAATTCAGACGTTTACTTTGCCTGCAAACGTACCGCCGATTGGTCTCTAACGACGCGACGGCGATAAGGATTCTGAACGTTGATTTGAATTTGTCGTGAAGTCTAATATAAATCATCGGAAACGACTTTTCCAATACTTTAGAACCTACATTTTTACACAAATTGAACTGAAATTGCTTTTTAAAAATCTTTAGAAAAAAAAAAAAACGAAAACGTGGGAAAGTCGTTTTCACGGATTAATGGTTTCGCAAACTGTCAAGATCGGCGGACACAGTCGATACCGCATAAAAATAATTCGTGTTCGTCAAAATCAGATTCTTTTTCGCCGCATTGCGCTGGACTCGCGACAAAAGGTGTCGTTCATCATCGGTCTGTCGCGCTCCACAACCACAACAAGCATCATCTTCTCCGTCGTTTTACCATGTTAGTACTCGCCACCACCTCGGTTTTTAATCCGTTAATTCAAATTTCTAATCAGTTTTTCATAACGTCCGTCGCGTAAGCTTGATGATCAGTGGTTCCGCCGGTTGTAGCTCACCTTTGCAGCCTAGCTTTTTGCAAGGGTTTGGTGCACCGGTTCTTTCTCGCTGCATCATGAAACTTCTTCGAGATTTAAGTCTTGTAACCGCGATTCCACGTCCGAACGTGGGATATGTCGTCTTTCGTCCTTTATCCGCACACGGTTTTTCCTACGTCGGCGGCTTTCTAATTTCAGGCGGATCTACGCCCGCTAAAAGGTACACGCAGGCGTTGGCCCAAGACATCTCCCAGTTATGATTCTGCATTTCAGTTTCGAAACTGCGCAAATGTCCTATCCAGGCAGGCAGGTAGGTAGGTGTGCAGTCAGTGTTTTTCCAAACCATTCTATGGCGTTCGTTTTTCTTGGCGTCACCACCACGGGGTCTCGCAGGTGGAAGCAGCAGAAAAACACCCGTTTTTCGTTTCAAAACCACTAAAACGGCAACGATAACACGTGTGCCGTCGTACAGGTAATTATTATTGTGTTCTAACGTGAGCTGAGACCACGACCGCGAATAATGCGGTACACACAACGAGCACACCGGCAATAACCGAGTACTTAAGCATGAACAAGTGATAAAAAAACAAATCGTGTTGTCTGTACGGAATTCGCTAGGAAATCGACTCAAAATAATTACACAGGGAACGAACGAAAATCACTGTGCGCGCATCCGCCGCGGTTCGTCGTCTGCATCGCGCGATAATAACAGCAGAAAAACAAAATAAATACACGATAACAATGCGTTCCGAAAGCTGCAGCGACGCGGTTAAACGTATAATTATTGTTAATCTGAATATTGTAACATATACACAGTAGTGAAATCCGTCACGGGTAATATAAAATCGAAAAAAAAACAATTTATTCCGGGAAAACGACGCATTATGCACAGTGAAAATGTTTAATAATTACGTTTCATCGAATCGCTTCGATCGTTTCGCAGGACGCGATGATAATATCGTACATTGTATTACTCCACGCGATTCAGATTTAGAAACATATATATACTGGTTTCGACGGCGGAGAAATTAATACAAAACAACAACACGAAACACGCGCACGATCCTCTTTTAAAAAATCTAAATTTTGACGAACCGAAATACTGTGCGATACTAAACAGTTTTGAAAAAAAAAACCGTAGACGAACGTTGTTCCGATAAATCAATTTTATTTTTATTATAACTGTCGTGTAAAGTTAATCAACTCGTTTTTTTTTTTTTTTGTTAACTTTTAACGTAACAAGTTGATATATTTTCAATTGAACGTGTTAACTTTACGTTAATCTGTGTAATGATTAAACGTTTTTCTTAAAAAAAAAAAAAATAACAGTTAAAAGACAATTACAAAAGAAAATTAAAAGCGGAGTAAATGTCATAACTGTAGTTACAACAACGTGCGATTTAAAAATATAAACTGTTATCTTTTAACGCAATAAACTTAAAAAATGCAAAAAAAAATTAACTTGTCGTTTTTTCAATCAACTAAACGAGTTAAAGAGTTGTCAACTTGCCCAGCAAGGTTTCACTGACCAGTCTGCGATCGCTTATTACCGTGAGTAGGTACCACAAACAATATTTTATCGAGAGTTATTAAATTACCTCGACTGAATTAACTATTTAAGCGGCAATTTGTAAGAATTGTCGGCCAGACTAGAGCCGTAAGGGCTACCCGAGTAAAATTTGTGTGTTTTCAGTATTTTAGTGTTAGCTTTTAGTTCATAACATTTAGCGTACAATTCATTTTAATTATCCAGTTACCGATACTAAATCATTATTATTATTTATTTATTCGTTTTGTTGTTGAGCCAGATCGGCTGAGTTTCATGTTTTGTTTGGACCGGAATTTTATGATAATCGTTCCGTTATTCGATGTATTTTTACGAGTTATTTGTAGTTATTAAAAACTACATCACACGCCAAAATTCGTTTTACCATTTTGTAGTAGTTTTAAGGTCCTTTTTTTTTTTTAAATCTACAAGTGTCGTCGGGGTTAACAGACCGCATTAACTTTGGCGTCCCCCCATCCCATATATCATTCCATCATTCGGCCCCCGTACGTTTTACTTCATTTTTAGCCCTGCACAGCTGGCCAACATATAAATCGTAAGAATCGTTTTGGAACACTCCGTATGCGTATAATTTTTGTTTGTTTTTTTTGATTCGTCTAAAACGAGAATGAAAAATAGACGATGTCGATGCCGCGCGAGTAGATTAATTAATGGGACATACTAACGCGCGTAAGAATGCGCGCGACGCACTTATACGAATACAATACGAGAGATGAACCCAACACGCATTTAATATCATTATATACGTTGTACGGATTGTGTAGGAGTGTCGTGGCGGAGAACGGACGAGACGAAAGCGAACAACAAAGAACTGACGACGGTTTGTGTTGTATTTCACGAGCGCGCATCCCGAAGCGGATAAACAGGCCAAAGCTGTACAAAAACGTATTATACGGCCATCTATATCGCTATCCATATCACAGCTCTATGAGCGGAATTAAATAAATTAAAATAACAAAGCTGGAATCGCTCACGTATAGTGTGGACACGCTGTGGGTCACCGGTTTCGCGGAAGGTTTGTATACGAAAATAAAACGATTCCGAGTTAGGAACTCGAATAGAGAAATAATGAGAAATCAATCACGAGTTTATAAATTTGAACAACGTGTGAAAGTTTCAAACGATTCGCGGATCGTTCTTCTAAGCTATTACTGCAACAGTGCGTGACTTTTCATTGTCATAATCAAAACAACGCCGTTTTTCAATACTTTTTTTATACGCATTCGGGAATTAGCCGGGCGGAATATTTTTAAACAGATTTATTCGGACGGAAAATTTACATGACGTCGTATAAAACTTTCAAATCTTAGATAACGAATTAGTGCGAGTTACGAATCTGTTTCCAAAAATAGTAAAGGGTACTACGGTCAATTTTCGAAAACTTTCCAACAACTAAACATAAAAATTGTGATTTTCAAAATTTTTAGTACCATACGTAATTACATGTTGAAAACCTCGTATTGAGTTTTGAAGCGGTTTTGGGAAAAGTTAAATGTTTTACCAAAAAAAAAAATTAAAGTTTAAAAAATTTTCGAAATTTCACACTGTCAGTTTTATGTGAAAGTTCCAGTTTATTCCGATCGTTATTGTGGATATGATCGAAAATCTTCTTTACCGATTATGTGAAAAACACGTTTGCCGTAATTTTAAACGTTTATAATTTATGCTTAGCTTTTTCATTGTGACTTTTTAATTTTATAGCCGCTTAAGTCCATGACCCCTCTAAATACTATCCGTGTCCACGTACCTATTATTATTGAAGAAGTTATCGTGATTACATAGTGAAAAAGAATGAAAAAAATCCACACATCGTGTGAGAACCAATACGTTCTTGTTTTCGCTCAGAATCTAAAGTTAAAAAATTAAAACTACAAATTGTGTTCAAACGCTGTAGAATCGCCTTGTATCGAACGTGATTACAGAGTGCTGTACGAGAATCGACGTATTTTATAACATATAATATTATACACTGCTATAATTGCGGTTTAATAAAAACGTTTTGTACGTTGATTAAAATACGCACCAGCGATTGCGTCGAACACGACGAAACTCGTATCGATTACACAGTACGCAACAGTTGTGAGAAAATAACCGCCGTCGTAATAAGACGAAATAGTTTGTAAAGAATTTAAAAGGAATTTTTTTTTCCTCTATTGGCATATATTTTATTGTTTTTTAATTGCAGAGATTCGCCCTGTCGCGTCAAAGGGATGCACCGCGATCAATAACCTACTACCTACTCATTAACGAATTTTACGCGTTCGTATAAAAAACGCCTATATTTTTTAAGTATTATTTCGCGTGGGAACGAATGTATAATGATGCGAAATAGAATACCATTTATAAATATTATCGAATATCCGCAGATTCGCTAAAAGATACACTAAAAAATATACGATTCTGCAGCAGACCGGTTCACAGTATATTATTAAAAAAATAATGTCAACAATAATACATACCGTTGAATATATTAACTATTATGTTATACTATTCGTAATGATAAATACGCGTACTTATTGAAATGTAGAAACTGCAGGAAGAAAATTTTAAATTTTGAAATGCATATTTCAAAAAAAGCTTCAAGTAAAGTAAAAGCTAAGTCCGTTTTTCAAAAAATTTTTGCGCTATGACATTTTTTTATTTGGCGCACCCACTCTGTATGGAAAACATCATTGTAAAAACAATAATACATTCTTCTTCGCCTCGCTCGTGAAACTAAACAAAAACAATTAATTGAAATATAAGGAAGTTGCAGGTGTTTACAATGTAAGTACAGGTTTGCATACTGAAATGCGGATATCGACACACAGCAGACGAGCATCTAATATAAAATACTATTATGACGAATATTATTAAAATGAACACGATTTGCACGAGGCGAATGCGGGTGACTTGAACGCGCGCGTTTTGCACACAACAATCCGACGTGGCCATACGGCTCGTCGTTTATATACATTTTAAACGATGATAATAGTTATTATTACGATTCCGAGCGCATGCAGAATAAGCGGAGGTGTGGCGTAAAGGGTCTGCTAAAAAATGTGACCCAATTAAAAAAGGTAAAACTAGTAATTTTTTTTAATTAATTTTTTTTAATACGACTTTTTTTTATTTCATATAGGTGTATATAATAATAAAAAGCATTATACAACAATCCCATAATAAACAGCGAACGCGCGAGTGCGATTTATAACATTTCGATATAAATAATTGATTTATAATATGTATTTTGATTTGGTTCGTAATATTTCGACGGAGATTTAAAAGAAGAAAAGAGAAAAGACACCCAGGACTGTATTTATGCATAGGCAAACAATAGACCTATCCTTAGGCGGGCTTTCAGCTGTGATACATGATGGATACACAAAACAGTTTTTTTTAGAAATTAGCTTAGTATTCTTCTCAAAATAAAGTAAATTTGTTAATGAATAAAAAAAAAAAACATTTTTGAAATAAAACATAGGTACTGCTATGGGGCTTTACTTAGGTACCAAGGGGCCCTGAGACATTGGCCCAGTCAATATTTACGATACAGGTATTATAGGTTTGAGTTTTCTTTTTAGGTTTTAAATGTAATGAAGAACGTATCGGTTAAGAAAAATCAAAGAAAATACGTTAAAAATTACGGCAAACGTGTTTTTGACACAATCGATTTAGATTTTTGACCATAACTTCCACAACGATGACTGGAATGAGCTGAAACTAACACATAATATTAAAATTGGTAGGATACAGATGTGATACGAATTTCGGAAATTTTCATTTTTTTTTTTTTTTTTGAAACTTTTGTTCAATAAAAAATTAATTAATTTTCTACAGAAAGTTTTGAAAAGGTTCCCAACGTGCAAACGCATATGCTACTAAAAAATTTTGAAAACCCGTCTTCAAAATTTTTATACTTAGGTGTTTAAAGTTGGAATATTTTTGAAAAATGTTCATATCTTTGACTCTGTATTCATCTCCATTTCTCTATTTGAGTCACTCACTCAGGATCGTTATTTTCGTTGGCGAATTTTAATTTCTTACAGATTTCATACACAATTTCTAAATGCAATAACCCTACAAAACAGTGACCCACAGCATCGAACTACCTACTTCTTACGCGATTCTCGGTCAAAACCAAAATATCCAAACCAAAATATCGCACAGACCGGGGTAGTTTTGTACAATACTGGTTTGTTCTTTCAATCGAGTTATTTTCCATTTTACATAAAACGATACGCAAAGTGATTAATAACACGTTTAAAAAGTCGCCTACACTCCAAAGCGGATTTCACTTCGGAAATAGACGGGCAACGTCGAGAAAAACACTATAAAAACCGATTGATTACACGCGACGATAAGTAAAAAATAAAAGCACCCTAGCTGAACTCGGGACAGCTAGTATATATATATAATATAAATATATGAGCCAGGGCGACGACGTTTAGAAACATTACTGAAATCGTTACCGGGATTGAAGCCGCGGACGGCTCTAATGTGCACGCGCGTTTTTTTTTTTTTGGCATCGACTCAACGGCGCGTCGTTTATAACGGATCCGGTCCGTGTACCTATGGTAAAAATATGATTCGTAGACATGGAAAAAAAAAAGGAGCAAAAAAAAAAAAACGTTTAGCCAGCCAAAAAACAAAAAATATAAACCGTGACGAGTTGAAAAAAAATAAGTTTTTAACGAATTTCGGTATAAGAATAATATGTTATCGACCGCTTCTTAGCAATATTATAATGAAACTTAAAAATCAACAGGTATAGTGTGTCTCATCACCGGGTGGTGGCTTCTTCCATCGAGCCGTATCATAGTCGTTTTTCAATTATCATGAGCCGTAGATATATTGTAAAAATAAAAAAAAAATTTGTTTTCACGCTCGCAGACGATGTCTTCAAATTAACTAATACAAATTGTTCAGAATTGATTATAAAATCGATGCTCGTGCTTATTTCCACTATTTTCGCGGACTAATGAAAATAGTGGCGAGCTCGGAGCTGGACACGCGGAAAGTAGCGATCAGCTGGATATGGAGTTGCGTATGACAAATATAATTCCCACGTTTTTTTTGTCGTATTACGAATTTATAGACTTTAAGCGAACGTTTCCACTGCGGGCCAAAAACAATTGCTAATTAGAAATAGAAACATCTGCAGGCTGCAGTAAAACGGTTCTAGGGCAGAGAGGCTTTACACGACTCGAAAAGAACAATATTTCTGAAGGCATCATCTCCGTACCGATTTAAATTTATTTTTATTAGCCTTATTGTTAAAAAATACTAAAAAATTGTTAACTTGACTGTACGCGACGTGTTGGGGGATTATCGAAAAAAAGTCCGACATCCGAAACGTCGTTATCTTAAATAGTTATATATTACAAGGTATTTTGCTATAAAACCAATCAGTATATATTTGGATCTTCAAATAAACGTACAAAGCTTCGCAGTTATACTTCGGACGCGAGTAAACACGCACTATATAATTTACATCGCGAACGTACATTAAAATGCCCGTTTAGAAAGGATTCAGACGCAGGAGCATTCGGCTACTTTACCATTTTCGGTACATAACTCATAAAATAATCAAAATATTAAAAAATGCTTCAAATAAAATAACAATTAAAGCAAAAATCCCAACCTTTATACTCAATGTAACGATCGGAGCACTAAAACACGAAAACGTCATTACGAACCTGAGAGTTCCAAATTTTTCGACGTAAAATCCTCGATTATTTTTTTTTTTTTTGGTTTTTGGGGAAAGCAAGACAACATTTCAAAAAAAGCTTCGACCAAAGTACCAAAATCGGAATTATAGACGTTTCATTAGACACACTGACCCGGAACACAAACCTTCTATACGGAAACTTCATCGCACATCTTAAAATTTCAAACTTTTCGCCGTAAAATTCTCCGAAAATCCTCAATTATTTGAGGTCAAACTCAAAACGTAAGCGAAGTTCAAACAAAGCTTCTATCAAAGTACCACTGGAGTCCATACGTACCCTCATCATCAGTAGAGGTGAACCGACTTTAAAAATCTGAGCTGTACCCGAAAAGTTGTTGACAGAAAAAAAAAAAACATCGTTGTATGAACAAAATTGCGGATAAATATATAATGATCACAACTTTATAATATACCTTTACATTTTGAACTGTTCGAAATCGGGATACGACGTTCCAGCAACCGCAAATTACGTCAACATACATAAATTACGCTACTAAAAAAAAAAACTGCAGTAATTGCTTAAAATCACGTTTTCTCTGTGACCGAACCCCGCTGGCCAGTGTATAATACACGTCCTTTAAATTCGTTTAAAAAACATATACACGTTGTTGTCCCATGAAAGCGCCTTCCGCGTACATTGTGTCGCGTTACATTATATATTATAAACGCACGGCACAAAAACAATAGAATAATTATTATTATTATTGTATTTTCGTAGAAGAAATAAAAAAAAAATTACAATTTAATTAACGAATTTCTCTCTTTTCCCTTTCGCGATCGATAACTCGCGCGCGTTCATTGTGCAGCGGCACGCGATACTATACACCTATACAACGCAAATAAATCTCCCGTGCAGTGGATACAACAATATACGAGCAATATAGCGCCCGCGGTGCACAGTTTTTGCACACGTTGGAACAATGTATTGTTTTATAAATTATTTAAAAAAAAAAAAAAACAGCGTACAGTGTTGAGCTGGCTCTCTCTCTCTCTTTCTCTGCGTCTACGGATAACGGTCAAATTTAACAAAAAAAACCGAAAAACAATAATAATCCGATTTCCATCGCGAAACCGTCGTCGACGCAACAGAAATGTAATTGAGTCGTAACGGCTGGTAATTCAATACTGAAAAAAGTTTCACCAACCTACGTTATCGTGGAAATCGATTTTTCTTTTTCAAAAATTTGGGAAAATCTTGTAAAACTATACATTTCGTTATTCTGAAGTTCCCGAAAATCTTTTTAAAAATTCGGCTTCCAAATGCATGTACGTAGACAATAAAAAAAAAAAAAATTACAAAACGGTGGACCTGGATACTTTGGTACGGGGCACATTTTGAGTTCGATCTGCAGAAGGGTGCTGGCGTTTGTTTATTGCTTCAAAAAACATAAAACAAAAAAAGCCGGGATAGTATTCTAGGTCGCGTGGGTAGTTTGACGGAGAGTAGCGCGACAACGCTTCGGGCGGGTCGCTGTTTTGGAAGTTTTGGTTCGAACGTATTGTTTAATATCTGAAAGCAACGATGGATTGCCTTCGAAAAAACGATTCTGAGCGAGCTCCGTTATATGAAGTAAGAGTCCCGGTGAAACACAAATTTAACAATGAAAATTGAATGAAACTTTTTGAAAATTTTGTTGTAGTTCAGCAGCACGGAGATACATTTTCGTTAAAAATTACAAGACAATAGAATGATTGCGGAGAAATAATTATACGGGATTTTAATGAAATCTAACAAGTCGATAAAAATCTTAAAACCAATCGGTGTATCGCAAAATTGTGCGATTTTCATAATTTTTGCCGCATAGTTATCGAGTAACGTACGATCGATGTTGTGTTCCATGCCGAAGGACCCGAAATCAACCCATTAATTGATGAATGAGAAAGATCTAAAAAATAGCTATAAACAGCGTAAAATTAAATGAAACTTTTCGAACATTTTTTTGAAGTTCTACAGTACATTATCTTATTCTAAAATTTCATGACTGCTCGATGATTATTTTCATGCGGAGAGAGATAACCACGTGGACGCGTTATTGACAAGACGCCGTTTTTAGCGTTTTTTCGGTGGTCTTTTCCCGTCGCGCGCGGCAAAAAAAAAAACTGTTGAAAAAATCGAAAAACGAAGTGCCATCCGATTCGCTAAAAGAAAAGTTATTACCGTACGCAGAAATCATGGGACTCTTTCCGGTAGAAATTTTGTTGACTGTAGAAAAACAAAAATCCTTGTAAAACCACCTCGATCGCTCCGCTCAGAACCTGAAACCACCGGTGTAACGAACAATAGTTGCTTGTGTATACAACAATGACCCCTTACCTAACCGCCTTAATACTACAATATATTTTCCGTGACGATCCTCTGCAGTTCTTCCGTCCCGCGCCACGCCGTTACATTTTATACGCGACGAGACAAACGAAGCTTGACGAATTCGTGCGGATCGTCGAAATCAGGACGGGAAAAATAAAAAAAAAACGAGGACTTTTCGTGTGCTATAAATACATATATATTGTACACACCAAAACACGTCGCACCGAGATCTGTATCGCGGTATGCGATGATTGACAGGTATTATGTTATATACATTAGGATCGAATTTTTACACGCTGCTCGAAGGACAAAAACAAAACAACGTCGGAGGAACACTGCGATGTCAAATTTTTGGGACTACGGCTCGCACGTTCGCTTGCGCCGATCACATGCGCGGCGCGTTTTCGATTCTGAGCGTCAGCGAATTGTTTTTACAATGATGTTTTTCTTCTATGGACGCGTTTTCCGGTGGAAAAAATGCTCCGATTTCAACGTGTGATGCTCTAAAAAACATGGATAATTGACCCGAGACGGTAATTTATTTAAGGCGTTTTTCGAAATTTCGATTATTTTTGAGGGAAAAAACAAAAACGTCCCAACTTTCGAAATGGCTCCGTTCGACTCGAAATTTATGCACGCCACATTTAACAGGGTTTTGCGCTGAAATTTCAATCGATCATTTTTGAGCGGGTTACGGAACATTGAAATTTTTGAATTTGTTGTTTACGCAGTTTCTAAACACAATACGAAAGACCTTTTGAATATATATTTAATTTCAAAAATAGATTACCTTATACGTTCTCGCTGCAAAAAAAAAAAAAATAATCAAAATGTGGTCTAGAATTTACAATTGAAATGAATAAATAATCGATATTATCACAAAATGTAAGGTTTCTTGATTTCTTTCATAAAATCATCAGTTGGTTGGCACAGTGGTACCACAATTTTATGTTCAAAATATCTTTATCGTAACAACTTGCCCCCGTAACAACTAACCCCGCTCTCCTCTTAAGTATTCTGAATCGACTAAATTTGAATTAATAGGTTGCATAATGTGCATTCAAACTAAGGAAACGACCGAACAATTCTAAACAATTACCTAAAAATAAAAAAATAAAAAAACATCAAAATATGCGAAACGAAGCAAAATAAAAGTTTCTACTATCTGTTCCATAAAACATAATAAAACACAAAAAGCATTGTATACGATTTACCAAAAAATAAACGCAGTTTGCATTGAAATCCAGGCCCTCGAGTAATCGTGCAAAACAGTGTTGTACTGGTATACTCCTTCTAAGACAGTGTGCTTGAATAGATTTACATATATTATCAACCCGAGTGCACGTATATTTAATGGATCAAAAACGAGAGCGATACGGAATAACTCGGCCATCTAAAATTATTATAATATCGATTATAGGCGAAGTAATTTTTATATTAAGATATTTTTTTTTTTCTTTTTACAATATTTTCCAAGAAAACGTGATCGAATAATTCGTAATCGACCGACATATACGAATATACGTGATTATGTCTGAAAAGTATACGGTTATATTATTTTCACCGGATAAAACACGCTTCGGCGGCTCCATTGTCCTGACCGCGAAAATTGCGCCGAAAACGAGGACACGGAAATTCATTTGGACGGAGCGCTATCGTCGTCGCGGTTCGCAACGGAAGGCCGCAAACATCGTGCTGGACGGTGTACAGATATAATATCAAACAGTACTTAAATATATATATACGTAAACATAATTATTAGAATAATTTCAGCCACCTGGTACACCGTTAGTTGTCGTGACGTAAAATAAAAACAAAAATAAAAAACAAAAAGTTACGATGAATGATGATAATGATACGAAACATCCACGGGTTTTATTGTTCGTGAATTTTCTGTTATAGGCAACTAAGTTTATATTTTAGACTCTTCAGCTAGCGATCTTACACTGATGTTTATTATTTTTATTTTTTTTATCCTGTTAACGAATTTTCTACCAGAAAGAGTGCACCGATTTCTACATACGGTACCTTGTCTTCTAGCGAATTGGATCAGGATGGTTCTTTAGATGGGTCATTTTTCGAATTTCTCAATAACGCGACGGGAAAAACCACCGAAAAATGGCGAAAAACCGCTAAAAATGGCATTTTATGTCAACACCGCGTATAGCTATTTCTCCGTAATTTAGAAAATGATCATTCTACTGTCTTGAAATGTCAAACAAAAATGTATCTTTGTACAGCAGAACTAAAAAAAAATTTTCATTCAATTTTCATTGTTAAATTTCGGTTTTTTTATTAAACAATACGTTTAAACCACAACTTTCAAAACACTGACCCACCCAAAGCGTAGTCGCTACTCCGTCAAACTACCCACGCGACCTATAGAGTGATCCTGGCTCTTACAATTTACGTTCTGAAAACGGTTCTAAGCTCGTGATTATATATCAAGAAACTTCACGTAATTGGAAGCACTTGATCATTATTTTAATAGTATAAACGCCAATACTAATGTATTGATAATAGTTAAATTAAAGAGGAGAACATAGACACTGTTTTTACGATATGATTTTGGAAATTTATGAGTTTTCATAGTGTTTTGGCTGTTTAAAATTGATCGAATATCGTCATATTTTCAACTATTATTTATTTCTTTAAAAACAAAAAATAATTCAAAAATTATTATAAATACAATACACACCAGAACGAGTTCAAAACCGTTCTCAGAATGAAAACTGGATAACCTTATTAACTAATGGAACTGCTGAGACAATTTTTGCGTATCATGCTAATTTAAAAAAGTTTTCGCGAAACATGTTCCTGAAACTGCTTGCTGTTTTATACTTTGACATAAACGCATAAACTAAATAATTATTACTATTTGATACAGTATAATTTTATTATACACTACAAATATGTTTTAGAGCCGTTTCCGGTTTTATATAGAAAAATATATTTCATAGTATTCTTGGACTCGATCAAGATATAATATAAAAATTATTGATTGAACCCTGAAAAGAAAAAAAGAAAAAGGAATTCTAGTTTTGTAGCGTATGGGCAAAAACAAAAACAAAATTCTCGGCGTGGCACGTCTGAATACTACGCGTCTCGTTAAATATGATGTCCAGGAAGAACTTTGTACGCCTATAGAAGAAATTACCGTGATAAATAAGGTCACGAGTACAAAGATAATTTAACAACGTAAAATTCTTTGTACGAACTAGTAGTTTACGAAAACAAATCCCATTTTCAATTTTATAGTTTATTAGTAGGCAGGTAATCAATTGATCAAAATCTGTATACTTATATCGGATGATTAAGTTATAATAATACAATATAATAATGGTTGATGTGGGTAATACGATTTATACTGTTAAAATAATTATAAAGTCGGATCGTTCGTTTAGATTTATACTGTTAATGTGGTGACAGCAGTGTAGTTGAAAATAAAAATAAAAAAAAATAAAATTGAATAACGGTATTTGCTAATCTCTCCGAGTCGAAAACTAAATCGAAAGCCGAGAAAAAAATTACCATTTGAAAGGCAACGTTCGCTGTATATACGTATTCCAGTAATGTTTTTACAGGTTGTCTCTATTTGTAAGCGAATAGTTCTATGGAATTATCTGAATTTCGTACGAGTGTTAATGTTATAACGAAGAACATAATATAAATACGAGGACGAAATAGCACAAAAAGACATAACTGTTATATGCTGTCCGAACGACAAAATTCTACGCTTACAAAATGAGCAGCCGTACACGTGCGTGTGAATTTTGTAACGTTAAAAAGTGGAAAGATTTTTTTTTAAAAGAAAAAAATTGCATTTGCACATAGCATATCCAATTTAAAACCGTAAAGACTGGCGAAAAAAATACGGTCACCAAAACAAATGACAATAAAAAAAAAACCATCTCGACAATAACCGGGAAATAATTTGTCGTCCGTGTGCAGTGTTTTTCCGAACGCGGAAACGCGCGCTCGTACATGAAATTTTTCTCGGCTCGTTCAGCGACAGAACAACACCACCGCGTGCTCGTTGTTCCGGCACCGTCGTTTTCGCGCTCTGATTCGCTTGTTTGCGTGAAAAAACTGCGAATTTCCGATACGCGAACAATCGGTCGGTGTTTTTGTTCTTGCTATAGTTTCACCTGTTAAAATGACGGCCGAAACGCGAACGCACAAAAACAGGAAACTGCGTGCGTATAAGAATACATTTTATGTTAGGCGTAGAAACTCGCTAAACGCGCGTATCATCGTAATTTATACATAATATTTTTGTGTTTTACATTCCAAACATATATATGTTATATCGATCGTAGTGGACCGAGCTCACTCGGAACTGTTTTTTTTTTCGTTTTGTTTTGGCGTGGAGAACACGTCATTATCGAGAAGCATCGTTCCAATCTATACACAGCACAACTCCTCCGTTATAGATATAAGAAGATAACGGATAGATGATGGCACTTTATTCTGGGCGTTTTTTTTTTAAATTTCGCTTATTTTTCGGGTTAGAGAACACGTGCAGTGAGAGTCGAAAATCAGAGTCGAAATAACATTAGTAGTATTAAACATTTTAACTATTTACGATTTTCGCTAAGAATTGTTATTTTCGTAATGATTTACGTACAATAAATCGCCTGATTACACTTTCGAAAACAGTGACCTACTTCAATCGAGGTTATTTACTTTTTTTTTTTTTCAGCTTTCCTCAGAACAGAGCTTTTCTACTCGTACTATAAAACGGTTTTTCACACGTCACATAAATACGGCACATTCGCTTGCACGCAGTTGTAAATTTAAAGTATAAACATAACACATTTTCAGTTATTTTAACAATCTCAACAGTCAATACTCAAAACAGAATTCTGTACGGTAGCAAATATTGTAAAAGAAAAAGCATAATAACAACTTAAACGAAATGTTTATAGTGTCATGTGCTAAACAAAGTTTTCGATAGGTATAGGAAAAAGTATATTTTTGACATAGAAAAATGTCACGAAAAGAACAATCGAATAGAATTCAAATCGAATTAAAAATCTATTTAACTATAACTGTTTAAACCTGATAATATATAATGACTGTTATATTATGTACCGACGACGACGGTATAATGTTTTTACCAAAAAACGAATCTACTTGAACAAACGTTTATACGCCAAAAGCGCTCAATTTTGTTGGTACTAACCTAACCATACACACTTTTGAGGACTACTAAAGAATAATTTTACATAAAAAAAAGTGAAAATGTGCAACAAAAGTTTGTTTTAGTGGGAAAAAATAAACGTTTTTATAGTGTTCGTTATCCTATATACAGGCGTTTTAACGTTATTTTAAGAGTACGCCGCGAGCAATCGTATTTGTTATATTTTTATCTAAAACTCATTCACACAACACATACATTCAAATAAAATGCATGTTGAAAGAAATCGCACAGGATATTTTGGAACATGGTCACTGTTTTCGATGTGTGTTTTAGATGATTGTACGTATAGGCACTATAATGCACTTAAATAAAATACTTTTTGAACTGTATAACAAAAATGTGTATGCAAAATGCGTAAACGATTTTGAAATATTTAAAAACGAGTTGTCGTTCTCGGTACCCATGTGAAAATGTTTATTTATTGTTTATAGACACAAACCTGCAGAATAACTAGGTATGACTTTCAAAAACCGCGGGTTATCGTTAATTATTATATCGAGTGTTTTAAACGTTGGCCGCATAAAGTTTTCTGAATAAAGAAGAAAAGTAAGTACCTGCAGTATAGATACAAAATAATTACCTCTATATTTATACGCTTGTATCAACGAATCTTAAAACCGATAGCTGCAAAAAAAAAAATTACAGCTCAGAAAAAATAAATTGCGTCATTTTACTTTTATACGAACAAAGTTATAAATATATATATATAAATTGCAGAACAACTTGAGCTATAAAGCGATAGAAAACAAATTCGCATACTCTGTCGGATCTTTTTTCGTGTCTAATACAGCGCGGTTTACTTAAACGCAATATTTTTTTACTACAAACCTTTTTACCATACTATTAACGAAATTTTAAAGCAGGCCTTAAGAATTTTTTGACAAAATATTGTTTATTTTATACAAAAAACCACTGTTATTTATACACAACGTCACCATATATATATGTATAATATGTAATACGTAATTTAAAACTTGAAAAAATAAAACCTTTAGATGTTCCCACGTATTATTATTATAATAATAAAGGCAGTATAAAAGAACAAAAAAAAGGTGGTCGACATCCGCTCGAACAGGACTTCGTCAAAGACAGTGGCGTGTTTAGGTGGCATCGCACCTTCAACGCTGTTTTACGAATGAGGAAAACCAGCAAATATTTGTAACCGGGTAAATTTTTTTTAAACAAAATATAACTTTGGATTAATGACAATGTTTTTATTTGGATTTCATAAAAATTTTAACAAACTTACCCATTAAATTATATAAAATAGAAAAAAAAAATTATCTATTTCAAATTTAAGCCACCTACCTCAGGCTATATACTAATATTATATACAGGTGCAATACTTCGGAAATACCGATACGTGTAAGTGTAACTTCTTATTTTGCCTAATATTATCGTGTCGCGTATTTAGCGTTGGAAAGTCAACGAAGGGTGAACACTAAAGATAACTTTTCCTAAATTTTTTTTTTTTTTGTTTTATCGCATGCACAAGGGCCCCATAACATCGGACGCGTTCTTGCCTATTTAAACACATATTCGCCACTGAAAAAGGATGTTTAATTTAAAAAGAGCATGATATTGCACACACACGATACTATGATGTAACAAAATACGTACGTGCGAATAAGTCCCCCGACTTAACCACCGTCGAAGCGTCGACAGCATAATATTATATTGTGATATCGTGTGTCACAAAGAAGATTGATTATTTTTTTTTTTTAATTTGCCATTTTCGCTCCCACTCGCGAAGAACACCGCTTAAACGGCTTCTTTCAGCATAACTCCAAATGCAGCTTACAACCATAAAATTGCGTCGAACAACTCGTGTTAAGTCGCGTCCGAAAACGCGCGCATGATTAATGCGCAAAACCTACACGTTTAGTCGTTTAAAAAATTGGAAAAAAAATTACAAGACGTTAAAACTTAAAAGAGCCTAATGACGACACGTCGTTGTGTAGTCGTAGGAAAACGAAAAATGTACACGAACGCTTAAGTGCGAGTAATTTGGATGGAAAAAAAAAACATAATTTTCCTACTAAACGAATGCCGTTGGTTACAGGTCGGACCGACTGTACACGCGGTTGCAAGGGTGGTCGATTCGTTTTTTTTCCTAAACAGTATAACGTCCAAAATCTTTACGATATTATTTTCTTCGAAATCGATAATTGAAATAATTTAAATTATGAGCGAGTCGGGTCTTAAGGAGGAACCAGACTTTATAACCGGGATATTCTGCATATATCTGTTCAAAAAAAAAATTCGTTACGCTACAAGGTACGAATCAATAAGACCGTCGCGTCCGGAGATTTCGAGATTAAAAACACAATAGAATATAACGCCGATATTCTCATGTGCAGTGGTGGAAAAAAAACAACGACGTGAAAAAAATGCAAAAACCAAAATTAAAAATAAACATAAACGATATGCTTGCGAATAATTTTCAACGAGAGCTGTCGCGTCGGCAGACTCAAGGTTTGTCGAGTATAACGTAAGTACTGTATTATGCTTACTACGAACAAACAGGATGACATCAAAATATTGTGTTGTTGTAAACTATACGAATAATAATTATCGTTAAACGGTATACCAGTCGTCAACGACGAGACGGGATATGGCGCGCAAAATGCAATTAAAGGTAATTCGTATAATAATTACTATGAAGCGTATTACTGCCAAAAGAATAACGTACACGGATTTAATGAAAGATATTAACGATTAAGTATATCCTTTCTAAACGTCTAATGCATATTTTAATGTACGACGAAGTCTACGTGTTCTATACCGTTTGTACGTACAGTTAATATACGTATTTTCGAATATTTGCAGCGAGTAAAGCGGATACCTACATAATAGTAATAATAATACATTTATTTTTGTCAATCATAGGTGTTCTGTTACGCAGTGGTGTGCGCAGAAATTTAAAAAAAAAAAAAACGAGACAGACGATGTATTGCCATTGTAGCAAGGTGGTTTTAATAATAATGCATGGTGGTAGTGAGCTCAGTTGGGCAATTATCACACAAACGGTATTTTATTCTTCCACGAAAAAAATTAAAATGGCGGCCGTAAAGAGAATATCAGCATCATGGCCAAATAACTGTAGGTACGTCAGCGACTTTGCGATACACATGTCACATCTTTTCTTCCATGTCTTTGGCGTCCGATTTCTGAATATCATGGGGAAAGAAACCATCGGCATCAGATTTACTACTATTTAGCCGTGTAGCGCGCATTATGGTACTATAATGTCATGGAAAAATAGGTGATTTATTGTTTCTTCCACACATGCGCAGAACGAGTGTCATTTTGGTCGGGGTCGCTGACATACTGGTTATAAATCAAAGAAATTAATAAAATAAAATAAAAAAGCCAATTAATACGTTAAACCTTGATTGCACATAAAATCACTTCAAAAATTCAAAAGTATTCAAGTTCGAACAGGCCAAATCAAGACCAACTTATATAATATGCTGATGTTAGCTTAAAATTTTCTTTAGTTTTACGTAATGTATTTTTTTTGCAATAATTTGCAGTTTGGAAGTTCCTTCGATGAAAAAAACTAAAAATGTAAGTACTATATGTTACCATTTTGAAGATAATAGTAAGTTACAACACGTTGTAACATGAATAATGGATTGTTTTGCATACAATTAGGTGGGTACATGTGGTAGAATTGTTTATCGAAATTTTTAATAGTTTTTTTCATGTATATATTTATGCTGTATAAATAGGTATACAGGAAAATATGCGTTTGTTTTAAGTTATTTACGTCATTGCATACTCCAATGGGTACTGAATTTGTATGCGAGTACAAGTATTTTATGCTCTATAACGTTTTACTAATAAACCGAAAAATTAATTTTCTCTTGGAAACGATATAAATGGATATATGATATAAAGCTGTAAGCGCAACGGTGTATACCACATACCTTCACATACTGATTACTTCCGTCATCGTTTTGGGTTTTATTAAACAGCGAACAGCGACTTACCTGAAACATAAAATAAAACACTGTTAGTTGAACGTCAAAAGTGGTACTCGTATTATGGCACATGACAAAAATATAGTTAAAAGTTTATGAACGGACCGAAGGAGAGCGTGTTTTTACTATAACGTAATATGAACTCGTGTTTCAGCAAAGTTTGCGGTTCCTTTTTCACCTCTAATTTATCGGCTTTGATAGGTGTTTGTACAGCGATAAATACTTCCCAATCATAAATTATGAAAAAATATCTTAAAATTGAATATTCAACAGTCTCATTTACGGATGAAAATTAAAAATCTGTACATTTCTGCACATAGGTATGCATAAATTGTAGTGTTCGTTTCACGATGTTCATCGCACAACAATAGTAACACATAAATCATACCTCATTTCGGTTAATATAACATAGGTATTATAATCAACGTGCGCTTACTATTTACGCACTCGTAATCAAGATGTACATCAATCTTGTGTTAAAAGGAAAATTTGGTTACAAAACACTGGCCCGCGACGAAGGTTTAGAAATATTGCAATCTATATAATTTCGGACGAAAATTAAAATAATATACAACGTATATTGTTGCGCATGAAAAACGATTAATTTTAAAACTACGAGCTGTCGAAATACAGAAACACTGCTGTAGATAAAACAACATCCGATTCTTTAGCTCATTACCGTACAAGAACTCAATTATTATTATTGTAATTATCGTCTACTGCAGATGTAGCCGAAAGACTCGTTTTAAAATTATTTTTAGTAGAATTATAAACAATTTATAATGTGCAATAACAGCGTTGTTGTAGAACTGCGATTATACTGTACAAAAATCGCCCGGATTTTGAGTTTTCGAAACAATAACTGTTGTTGTTAATACATTGTGCCAGCTGTATATATGGACTTTCGATAAACAAACAATAAAGATCTCAGATTTCACGCGAGACGTTTAACAGTCACAACTTGCAAAACAAGTAAGATTAGACGAATCGTAGAGTCGAAATAATTTTGTACAAACGGTTCGATTATTTTATTTCGTTTTGTTACACGTTGCTTATTGTTCTCCAATAATTTGATTTCAGAAATGTAGTATAATATGTATAATATAATTGCACAAATTCCAAACACATATTTTTAGAATAATAATAACATGGTTGCCACGAATTATAATTTTTCGAATTCACTGATTCTTTTTTCAGATGATTATAAAAAAATTTTCATACCGAGTCCTAAAAAAAAAAAAAAAAAATAAGAAATAAAAAAAAAAAAAATATTTTAAAAACTCCTGACATTTCCAGGTAATCCTGATTTTTCAGACTTGTAGCAACCATGAATAACTTTGAGACTTCGACTGGAATCAAGTATGCATATTTTGTTGTTATTGTTATGGCGATTGAAAAGAAGACCAACAGAAATTTCGAAGAAAAAAAAACCATACTTATATAGGTGGTTAAAAATGAAAAACACAATTTTAATTTTATTTAATACTCAATTATGTATAGTTGATGTATTTTTAGACGAATTAGTTATTCTGGGGGTTATTTAAAATATATGATCGATCGATACCTTTAAGAATCAAAGCACTTCAAGTTGTTTAACAAAAAAGTTACAGGTAACTCGAAGTAAAAAATTATTTAAAGTATTACACTGTCTATTTGGTGTAGGTGTATCGAAATTAAATGTCAAAACAGTAATATACGCGAATAGAATATTGGATTCCAAGAAAAGCGTTACAAAATGTTGAAATCTGTAAAATTCTAAACCGTATATTCTTTAACAAGTAGGCAGGCACCCTGCATATATGTTAATTTATACGGTATAAAAACGAATAATCAATACCGTAGTGGCCAACTACACGACGACGTGTCTAATTTTAAATTTGTACAACGCATAACATATTGATCCGATCTGTTAAGCAAATGATATTTTAAGATGCCAATACGTCATTATACATGTACAGTATATATATATAATATATAGATCAGGTTTCAATACGTATCCAATTACAATACTTCTTCGTCTACGGATTGCAGACGACCATGAACTTGAGTTGAACACTCCGATGGAGTATAAACACAATCTCTTTGGACGTAAAAACGAAATCATACACTACTATTGTGTTTGATTTTGTTAACGAAAAGTAAAAAACAGCGGACTGAAACGCGTGTAAAAACCTACATTTTATGTTATACGTTTATACAATGTATTATGGATCATGACATATTACAAAGAAACTATTTGTTTATAATAAATCGAACGGGCAGGTAAATAATCGAAACCGCGAATCGGATGCACTGTGGCGCGGCGATATAGGTACGAAAAATTCGGCATTGTCACTTTGGGACAAAATGGAAATCGTTTAATTATTTTCAATCATTACTTTGATCCGTAATTAATTTTGTTGACAAGTCAAAAGGCATATTTTTTATTTCGACACGATAAAATTCGACGTCATTTTATCCAAAATGTATTCCAAAATGGCAATCGTGTAACCTCTGCGTTATACTTGAATCACCCTAAACACTATTCCTTACAATCATGTTCAGTCAAATTTTTCCCAACTCCTGTAATATATATTTCTGTACGCGATTTCTTAGTAATATACATAGTTGTCAGTTGACACCATAAAAAACTAAACGACACACACACACACACGCGGACGATTTAGGAATGCATTCTATCATTATTATTATTATTATTATTAAAATTATTATATTATTCGAGCCAAGTTTCCCCCAACACTGCATTTACAGTAAATTTATCTATATCACATACACCAACTTAATATATATTTGTAACATATAATTCATTAATATGTACAATAATGCGTATTTTTTACGGACGAACGGTAGCACGTTCGTCACGAATTCGGCGAATACGGCAACGTAGGTGCGTAGATTCAAAAATAAATATCTTCCGATAATGCAAAGTAAAAACAAATATATTATACTTGGATAAAAACGCGCAATGTTCAGTTATCATATTGACCGGTCAAAAAACTAAAAAACAGCAGTACCTACCTACCTCGTATTAACTATATATAGCGAAAATTATCATTTAAACTGTAATATACAAAACGATAAATTATAATATGCTTCCTACATTTTTTTTTCGCAACAGTTTACGCCGCGTGCTCGTATTTTAGATTCTGATAGCGTTAGCGAGGAAGCTAATGAAATTTTTAAAAATATGTGTTTTTTTTAAAATTATTTAATTAAAATTTTTTCAATTGTGTCAGTGACGCCGCTCTTAACGGTCGATACATTTTCTGAAAGTCCAACTTATACTCTTTGAATTTAACGTTTTATAACCAAAAAACCAAAAGAAAAAAAAATCCAAAAAAAGCGGTAAAATGTACGGCAAACACGATTTTGACAAAAATCCATTTGGTTTTATGGTCGTAACTTCGGTTATAATGATTTTTCAGACCAGAAACGTTTACACAACGTTTATACGGATAATACACAGGTTTGATACCAGTGTGAAAATATTTCAATATATTTTGATCTATGTATAGACTGTCGAAATTTTCATAAATTTTTTTTTTTTTTTTTATGGTTATTCTTCAATAAAAAGTTCAGTTTCGAAGTAAAAACTCTGAAATTTTAAAACCGGGTTGGAAACGGTGTAGTTGTGTTGTGTGTACACGTACTTTGGCGGTTTTCAAAAATAATTATTAATTTATTAATGCGAATATTTCATAATATATCATTACATATTACACGAGTCTGCGGCGGATCAGATGTCCGAGAAACTGGCTACCGAATAACACGTTCGCGGTATTAGTTTCACTATGCAATGAACACAATTTGATATTATATATCCAGTTTATTATATGAATATTAACCGTTTAATAATACGAGAAACAAGATACGAGCGCGAAATTAATTAGGTATAACGTCCGCGTCATCTAATATCGTATTATAATACAAGATTGTACACAGAAACTGTAAAAATGTTGTAAGCCGT
>CM029357.1:48232787-48289121 GCA_017140985.1 Hormaphis cornu
CGCAAGTTAACTAAAACGATGCACAAAAGTTTCGTTCAATTTTCATTATCTGTAAAGAACAGGCGAGGAGTTTTGGGCAGTAAAGATAAGATCGACCTGCAACCGCTATAATATAATACACCATAATCACAGTACACATTTTAAATTTCGTTTTCGTTTTTCCATTGTGTGCGAGATGAAAATCTACTGGATAGTAAAAACGTAAAAAAGGAAAAAAACACCTACCAACTTAAAAAAATATTGTATATTATGATAAATTTGAATTTCGAACGGAAAAAGATATTACTATAAAATGCTTCGGTTAAATAATATTATAACGACATTACTCTGGCTGCAGCAGGCAAACTCGATACGAAACTATACTATGTACACGCACGACGGGCTCACACAACATTCCGAGACGACGGCGGCGGCGGCGGCGGCATCAACCCATACCAGTTTTTTTTTTTATTTCAATCGACTTTTTTTTTATCGGGGAGCACCCCGTGCAGATAATATTATGTTATTTTTTATGTACAAAAATCGTATTATTATAATAAATCACACACACACACACACACACACACTGAGGACCAATATTGTTTAGCGAGACAGAAAACGACCTGTTTTAGTGCGAGAACGGTTAAAAATCCACGCCAATGTGTACCTACGTACAATATAATATATATCGCCATCAAATACGAGAAAAAAACCAAAGCGATAACGGTAAGTAGAGAAAATATTGTGTTAGATATCCGCATCTGACCCGTCGCCGATCGCAGTGTACAAGCAAAACGCATTATTTTAGACGATAATAAAATTATTGTTAAAACTATTTTATAATATATAGTGTTCGGATGCACTTAAAAACTCAAAATATAGTATATATATATATGAGTTTGTGCGCTCGAAACATTCAATATGTATCGCGCGATATGCTCTTAAAATTGTTCAGGAATTATGTGCTGGCATAAAACTTACACAAACAAAATAACGTGTACAAATACATATGAAGTGAATGCTTTCATATCAGTATAAGACCTCAAAATTTGCAATTTCAATTTTTGAAAACGTACCTATTCATTATTAAAACAGGAAGGTAAAAAAATGCATTTAATCGGTATGTCCATTGCATGCAGTCTGACTAACATGTTAAATTGGCGTGTGAAATTTCCAAATATTTTGATCTTACAATCGAGACATTTTTTTGATGGTTAAAAATCTGTCACGTCATTTATAAAAAAAAAAAATCAATAAAAAAAATGCTTTTTTAAAATTTCTTCTCTATGATAATATGTTAAAATAATGTATATGTGACAAAACTTTTTCCTGTGTTTTTCGTTTACTAAACGAAGCGTCCAAATTTTTTACTTTCATAAGAATACATTAAAAAAAAAATATGTCAATGCATATAAATCTGCGCACTCTAGTCACTTATATAAGCCACAACAACAAACGCCGAGTGTGTGCTATACACAGCGAATAACACAAACGTGTCCAACCGATATCGGGACGACAGTAATTTCGTTTCGTAGGAACTTGGAAGGACCTTTTTATTAGTATACATAGTTTTGACAAACAACTACTTCAAGGGCGTAAGAGAAAATAACTACCATGACCGTAGAAAAGAAGAAAACAATCAAAATTCCACGACGGTAAATACAGATATCGAATAATCGAACAAATCGATTGCCTGAAAAATATATACGCGGGGGGAATGTTCGATCGCTGAGTTATATTATTGTATTATTATTATGGATTATTGGACCGAGTAAACACGGAGATGTAACAGTATATTTTTAGCTAGCTACATAAAAATGTCTACTGCGATAAATAGGGTTATTGATCGTTCGCTGCAGCTTGTAAAATTAACAGTGAAATCTGCGATAACCTATAACGAACCACCGAAGAAACAGCGAATGTTTTCTATTGTTTTAAGAGGACAAAACACTTACAGGTACCTACTAAAGTATTAACCAAAATAACACGAAGACAGATCACTTTATACAGACATTAACTACAAGCGCCTCTCAAAATGGTTGCTGATTCGTATAACTTATGGCCCATTTTACGGTCGTCTTTGCCGAACAAGGTTAAAATTTATTGTTTAAAATTTATATTTTTCAGTTATAAATGTATGGACAAACTTTTTCACGCAGTATAATCATCTGGTTAATAACGGTTCGCGATAAACGTATACAATCGTTGCAGACGTATTTTAAACAAAATATCGTGTTTGTTATAAATATTAAAAAAAAAAAAAAAAAACAGGAAAGCCGTACGAAATTATTGTTATTTTTTTTTTTTTTAGAAATTCTAATAACTCGAGCGCCGATGTAATATTGTTTTCAACAGAGTAAATTTATTACAGTTTTCACCGTCTCAGCAATTTAAACGTGTAATTAATCGTTTTGTTAACGTTAAAATCGACCGTCCTTGAGTCGTTTATAAAACTTTACTATAGAGCCAAGTTAATTATAAAATTGATAACTTACATTCATATCTGCAAATTTAGTCGAGATAATTTTCGAAATAACAACGTTATGTTATTTATACGGAGATACAAGATTATATTTGCTCGTTAAAAACATAAAAACGAACTTATATTGTATACATGAACTCCAGTGATTCAAAAACAGTAACAGGGTATAGCGGTAAAAAAGTTATGTATAAAAATCAAGTCGTGCGCAAATGGACCTTAAAATAGGTACATTTTGTTCAATGTTTTTTTTTTTTTTAAACATCAAAACATTTCCAATGTTTTGTGTTAATTAATTTTGAGTTAAATACGGCCGAATTTCGCGCGTAGCTGTCACAGACTTTGAGTTATCGTCAAACGGCTTTAAATGAAAAGTTTTAATTTACATTAAATGTACCCAATAAGATGATTTTTATTTTATATATTTATGAAATATCACTTAAACGAAAATCTGTCGAAAAACACACTGCACTCTCATGCCTTTACGGAGTCATCATCAGCTGAGTTATTAATACACTAGCAATTTTCACATTTAATATTTAATTCGTATAACTTATAGTATTATGTGTTTTGGTAGCTTACATAGGTTAGGGGTACCGCGTACTTATAATTATTGTGTTGTGTCGCGTAAATAATAATCATTTTGGCCAATGTGTTATAGATTTCAGTACATAAAAGCTAAAGAAGTTTTAAACATAAATCTGTAAATATAACATCTATGTACTTGTATATACAAGAGAACTTATAAAACAGGATTGGAGGTTGCAGACGAAAAAAGAATATAAATTTAAAATTATTTTATAACTAATTCATTACGTCGTGTATTCGGTGTATAAATATTCCGACGAATCCCAACAAAAAGTAACTTTTTAGCACACTTCTCTTATAAAGGGGAAATATCCAAAAGAGTTAATATCGAATTCCACCAGATGGCAATATTTTATACTGTTTTTCTATAGCAGTAAACTATCTTAGTTCCTTAACAACTAAAATAATAATTAATTAATTTTTGCATCGAACAATGATTACGATTCAAAACAATAATATGTGTACACCGACGTTTTTTTTTGGAATTTCGATTTTCAAAAAATATATCCACGAAATTTAATTTTCCCCAAAGAGGTCAACTATAAAAACCCTGATAATTAAAAAAAAAAAAATTTGATTTTTAAAAATTGCCCGATTATCAAGCGATGATAGAACATGTAAAAGTTACAAACTTCTCACTACGAAACTAGTGAGAAAGAACTCAGAGTGCAAAATTTCGATAAACTGTCGTAACTGACCAAAAACTAAACAAACAAAATTTTTTTTAAACATTTCTATTCAACCGTTCAAGCGAAAAAACAACGGTGGGATGTTCTCCCTCAAATTAGAAAAATAACATTATACGTTGATAATACTCGTAACTTGAGAGAACGGGGTCACCTCAAAATTTCAGGAAAGTCAAATGTTTCCAATCAACACTAAGTATCTACACCACAATAATTCGGGAAGAAAACGCAACGAGTATCTTTCGTTTCCCTTTATTTATTCTTTACTCTCGGAGTTTCTTCGTTGTCACGCCACAATCTGTGTTTAAGAACATCGACTCTGAACACACGTCCGAAAAAAAATAGTCGAGACGATCTTTAAGTATAAATTGCAATCGTGATTACCTGCACGGACGAGTACGATATTACTACCACAATACTAGCGAGGTAGACGAATCTTCATACGAATTTGTTATACGTAGTTAAAAACGCGATAAAAAACACGGCACATCGAACACGCGTTATCGTTATCGCTATATAAGACGACCACGATCGAATTTTTCTCTTTCACGTTTTAACACTTTGTGAACGATGATTTCATTTTAAACGAGAATATCGAACACGGACGACGACGAGTCGACGACAGCGCATCAGCAGCGGCGACGCGATGCCGTGACGATGACGGTTCGCTGACTGACGCACGCGAGCGACGGCGGTTAGGTCTTTGCCACCGCCACGCCGCTGTGATACCGCGAGCGTTTTGCGTCGCCGCGGCACACACCACCAACGGTTTTATTATTTAGATTCCGAGCGAAACACGAAGGATGTGTTGGTTTTCACGCGATGCGTGTTTTTTGTTTTTTTTTACCACAATCACGATAACTTCTTCGACGACGCACCGAATTTTAACGTCGGTAGGTAGCATACATGGAGGGGCATACATGGACACGGACGGTACTACTTTGAGGGATTATGGAAAATTAAAAAGTTACAATCAAAAAGGTCGAGGCAAAAAAAAAAAAAACGTTAAAATCACGCGGCAAACGTCGTGTTTTCGATTTAGATATTTGGCCATAACTTCGACAAATAACGATCGGAATCACCTGAAACTACGTAATACTAAAATCGGTAAGACACAGATACGAATTTCAAGAAGTTATCGAGAACTTCTGAGCTATATTACGTTGTAATTTTCGAAAATTTTCAATTTTTTTTTTTTTTTGTATTTTTTGCTCGATAAAAATTTTATTCGCCACAAAAAGTTTTGAAAATTTAACACGAGATTCCCAACATGTAAATACATACGCTATTAAAACATTTCGACAGCCCGTAGTAACGATTTCCATACTCAGTTGTTAGAAAATCTTCAAAAATTGCTCGTACCTGTGAATTATTTTTGGAAAAAAAATTGTGACTCGTACGAATTTGTCATTCAAGATTTGAAAATTTAATGTGTAAAACAAAATTTGCTATCTGAACAAAAACATTTTAAAAAGATTCGCCTTGTAGATTCTGAATGCGTGTAAATAATAAAATTAAGATACGTTCCAAAAGTATGACTACGCGTCGTAATAGTCCGACATCGAATTGTTTTGTTTGTTCGAAAGAGTAAAAAAAACTTCTTCTGGAGCGCATATTTTTAAGGTTGAATAAACGATGGCAATTTGAAGTTTTTCTTTAAAAAAATGATAATATTTTCAGATAATTAATATATATGTACGCCGCCACCGGCAAGACATAATTTAAAAATCGGGGAAAAAAAAAGTTATCGAATCAAGTAATCCGAATTGGACTCGGAAATTGACGTAAATTATTCTACTAAATTATTAATTGGTAACATAGGTACATTCTGTCCGCGGTTATGACGAAGTTGTAGAAAAACACCGCTAGATAACACTATAAGTTTCACCAGCAACAACTCAAACACAAAAATAAAATCGATCTTTTCTCAACATTATGACGACGTCATTGTAAACCAAAAAATAACATAATATAGTAATAAGAAAATGTGCGTACAGGAGCAAGATGGATTTTTCAAAAAATGTTTTAGGTTACATTTTTTTAAAATTTCCGTTGAAAAATATATTTTGGGAGGAAATCACAAAATATAATTTTTTTTTCTTAATTATATACTTAAAAAAAAAAAAAAAAATTCAAGTTACTATTTATATCAACACTTATAGATTTTTTGTGTTTGAAAAATTACGAAGTTTGCTTAGCATATTTTTTAACAAAGTTATCTGTTTTTTATCTACGAGCTACTAAATGTGACTATTTTTCATCTATTATCGAGAAGAAAAAAAATTTGCCCTTTGTCTATTATCTTGTCTAGATAAGTTTTGAACCAACAATCATTAACTACCTGTATCTGGATAATTAATTATTTATCTTTATACAACACCGCAAGTAAGTGAATTAGAACTGTATTTAGTTTCTGAACAACGGACGACACATCATTATTTAGACTCTTCAAAAATAATGCACGAAAAATTATCATCACTGTGTTGTTTTTTTTTTTTTTTCCACTCAACCGACGACAGAAATTGGCAAACAACGATTAGTTATAAAACGTAAAATGTTCATGACGTTTTGTGCGACTGTCAACGACCGATTTACACGAGTTCAACAGACAAAACCAACACACTTGTGCGCTCAGCTCTATATTGTGTCACGTCTACTCGCGGCTCCAATCGCAAATAGTGTTTTTTTTTAAAACAATATTGTCGGCACAATTCACGTTTTAACATTTTCGATTTGCGCGAGTTCGTTTTTTATCATACATTATAATAGCGAATTTCGAACTGCAGTTTACACTTCTCTTCTCTATCAGTATTCCGAACGTTGCGCAGTTACAGCCGAGGATAATTTAATCACAATACAATACAACGATATACATTTTTATACATTAATATCGATCGGAGAATTTATGAAAAAAGTAAAATACGTCGTGACTACTTGTTAGTGCTTTTTTACGTGTCGTAAAACTGTAAATCATATTAAAGTGTAAACATGGTTTTTATAGATTTAGTATTTTTTTTTTACGAAACAAATTTTTTCTAAAATCAACTAAAAAAACGTATTTTTCTATTTTTCTTACGTCGTCGCGTTTGTTGACACAACTTTAATAACGATTTAATTACATTCCTATTGTAGACAAATTCGAACAAACTCGTATTGCTATTATAACTTTCCGGTGAGATATTTAGATATTTCAATAGTTCGTTTTTCTATAGAATACCTAAATAGGTAATCGTGTAACGTCATAAAATAATATTATTTAAAAAAATGTATTATACTTCTAACGCCAAAATTTGCTAACAATTTTTTTGAGTCTTTTTCGGATATTTAGAATAGCACGATGAAGTAATACATAATATAAATGTATACTTTTAATTTTTCTGCTCATATTAATTGTTTTTTCATGAGAACTATTTTGCAATTCACACCTGTATATACACAACACATATATATATACTAACTATTTACCGTAAGTATGTTAGTTTTAATTCACATCCTATTAAATCACAATCACGCGCGTACTGCCAAATTATACAAACAGACATAATATACGTAAACATATTTAGACACCTGTATATAATTCGTCGTGTTTTGTAATATTTGAAATTTTCCAGTTCAGATACAGCTGTAATAAAGTTATATAACCTGTGTAATTATACAGGTACATAAAGTCTTAAAAATGGAACACAAATGGAACAGTTATACGCGTAGTTAGGTTTATCATAGTTCTAAACATTTTAGATCCTGAGCACAGTAAAGAACGTGTTGTTTTTACAGTGATGTTTTTTTTTCTTCTGTGAACAACATTAAGGGTAGAAAAAATGCACCGATTTGTAAGTCAGTACCTTTTCTGAAAGGTTTATATGGATTTTGAGGAAACTCAAATTTCAAAAAGTTACAGTCAATGAAATCAAGCAGAAACTAAGGAAAACATTAATTACAGCAAACGCGTTTTTGCCATATTGTTTTAGTTTTTTGGCCGTAACATCCAAAATAATGATTGGAACAAGCTGAAATAATAGTACATAATATTAAAATAGGTAAGATACGAGTATGATAAAACTTTCAAGTGATTTCGAAATTGTTTAGGCTAGCACCTTTGAAATTCTCGAAAAATTTACCATGTCGTATACTAGACAACTGAGGTCGCTCAGAATTGTTTTTTTAAATGATTTATAGTTGCTTTCGGATATTAAATAATACGTTTGAACCACAACTTCCAAACCAGTGACCCACCCGAAGCGTATAGTCGTCACTCCGTCAAACTACTACCCACGCGACCTCGAGTGAATACGGTTCTTTTTTTTCTTTTAAAATATTTAATCTTAAAACACACAACTATTTAAACTTGGAGTATAAAAGTTTTATACGGTTTTCAAAGTTTTCAACCAATACTGGGCTAATAATAGAACTTTGAACACAATTAAAATGTTCTCTTTTCTATGTGTGATCAAAATTGAAATTTCCTCTAATACGGACTGAAAAAGAAACGAAACATGAATGTGGCAAAAAAAAAATTGTTCTTAGGTATTGTCCCGAAATAACACCGATTTATCAATATTTTTTTTAAACGCTTTCACAAATCTCTTAAAATTAGTATACCGAATTGTATTTTACATAGCGTTATTTTTAAAATTATAATATGAAACTAAACATAACTAGGCAAATATTTAAAATAAAAAAACGAGATATAGTATAAACTGCAATATAAGCAATTCATAATTTATTCACTATAGATTTACCCTAGCAATACAGCTGTAAATTTACTTACCTATAAACATTATTATTTAATTTTATGAAATGAAAAATACGCATTGTTCGTGATGTATTCGAATCTAAATGAACCACCGATAGGCGATAACAATATTTGTAGTGATTATAACGATGGTTCATATGATCGAGCCTAGAGAAACCATAATAGGTCCAGTATCAATTTGAAAGAGTTCCATACTACAAAAAAAAATTTTCAAGTAAAACAATCTCACTATATAACTACAGCGCGTACAAATATTTATCAAACTAGTATAAAAATCTGGAATCGTTCTGGCACGCTTAAAGAACGTGATTTTTTAAATACCTATAGGTACATTTTTTTTTTTTTTACTTTAAAATACAAATTTGTACATATTTAAAGGTTCAGGGTTTATAATATTATATGTTTTCGTTCAATTTATTTTTATCTGGAGACGAAACATTTTTAAGGTGTTTGAACTGTACACACACATACAGTTTTAACACTCAATTCGATATCGTAAGTATGTACCTAATACTTTTTTACAGATAATAATTATTATAGATCGTATACGCTATATATACGATAAAAATGAAATATTTTTGGTTCGGTTATTTTAATGAAGAAAATACTCGGTTGGTATATCAGCACATGATTAACGTACGAGTATAGACGGAATGTCTGTAAGACCCGCAACTATATCAGAAACAGTTTTCGATTTTTTACCTATACAATCAATTTGTTGTTTTTTTCTATTCTGATTACAAGCGTGATAAATGAAAAAAAAAACTAATACCTTTTGTACTCTGGAATCAGGTCGTTAATATTATACTGCAAGACGAACAAAACGTCGATAATTCGAACATTAAATTATACATACATGTATATAGGGTGTTGCGGTGATAAATAGGTACGTTTAACTTATATTCGAATATATATTAGGTAATTATTATGAAACATTTTAAATTCATGATTGCCACAAATTATAATTTTTCAAATTTCCTGACTTTTCTTGATTATTATTGAAAAAAATCGATACTCAGCCACAAAAAAAAAAAAAAAAACCAATATAAGTCCGAAATTATTCATGTACGACAAAACATTTTTACAATACTTTCTAGCTACAGCCTACAAATTATAACTATAATAATGCATATTAATAAAATTCCAGAAAAATTAAAAATCCCCTGACATTTCCAAGTATTCCAGACTTGTGGCAACCGTGTAATTTTCTATACATACGATTTAGAAAACACGAATGATTGTAATATTTTTGGGGCAGTTTCCGCATAATAAAACAATTGTTCGTTTCGCTACACAATAAACCGCGGTATCGTCCGCGCGATCTGCGTACAATCACGTCTACAATACTATAACAATTCAATTATTATTTTTGTAACCAGTAAAAAACAACAATAAAATAGAAGCAACGTGGATCTAATACTGGCTGTACTAAAAAGGTAATATAATAACACGTTTGAAACACAAATATTATACAAAATTACACATTGTTGGATTTCAGTGCGTAATATAGGTAGGTACATAATAATATAGTGTTTTGGAAAACAACTATAGTCAAAAGTTATTATAAAACATGCGCGTTCTGCATAATAATATCATTTGGGCATGTTCACTGTTCACACTAAAATGTAAATCAATTATTTTTCATCTAAAACCGTTAGTTTTGGCACACCGCTAGCCATGTAAAATGCAATATATATTATAATGCTCAACAAAATCGACACGGAGGTTAAAACAACCACAGACATAATATTATAAACCTATAGACTGATATGAAATTGAGTGGCCAAAATAAACGTAGCGCAATCACGGATGAAAAATGGCTCAATTTGAATTTTCCATGAGAAGCACGTAAGCCTAAATTTTGATAAAATCATTATTTTTCATGGCAAAAAAACTTGTGTGTAAATAGCGAGATAAGTTGATACGTCTAAATAGAAATATATAAAACACACGTAAATCTATACCAAACGAATAAAAAAATATTGTTAATTATGTATAAAGTACTTATATGTAAATTCAGATTAAGTTAGATAAACGTGATATAATGTTCTATCACAAATAGACAAATAGTTCAATTTTTAAATTGTGTCCGTCCTGGCATATGTACCGTACAACTTACAATCTATAAGAATATCGAAATTCGTTAAAACTTTAAATTGTCAACGTATCGCTGCAAAGTCCCAAAATCGTGAAAACGATCGCCCTAGAAGAGGCGTTTTACTCTTTCGAATAACAAAAAAAAAAAAATTTCGGCCTATTAAATACTTAGCTAAGTGTCGGCGCGTTTTTGTTTTTTGATACAGTTTTTAGCCTTAACACTATGTCAACACTCGGAATTTGAAAAATGAAACGTATTTGCTATGTATATACATAAAATATACTTTTTGAAACATTTCCTTTATCACAGTGATGAGAGCAGATACAGAACATTTATTTGAACGGGTGAAAGAAGGAAAATGTGTAAAATAATGTTAATATTATTTTTGAAAAATTCAATATTTTTTTTTTTATAATTTTACTGTTGCAGAAAGGAATATTATAATTGCTTATTTATTATAATTATTATTATTACTATGTACCTACCGGCTACAAAACAAAAATATTCCCTAGTGGTGGTAAACAATGTCAGGTGGAGTAAACTATAAGTCCAAGGTTTAGGAGTTACTATACGTAAAAATGTCTAAATTATTACGTTCAAGTGAAGTACTTTTTCTTTTCATTTTCGCTATAATGTCCACATGAAATGGTGTGATACGATGTATAGTCATAACTCATAAGCCCACCATATTATGTCCCAATACGAGCCGATCACATTTTATCGTATTCAGAAGAATTCAATTAATAAATATTTAAGTTCAACGTGCGGTGATAATTCATATTGGAACGACACGCGCGGTAAACAGCATTAATACAGAAAATACGCTAAGAATCTCAAAAATAATCAGCCGTTTTTTTATGTCACTGATAAAATTTATAACTGACCGATCGAGGCGAATATTTTTACAGCAAACTAAAAAAAAAAGTTCAGTTTAGTCACGATCAATTATAACGTATTGCAGGCAATATATTAAAGTGTCGTTTGCGCAGAGACTGTGATGATAAACGTCTCAATGCCGTTGACCAAATGAAACTGTTTGTACATAGGTAGCGTGTATAATATATAGTGTATTGAATCAAATGAAATCGCAAAAGATGTGATTTAAACGCGATCACTGCACAGAATTAATTTTTTTTTTTACATTCCACAATGTTGCTGTACATCAATTGTGAATGTCTACAATCACATCTATACTGTTAGATTGAACATTTTGTAAATTTTGTTTTAAATTATAAGAATAAGAATCAAAATATGCAAAAAAAAAAATGCTCCAAATTTTAAAAACACGCGCATCAAAATCTCTGAAATATGCAAAAACACGCAATGTCATAACATCAAACAATGCATTTACTATGGTGTACTGTGGTATTTTTTAATAAATATAAACAAACAAACAGAAAAAATGCAAATGCTACGAGACCCTGCAGGTTATAAAATATCGATTTATGGGTGCGTAAAAATTTGTAATGAAATAAGAACGATTTAATAATACGCGTTTCTAGAAGAAGATAATTGTTTTTATGACGATATGAAAAAACCTAAAAAAAAAAACCCCATCGAGATTAAAAAAAAAGTATAGTAGGTATATAAATGTACCAGACAGTACTATATAAAAACAAAAAGGTTTCAACACAAAATTTTCTACAAATAATCGACGTGATAAATACGAAAAACCAATCGGCCGATTATTTTAAGGTGGCGAGTACGATGGAAACGATCACCTTGTACAGCGAATGTACATACACGTCTCGATGAATAGCGGAGAAGAAATGGGCAATAGGAGTTTTAGCATCTCAGAAACAAATCGAATAATCGGTTATTGAAATCTATAACCGTATATAAACGCCAAAACCCAAGGCCCTTCTTCTTCGCGGAACGGACAAGGCGAATAACAAAATAATAATAATAACATTAATATAAACAATTTACATATATGCGAAACGGTTATATTATTATTGGCATTGGACATTCTCAGCTCCCCTACAGTCCACGTCGTCCACAACGAGCGAGCCGAGCGCGGTCCGGGCGTGGTCGAATTATAACCGCGTATAATAATTGAAGCAAATACATTAATACATTACAACCAGTTCGGCGCGGGCTGGTGCGAGGCAGCCAACACGACGGTTTGAAAATAGAAATTTTGCATTTCAAGTTCTTTCACGACAGTTTATTAAGTTTTGCAGTAGTCTGTAACTTTAAAATGTACAATATCTATATACACACTGCTTGACATATTGGTCTCGTTGGCCAATTTTTAATAATACAATTTTTTTTTTTTCAAGTTATTAGGGTTCAAAATTGACTCCGTGGTTGAAAAGTAATAATTTTATGAACAGCGTTATTTTTAAGATTATATGATGAAACCATACACAAGGCAAATATTTAAAATTAAAAAACGAGATATAATATAAACCGTATAAGCGATACTTCGTTTTCTATAGATTTACACTATTAATACAGCTGTAAATTTACTCTACCTAAAAACGTTGTTATTTAATTTCAGAAAATAAAACATTTTAAATTCAGAATCATTTTTCAAAACAAAATTTGGTTAATTGTTGTTTCAGTTGCGAAGGAACTTAAATAGCCTATAGATACTGCTATAGAACGCAATCTGGTGGAATTCGATGGTAACTCTTTCGGATGTTCTAAGCCCGTCGTGTCACATGATTTATATTGTTATATAATTTCGGCATAAAAAAATCAATAAATCTCTGTCTTTGGATTTAAATAATTTCTTATAAACGTCAGAAAAACCGACATTTTTAAATACCATTGTTTCCGCGGTTGATCCATTTGGTTTTTTTTTATTGAATTTGGCCATAATTTTCAAATATTCAAGACCTCAAATTCGCATCACATGTATGACGCCCGTCCACCAGGCTAAAAAAATCTTTTTACAATAAGTTTAATTTTTTAAGGGAAACGTCAATTATTTTTTTCTATCGTTCACAAGCAAATTACAGGAATTTAGACGGTCTTCATTGCCCTCGTATAATATGTATTGTGATGCGATAAGGATTCTAAAAACTGATTAAAATTTGTTATTTTTTGTTGAATTTTTTCTTTATTTCAAAATGTTGATAGATTGTTCAACTCGTATGGGTTAATTTCACCCAACGATTTTCAGTTAAAAATGGATTGTAAAGCGAAATGTCGACTTCTTCGTGTTTTTTGTAACACGAGCAAAAAATAAACGAAATTCGAAAAAAATACTTATGTGTATAAAGAACGATTTTTGCCTATTTTTCATTTTACGTGCATCCAAAAATTAAACGCATACTATAGCTATATAATATTACCAGAAAAACCTTTTCGAGACACAATAATACTCACAGCCGTGATTGCGAGGCCCATATGAACGACGCTTAAAGCTGCGCGAACTCGTACTCGAAATCCGTTCGACGAAATTATAACGCGAAACAAAACCTGGCCAGGCTCGGGAAGAATTCTGGCGTTTTTGCCGTTCAAAATATCGCGAACGGAATTTTAACGAAATTCGTAGCGAATCCGAGGGTTTTTCGAGGAAATGTGAGTAGTACGATTTTGGCGATAAAAACGTTAACAGACAAAACGTGGTTGGGCGATCCGTCGAGGCGTAATGCGAAACTTTTGACAGGCGATCGAAATTAAATCTCTCGTTCGCGTGTATACACCGTCTGGCAACACTGCAGACACAGAAACAAAATATTAAACACGCGTAGAGATCGCACACGGTCGAGGGAACGTCCCCGGTGAGAGACTACTAATCCTCTACGAGTGAGAACCTCGGCCGCTCGATCGTGCGAAACACACCCAGGTACAATAATAATAATAATAATAATATGATAATGATGCGGCTTCGAGTCGGGGGGAAAGGAGGATTTGAAGAACGACAGACAGAGAGAGAGAGAGAGAAAGGAAATAAACAAGAAACGAACCGTACAATAAATAAGGGGAACCCGAGAACACCCCGCGCCACCCGATACCAGCAGTATTTCTACAGATCGGTAGACGCGTTGACGTCGTCTATATACCGAGCTGTTGATAGCAATACTATTATTATAATGTCTGTAATATTATTATTGTTACTATAAACACCCTGTACACATAATATACAACACGACGACAAAACGTCGTTCACTCCGCAGCGAATTCCGGGGGGTGAATAAATATTTGGTTGATAGAGAACGAATTCTTAATAAATACGACATAATCTTTTTTTTCAAAAATATTCAGACTTTTAGACGTTTTTCTAGCTAAATTATGTACCCGATCGATCTCGATAACTTGTTTAGATTGAAACTTGAAAATGACTTTCCCACAAACTTTTCACTCTTTTCCCTTGATTTACGTAGAACCCTGATTTGAAAAAGCCGGGATCACTCTAGGTCACGTGGGTAGTTCGACGGAGTAGCGACTGGCTACGCTTTGGACAGGTCGCTAGTTTAGAGGTTGTGGTTCGAACGCGTTGTTTAATATCTGAAAGTAACGCCATCGAAAATATGATTCTGAGCAAGATCAGTTGTTTAGCATCGGGTAAAAACAAATATAAAAATGGTCAAAAATTCTGAAAAACGTATCCGCGCATAAAGAATATTAGTTTAAATAACGTGTGAAAATTTCAAACCGTTTGGACCGTTGATTGAGGAGTAAAAACGATTTTAGTAGCAATATTGCAGCTGTGCGCGTAATTTCATCGTTATAACCAAATTACACCGTTTTTCAACATTTTTCTTGTACGCGTTTGGCGGAATCTGTCGGGCAAATTCTTATGAAATATTTTTTTTCAGATGCCAAATTTCGTTTTACAAAACATATTTTAATCTCAATTCTTAAATCTTTGTGCGAGTTACGAATTTATTTTAAAAAAATCAAAGGTTTGACCAATTTTCGACTATTTTTCCAACGTTAAAAAAAAAAGTTAAAAACTCGAGACAAAAAATTCAAAAATATCATTTTCGAGTAGACCATTCGAATCCGTTTTAGTATCGCATCATATCACATCAATCCGTATACGTTTGGCAATGGAAACGTCTAAGTTCTTATACGATTTGTGTTTGAAGACACAAAAGGATAAGGTGAGGAAATTAAATTTAGGTAGAAAGAAAATATACAATAAGTATACAATATTGCAGACGCCAAGTGTTTATAAACTGCGGTAAGCGCCATAACAATACATAAAATTAACGAGCAAATATAATAGTAACTACCGCATAAAAAAAGTAGTTGTATTATAGACGTAAATAAAACAATAAAACTGAGTAATAACACTCGCATTATCATTGATAGTTAAAATTAGTATATTGATTTATTAACTACGTATATATCAATGATGTTATACGTCATAACATTATAACAATATTATTACAGCGTCTATTCGTATGCTATAACATAGGAGCAAACAACGAAATAATAAACAGGAAAAGACTTATTCTTAAAAAAACAAAAAATGCTTTTTAATTTGCATTATCCGACAAAGATACCTCAAATATCCATCAATCGTGCATATGTATGTATAATGTTTTTATAAAAAGCAGACGGCACACACTACGTGAACACTGAAATTACTCGCTAAATCAATATCAACATAACAAATCAATGGTTATTATGCTCTCGGACATGTTATGATGAGTATTATAATATGATACCTATATGAAGTATAATAGGTATAAATTACTGGACCAAAGAAATTTTCAAGCACAGATTGAACGCGGACTATTTTTAATTCAAATAATCTAAATATTTTACAATAAGTCATATGGCTGCCACATACAATATTTCGAATTCCCTGACTTTTCCAGATAATTATTATAAGATTTGCATACTCAGCCGTAAAAAAAAAAAACAAAATAAGTTAGAAATTTCTAAAAAAAAAAAATAGGAACCAAACAATTTCTATGGATAGTTTTTGAAAATTCACAATAATAAATTCAGGCTAGAAATTATTTACATAAGCGTACAGTTAAAAATCAATATTAGCTTAGATAATTTTATCTAACCTTTCAACGCGGTCAGTGCAAAACTTTTATTTTTCGCAACAATTCTCTACTCGATAACAAGATGGAATTTTATCACAAAAAAAAAAAATGTTTAGTCAGCTTACAATTACTATAACAACATGCACTGATTTCAAAAAATTCCAGAAAAACTACAAATATCCAGGGGCATTTCCGCGATTTCGCTGATTATTTTAAAAACCACTGACGTTTTTAGGTTATCTAGACTTGTGGCAACCACGAGAAGGGTTTATTTAGGCATCCATATCTGGTTCCACATTAACACGTTTATCAATATTAAAATGTAGAAACATATTTTGAATTTGGCGAATTATTTACATAAAAATACATTAAATTATGCATATTGTACACAGTGACAGTGGCCGGTGCGACAACGTTGTAACACAAAAGAATGTTGTTTTTCTTTGCAGTACCAAAATTAAAATAAAATTTTCAAAATAATGCGAAACTATTTTCGTTTGTGTCATACCGCGACACAAACGGTGAGAATTTAAAACCAATACTACACACACGCATGAACCCATCTAAGCACACTTAATTATAAACAAAAAAAAAAATTTTTTTTTTAAGTACTGAAATCGTCAAAATCCTCTACAAAATACGAGATTTTCGATTTTGGTTGCAGAGCTAAGGGGACATCATATTATATTGCTGCAATTTTCGTGTCACACAACAGAATGTTTGGAAAGTATAGGGACGTAAACGGTTCTAACGTTAAATTATTTTCGTTAAATTTTTAATATTTTTGAAAATTCCAAGACCTACATTTCTCAAAATTTAAGGGCGTTTCCTTGCTGCAAGTTGGACACACACATTCGGCGATTTTTCCGAAAAAATACAGGGGCGTCTGAAAAACGCGGGTAGTTCGGAAGAATAAATTAGCATTTTGATAATTATTTCCGACCTCGCTTGTAAATATAACAATATCATATTATTATGTACAAGCGCCTCGTCACGACACTATAAAAAACAATTATCGTGCGTACAAAAAAATGGCGGAGACACTATATACAACTAACGGTAACAATTGTGTGCCCCCGTCGTGCTCGATTCGCAAATATTCTCTACACCGTCAAAAACACAACACTGCCATTATCGCGGTTTAAAAATCGTTTCGCGCCGTCATCGCCGCTAAGTGTTGCGCGATATAACAAGTATCCACTGATGGACGGGTACGATGATCTCGGCCCGATCCGGGACGACGAATAAGAATCGTACACTTTGCTTTTGTTTAACGAGTTTATTTTTCTTTTACAGTTGATTTATTCATCGTTTTCTACAAACGATAACCGGAAACCGTTAGTCGCTCAAAACGGATTTATCGCGGCGGGATAACTCACGAGGCCGCGGCGCACTTTACACGCGACTGCTGGGCATAATATCTCGCTCATATAGGTCTTCTCTCGTCGTAGGACGACGAAAAAAAATCCAAACACAAATACGACACGCATTTTGCGCCTAACGACTGCACCGCGTCATCACACACGGGGATACGCGTAGAATAATTGTTATACGAATGAGCCTAGCTGTTGTCGGGCGAAAACGACCGATTATTATTTAACAAATATGAATTATTTTATAATTTTAGATTCTGAAAAGCTAGGATGAAGAATGTATTGATTTTACAATGATGTTTTTTTTCTGTAATCACTTTTTCTAGCAGAATGAATGCTCCGGGGTTTTAACGTATGAAAAGATGGATCCGAGACGGTACTTTGTTTGAAACGTTTTATGTAGTTTTGATTATTTTCAAAGTTACGAGCAAAAAACGAAAACGGCAAAATGTTCGCTTTGTTTGACTTGAAATTTATACACGTCATTCAACGGACTTTGAACATTTTCAAGGGAGTTACGGAACTTTGAAATTTTTGAATTTTATGCAATTATAATCCCATAAAACCTCTAGTTTTTATGTTTGAAACTATATAATACAATCTAAACAAGATAGTTTCACATACGTCGTTAAAAAATTTAGAAAACTGGTTGACAAAATTTTGGTTTATAGCCGATTTCACGTTGTGATTTTGTCGTTAAACTCGACAGTACAAATTTAACAACTGGCATGTACTAAAAAATTTAAAAAATCCATAGTCACAATTCTTTTTAAAAATTTATAAACAAATTTAAAAAAAAAAAAAACGGGATCACTCTAGCACGCGTGGGTAGTTTGACGGAGTCGTTTTGGGTGGGTTAGTGGTTTGAAAGTTGTGGTTCAAACGTATTATTTAATATCTGAAAGCAATTATGATAAATCATGGCCTTCTAAAAAACGATTCTGAGCGAGCTCAGTTGCCTACAGTCCTGAATAGAAGTTCTGTTGTTTACGTCCAGGTAAATTTTTAGAGAATTTAAAAGTTCTATACTAAGCTCAAAAATTGTCGAATTTACTTGAAGCTTTAATCGAACCTGAATCATTTGAATACTATATGTAAATAATTCAGCTTGTTCTGATCATTTTTTTCGGATGTTATGGTTAAAAATACCTGAATTGTCAATTCAACGATTGGAGCACTTCATCTACCCAAAAACGTCATTACAAACCTAAACATTTCAAACGTTTTGCTGTAAAATCCTCCATTTTTTGGGGGGGTTTTTTTGGGTAAAATTCCAAAAGTGAGCGAACCAAAGTACCACCGGAGTCCATAAAAACTTAGTGATTTTGAAAATCAGAGCATTTCTTCCGTACGAAAAGTTGTTCTCGAATCAATTTAATCGCACACACAAAACTTCACAAGAATCAGTCTGTTTAGATTCGTACTACGCACGGACAGAAGAAATATAAAGATATTTTAGACTCTGAGTGTAAGTAGGTTTTTGATAACTGCGGTGTATAAACAACGCGTTTCAACGCGGCGAAGATTACGTCATCAGTTCTATACCAGTTCGCGCCCGACAAGATTGAAGATACACTACGCTGCACGCGAATATCCGCAAACGTAATATTGTATTGTACTACACAGTGAGTACTGAGTAGCGATGGATTTTTTTGTTTTCACAAACAGGAAATCGTCTCACCTATCCTAAACGTGAATCGCGTAGTCTTATTATAACGACGACATTTTTTTCAAATTCGTTTCAATATTTATGGCGATTCCGGCCCGAATGTTTATTTTCGAAGTATATTTTTCAGTAGCGATCTTCATCAACCTTTACACGAATTGATAAAAACTAGTGAATACCGAACAGATCTCCTCCAAAATAACAAGTGCAGCTGATTAATAAGAGTCAAGGCTGTGTAATTTTTGAAAAAATTTGTCGTCGGAACCGCGGACTGCTGCACCGGCCGATTAGTGTACATTACAATATTTTAACTATATTGTAATAATAATTACTGTCGGAAAGAACACAATGACGTTCCGTAACGGTAAGTATAACCTATAATTTAAAATAAAACTCTCAATGAGCAGTGGGCAGTGACTGCGCGGCACGAAAATGATGTGTCGAGCACCGTAAGTATTGTTATTAAATTGGTGTATAAATGGGTCATGGACCGGACGATGGGTGGGTATATTAATGTGGTGTTGCGAAAACGGAACAGAACGCTATAACGATTTGAAAAACACGAAATTTGAAGAATACGCTTGAAAACAAAACACCTGTGAATATAACGTGGTTCGTTTCTGTTCAAAAACAAAAAATTTAAAATAAAACCGACTTTAAAAAATAAAACAAAAACCACTAAAAAGTATATGAAATAAGTAAATGTATAAAAAAACTGTAACACTATTTTTTTGAGTCAGTGCCGTTCAACATTTATTTATTCTTTTGTATTAGTAAGCTTTGCACCGACTCAAAAAAGTGATAACCTTTGTTTTTTAATTTAATTATTTCACACTTTTAGATGCTTTTTTTTATAAATCGGCTTTATTTTCTTGTTAATATTTTTTTTTGATTTCATTATTTTTAGCGGGACGCGATTACTTTCTGCGGGTTCACACAATCGTCGTTGGAAACTCAAAACAGTTGTTTGTTACCGTAATACGTTATCGCGATTTCCCTGCACAATTTTTTTGGTTTTTTAATTTTTTTAAAAAAGACAACAATTTCGATAAAATGTACATGGGACTACCTCTGAAGTAGGACGAAAAATCATCAAAAACGATTCATAATTGGAGGAGATGAACATAGAAAAAAAAAATTTAATAATACCCACAACAATCGAAACTCCTACTTTTTTGAAGTCGGTTAAAAATAGAGACGCTCGCGTAAATTGCGATTGTATGCGGGGCGTACTTTCACTAGAAAACCTGAAGAAGAACAGTTTGCAACAAAGACAGTGGCGTGTTTGAGAGGGTCGATAAGGGCGATGGTAAATTTATCGAAAATTTCAAAGTTCTATTATGCTAAGCTTAAAAATTTTGCGAAAACACTCGAAACTGTCATCAAGCCTGTATCTTTCCTACTTGAATTTTACACGTAAAAGTTTTAGCTTATTCCGATCATTATTTCGGATATTACGGGCAAAAAACTAAATCGATGTGTCTGACGCCGGATTAGGCGATTCCGAAGAAAATAACGAAAATATCAAAAAATGCTTCAAATCAACAAAAACGTAAAGCCGAAATCCCAACTTTTACGAGGTATTCAACGTAACGGCTGTAGCCTAACCTCCTACCCTGCCGAAAACGTCATTTCAAACATGAAAATTTCAATTTTTTTTTTGGTTTTTGGGGTAAAACTCAAAAAGTAAGCAAAATATCGACCAAAGTACCGCCGGATTTTTATTTTAGTTTTACTACGGCAATGAAAGTCGCTGCGCTCAGTGTCGTAAAAATCACCCTGTACACGTTATTCAACCGACTATGGCTTCTGCCGCCGCGCGTAACGAGCGCGTAGCGATGCGTCCGCTACGAAACACGCCACGACCGCCGCACACGAGAGACTGCGTTTGAAAATTTCTACAGATAATCGTAAATGACTATTACGACTCTGTACATATAAAAATATAATATCGATTGACAATGCTGGTTCGTATGTATATAATCGCCAATATTAAAACGTTGCGGCTCGTGAACGTGGGATAATGCAGTGCTCGTGCATTAACGCAGCAGACCTAAAAGACCCCCCCTAAAAAATAATAATAACAATAATCACAACAAAAAAAAGAAGGAAATAATACAACAGCCGGGGTTGTAAGGAAATACAAAATATACGCGTTACACGGGAGCATCCGGGGGGGTCGTCTGCGCCGTGAGAAGAAGACGCGGTTCGTTGACTCTCGACGGGGCGAAATCCGACTAGAACGTATACGTTTAAAGGGGTACAAACCGATTGTGTTAAAGCGCCGATTCCTCGGCCGAGGGTCGTTTTACGTCGACGAAGGGGACGAAAAATAATTGTTACGCGACGTCGTGTTTACTGCTGCAACAACGAAGAGAAACGCGAATTTACGACCGTTCGAAAAACAACCACGCGCGACCAGTGTATTTCTCCACCGAAACGAAAAATTTTTGGAAAATTTTTTTAAATTTTTGATGAAAAAAAAGTTGCACCTCTTAAGGGTGGCGGCACAGGATTTTGTGACGCGAATACGGTCTCAGCAGTTCCGTAAATTAACAGTGCGTCATCCAAATTTAATTCTGAAAACGGCGCTGAACTCGTCTTTTATGTTTTTACACGATTATTTTTGGATATTTTATTTAAACAAAAAAAAAAATAAATAAATAAACAACGGTCGAACCATTGAAGACGATATTCGACATTGAATTTCAAACGGTCATAAAATTATGAAAATTTATCTACTTGCAAAATCATCGTGTGAAAACAGTGTTCGCGTTTTCAATTCAATTTTTCAGCGTTGGCCACAAAGCTAACGAAAAAATCACAACCGTAAAAATGATTATTTCAAGAATACGATGTCTTGACTCAAAATACATTTATACGCTATGTCAAATAACGATTGAGTGCTCCCAAACGTCTAACAATCCGTTTCTCGATATGATCAAGAGTTTCGAACCGTTTTCAGAACGAAAATTGGAAAAACACAAACGCATAGTCGTATCAGAAAAATCAACTAAAAACACGCTTTGCGCGAAAAGTTTTCCAGCCACGTGAAATCAACACGTTTGAATAATTATTCAATTTTAAGTTGATGAACATTTTGTTTTAAATACATTTTACAATTTTTTATCATCTAAAAAAAACGATTTAAACACGTTGATTCTGCGAGGCGGTAACTTTTTCCGCGAAGTCAATACTGCCCATTCAGATGCATGTAGAGCAGCGATAAAAATTTCACTCCTCGACGAATAAATAGCCGGCCCCGACAACCTTAAGACGTTCCTATATAAACTACTACTAGTGGCTGGAAAATACCGAAGAAAGAAACGTATCGTGTGACAACGTAGAATAACGCCTGAAGACAACGGGATTCACAAAGGTTTTCGGTTTTTGACGTGAAACGAAAATGGTAATTTACGATTATCTCCATAAAAAAAATAAGAAAGAAATAACTCGAACAACGTACGTACGGTTGTTTTGTCGTTATCGAATAAAACGTAAAATGTTCACACCGAGTACACGTTATATTGTGTCTGCAGATAAGGCGCGTGCGCAAGCAGAGATGACGACATCATATTGTGTATTGTGTACATAAAATGTTCGTAATAAAAAAATTTTTAAAAAAAAAAAAGTAAGTTAAACGACGAGACACCAAAGTATACACATTACGTACTTTGTACAACATTTAAAATGTTGGTAATAGAATTAAAAGAAAAAAACAATTTAACAAGTTTATATATCTGTTTACGGAACACTTCTTCGTCGCGCTGGATTTTTATGACGGAATTACACGGTCTCGGCAGTTCCACAAATTAGTAGGGTTATACTTATCCAATTTTCGTTCTGAAAACGGTTTTGAAATCGCTATAATGTCTATATCTGTTACGTTTTTAAAGGATAATTTTTGAAAATCTTTATTTTTAAAGAAAATCAAAGCATTGAAATCATGACGATACTCGAGGAATTTTAAACGACCATAAAATTATGAAAACTCATTTATTTGCAAAATAATCTTGCAAAAACAGTGTTTAGGTTCTTTAATTAAAAACATCAGTGTTGGCTTGCCGAAAAATCACAATCGTGGAAATACAAAATATTGTTTTTTGCAAATTAAAATGACATTTGTCCTGTTAAAAAAACGATTAAGTGCTCACAAATGTCTAATACGTGACGTTTCTTGATATGATCACGAGTTTAGAACCATTTTCAGAACGAAAAGTGGGAAAATACAAATTCAGTATTATATCAGAAAATCCATAAACGACGAAGACACTTACGTAACGTAAAAACACGTAGACACAAAAAATGCCAAATTTAAAACAAATTTTATAGTAAAACACTTTGGATGCAAACGGTAGAAAACAACATTTTGAAGAGAACCTCGTGTGGATTTTACCGTTTTCATACTGTTCTTAAGAAGTCACAAATGTTTGAAAATGTAAAAATGGAATTGTTAAAAACGTTGTTAGCTACGATTTATATTAAAAATTTATTACTCTTAAACCTATTTAAAAAATAGTTGAAAAGATTTTGGGTGTACTACTAGATTTAGCAGAGATACCTATAAAAACACAGTCCACGTTAATTTAATTATAGTTACTCAACAACTAACGTAGAAATAGTTAGCAAAGAAACGATGTGTCACCCGAGGTGTAACTTTGAGAATAATGCAAGTCTTTAGGCCGATCTGCGAATTAAACCAAAAGCAATAGGTAATAATTTAATATAATACTTATTTGTGTTTCAATATTTAAGTATTCTGTATACATAATAATATCACAGATAAGATTTAGAATGTTTATTAATGAATAAAAGAGCTGATAACATGAAATTATAATAAAAATATAAAATACCACGAAAAAATAACGTAAATGACCTTCATTCCACGCCCTTTGCAAATCATAACTAGAATTTAAATTACCTATGTTCGACTGTTGTGCTATGTGAGTTATGTGGTATTAATTTATAATTAATTTTAATAATACGTTGCTGTATCAGACTGGATTAAATACACATTTTTGTACAGCTGCAGTATATATATATATATAAAGATATTTCTATGTTCATATACAAAATCTGTCAACTGTATAACTTATTATAGTGCTGTGTTTACAATATAACACTGTTATTTGAAATTTTTAAACGTTGTACCTACCGTCGATATCGGCAGACAAACAAATACATCATAAACCCGTGTAATTCGTTAATTATCTTTTAGAGAATACAATATTTGCATTTTAGTGTAACTAAACTAAAATTAATTGTTGACAAACAATACAATACCTACTGATGACAAATGTATAAATTAAAAGCACTGCAATGTTTTAATACCATCGTGTAATGTTAAAATTGGTAAAAAAAGAAAAAAACAAATATAACGCGGTTTTATGAATATTTAAGTGGCATTTGAATTATCTTTTTGAGAATAAATCCAGTAAAGGGGGGAATATCCAAAAGAGCTACTATGAAATTCCACCAGGGCGCGTCCAATACTGTATTTCTATAGCAGTAATCTATCTCAGTAGGGAAGAATTTTAGATCCTAAAACAATAATTTTTTTTAATTTTTTTTTTAATGTGGTTACTCTGAAATTTTACTTTTTTTCACACTTACGGCCACCCTATCTATCTACGATTACAATTCTGAACAAAAACTGAAACAATATTCAACGCCGAGAGAATAATATAACGAGAATAATATACTTTTCGTACGCGATTTCTACAGTATATTATACGTAAAAACAGACGGGGAAATGACAAATTTAAATTTCTCGTCGTAAAACATACGTGTATAGCCACACCGTCGTGTACTTTTTTACTCGACCAAACTATGTACGCGCTTAAAAAAGAAATTGAAAGTTCTATCTGTAGGTACAACTGTTGCACAGCTATAAAATATATGTTACGATAGTCTGCGAACATAAATCGAAACGCACGGTATTATAATTAGTCTTGTACTGCAGCAGCACCACGTATATTATTATACGTATGAAAACCGGTGGCCAGAAATAAAACCAGCCGACCATCCTCCCTCGAGTGTTCTTTTTAACTCTCATATCCAAACATAACATTATAAATTATCTCGTTTCTCGGAAATTAAATTCATGTTTAAACGTATTAATATATATATCCTATACAACGCACGTAGGTACGCGTATTACACAGTATATAATTTATTTTAAGAAAGAGAAAAAAATGGGCCCAAAACGTTAGCCAAAATCGATGATATATCTAAGGTAGATATACAAGCGTGTATTCATGCGTCACCACGAGCTCTGCGAACGAATAATAATAATAATATTCTAAAGTATTCCACGTAGGAAACGTTTTATATAGTGTATTTTTTTTATTAACAATACAATATAACTGATAATATTATGAATACGTGTGTAATTTGTAAGGGTAATAAATCACGATTAAGTGTACACCGAATACTACCCGAATCGGACACGACAAAAGGGATTTTCACTCCACACCGCGGTATCCGCATTAAATTGAACACAAATTATACAGTGCGTTAAGTACAAGAATATATAATACATAGGAGTGTCTCCTAGTGATTCTCAAAATTCGCTATTTATAATATTACCTATACTGAAATAGTGAAATACCTATAGCTTTGTTATCGACTGAACACTGTTTACCATAAAAGTGTGTTTGAGCGTATTGAGTAGGTATACGTATATAGTACTGATGAATCGTAAAAATCTTTGACGAGACACGGTGGTTAACGATGTTTACAATTTTTCAATTTTCTAATTTTGGTGTTTTTTTAAGTAGAAATTATTCAAATTTCAGCTGTTCATATCAGGTGAGTATCACTTATAAATTATAATTAAATTATTCTTCTTCTTTGTTCTATTTGTCATTGTACACAGGTTCACACTATATGTTTGTTAATATTTTCCAAAAACTGATAATTTTAAAAACGATCTTATCTTAAAAACTGTTTCTACGGAATTGTACTGTTGACGGGCAACGGGACCGGTGTCTGGGTATAAATTTAAGATGCTAATAAATTATACTTTTTGTATACTGTATAAAGTTATGTGAAATGACGTCCTATACAAATTAAAAAGAATAATATTTTAAAATTGTCGTTTATTTAGTTTAATTTAGGTAGGTACGTGTTTAATTGAATAAAGTTAAAGATGTGATAAGTGCAATATATACATCAAATAGACAAAATGTGTCAATAAGTAGTATATATGTATATATATAATATGATATGACATCTATAGTATATTCGACATGCAGTTTATAACGTGAGGGTAGGCGGTTATTATAAACGAGACATTATTAAATAAATTGTACGACACGGTGCTATATACATATATATATATTAAAAACAAACTCGCTAAATTATTCAATCAACGATAGCATAGATGACCTATATACATATTTGTGATGTTGGACCATCTTCATAAAGATCAATTGGAATCATTTATCTAAACTTACGACACGTGAAACAATAATATTATTATATCAAAACACTATTATAGGTACTTAAAAAATAAATAAATTCTGGTACATTCAACAAAAAAAAAAAAAAGAAAAAACGCGCACGCGGTGTCGTATACTCGCAGCAAAACACTTCCCGTTTAATTTGTTGATAAAAAAACTAACTTGATTCATCAATTAATTAAAATAAACGATAGTTATAATATTGTTTAAAACGCTCGACTTTCGCTCACAAACGCTTTCTTCAAATAACTGTATACTAAATGTTCTACCGAGCGCGTAACTTCTACGACTTTATGACCTACGACATACATAAAGCCGTCTATCCTGCAATACGATTCGAATCCCATTAATGACACTATAAGTACCCATTAAATATATTTTATACAATTTTATGCGATACGAAACAAAATGGACATGAATCATTTTATTAACACATAATAATATTTAACGCAAAGTTAAATTCTCCTGACGCGTACGTGTGTTGTAAAGTGGTGTTTAAGAAAGTTCTAATACACAGAAATTTTCACAGCACTATTGAGCCTGCGGATACTATAAATATATATAATACATATAATAAGTTGTAATTGGTAGTCACTCACGAGTTAAAACATAAAAAAAATGGTATTATGACACGTAGGTACATTTAGCGTTGTATTATATCTCATACTGTGATCAGCAATTATTATTGTGATGGCGAAGCCGTCGTTAAAGGTGGGCGAGTAGAATCTCGCGCTTGAAAAAAAAAATTTTTGCAAAATCTGTTATAAAAAAATTGAATATACACGTGCAACGCCATTTAACACAAACGTATCCTGCACTTTCAGACATAATATGATAAAAGTCTATTTAAGAGCCCTCGACATTTCTGGGTTGGCAAAATTGTTGAAAATTCGCTGTGATATGCGTTTTATATATTACACGATTGACTCACCAAAATGTAAAAAAAACACCGCAGAACACCGTCGGTCATGCGGTATTGTAATGGACGGTCATCAATCAACAACAACAACAACGAACTAAGTGGGCCTATAATGACACGAATAAATTACTTTTAAGTTTTAAGGTGCAGATATCGCGTTGAGATCAGCTGAGCGGATTACTCTGTAACGTTGCGAAATTTTCGAGTCAAGGTTACATTTCGTTTAGATGCATACGATATTATACAAAATACAATAAGCTCCCAAAATATTTCAACATCACGTTTTGAATGTTCGTTTGAAAATTAAAATGACGTCGTATAGTAAAACTGTATAGACACCTAAACATATATATGTACTATAAATACAATTTTTTTTAACGGAATTTTCGTCATCAATGTTGTAATGTTGAAGATTAATTACAATCATGATAACATACGTTTTAAGGACGATATAATAAATTCTACTTTATCAAGCACACTAAATAGTAAATATACAATCGTAAACGTTAATTTTATTTTCAAAATTAAAATTGATATCGAAATAGTTAATGCACAGATAATACGCATTTGATACAGCAAGAAAAATTATATTTTCATAATTATTAGCTTTTTTCCATACATAATATACGATGTACAAACACTATATCCGTATTAACTTGTATACTACATACTTAACATATTCACTGTGTGGTGTTTTTAAGTACGTATAAAATATATATTATAAGAAGTTTATTTTGCCAAGTATAATGTATAATATTTATATAAAAATTATATAGTTCTAGGTATATACATTGATCGAGTGGCTGCACTGAGCTACAAAAAATTAAACGGTTTGTGCACATTTTTTTTTTTTCGACATTTTAAAATATTTTGTACTTTCCTATGTTTGTGCAGTTAAGTATCTGCTAAATATTGACAAAAGTAAAATAAATTTTAACAATACTTCATAACTGACTGGTTGTTAATATTTATCAGAAACTAATTTCGGCTACCTAGCAAAGTTTTCTTTAGTTAACTAAATTTGCATAACCTATTGTATAAAGCGTTTATATTTTTAAGTGAAGTTCAATGATCTATTAAGTGTACCAACTACATAAATATGATTATAACAGTTTTGTAGTCTGTACTCAGTAAATTATTATGTAAAAGTAATATATATATATATATATATATATTAATATTATTATTATTATATATATATAAATTAAAGTTGAATAGATCATGTCAATCAATACTCTAATATTTTTAAATTAATTTATGACAATACAGTCAACAGTTAGTATCCTATAAACATTTATAACTATTATTGATTGAAAAACACAAAACTAATACCTTTAGCATTAAACACAAGATTAAACAAAAATGTGTACTAATGTGGACTAATGATAAATCTGCTTACTATACTTGTTTTAAAACTTAGAATCAGAAATTTTTACTTATAATAACACAACATAAGTAAATATGAGAATGATAAATCTAAACATTACCATGTCAAGTCGAACGATATGAAGCAAATGATAAATTGTGTTCATAAATTAAATAGTAAAGGATAATATTAATGTTTTTCTTCAAAGATTTTAATTTTACACGATTGTACAAAGGAAATTAATTATATATTGTAGCTGTTGTGGTAATGAAAAAAGAATGTCATTCAAAACAATTATTATAACTTGATCACATTTAATTATGACAGGTGTATTAAAATACTATATTCATCATTTTACAATAATGCGTAAAATAAAGGTTTCTAACAAAGATTCTTCAAAGTCGAGCTAACAATTTATAATTTTATCCGGTAAGTTTATACTATGTGTACGTTACAGAGAATAAACAGCAACACTGTTCAAAGACTTAAGCGTTTATAAAATTGAAAAGTTACAACAGAAAAAAAACTAAGAAAAATTAAAAATTACGGTAAACGTGTTTTTGACATGATCGATTTAGATTTTTGGCCATAACTTTCACGATCAGAATAAGCTGAAACTTACACATACTATTAAAAATGGTAAGATACAGTTCTGATACAAATTTCTAAGAATTTTGAAAATTTTTGAGCTAAGTATAGAACTTTGAAATTTTCTAAAATTTTAATTTTTTTGTCATTTTTGTTCGATAAAAAATTTAATTTTCTACAAAAAGTCTTGAAAATTTAATACAAGCTTCCCAACATGAAATTACATATGCTACTAAAAAATTTCGAAAATCCGTAGTCACAATTTTTATATTTAGTTCAAAAATCGGTAACATCTTTGACTATTTTCAGAAAACTTGCACAAATTTGCTATTTAAGATTTGAAAATTAGATATGTTACGTAAAGCAAAATTTACTATCTAAATAAAAAAAAATTCAAAAAAATCCACCTGGTATATTCTGAAAGCGTATGGAAAAGTATTGAAAAACCCCGGCGGTGTTATTTTGATTATAACAATGAAATCGCGCAATTGATACTATAAAAACTCCTAAAAAATAATGGTTTGAAACGTTCACGCGTTATTTAATTTAATAAACTAAAAACCTGCTTATTATTTCTCTAATCTCTCTATTTCGCTATTTGAGTCGCTGAGCACACTCAGAACCGTGTTTATTGTTGTAAGCGATTTTCAATCGCTTGCACATTTAATGTAACAACTCCTATACAAACCTTCCAGCGTCGAACTAGCTTTTTATGTATATTATTTTTCTAATAATTATTATTATCAAGTGCGAGCGGCTGGCCCCACTCACCTTCAACACCGCTGGACGATAAAGTAACCCACGTGGAACGTTATAAACCGCCGCCGACGAATACACTACGTCGTGATGAAACCGACGATCTCGCCGTACAACAGTTCTCCGAATAATTTCGTTGTTATTTTTTTCGTTTTTTTTTTTTTTTTTCATACACTATTCCTCGAGTTTTGTTTATTTATTTCGTATACACACATATATATTTCTTCACCGTAATAATAATAGTATTACCGATTTTTTTTTGTTTTTTTTCCAAGCCGCTGACGCGTTCACGCACGGACGCGATTCGCGGTTTCTTTCTGTGCGTCGACGATATACGTGTGGTCGTGACTCCACCGAACGTCGTAAACTCGCGGAAACTCAGACGTCCGGGACACGACGGCCGATTATTGTTATTATTATAAAAATTTTATTGTTTTCTAGCGAACGCGCCAAAAGTTTTTTTTTCTTCTCCCTCGAATACGCATTTGTAGCTGATATATAGATATTACTAATATAAAAACATTGGCAAAGTCGCGAGTGCAGAATTCGTATTGTTTTAACTACATACATATATAGCTAATTTAATAACAGTCTCGTTTAAATAAAATTCCGATTGAAACAACAACGGTTCGTCATGGCCCGCGTTGTGCACAACGAGTTTTGAGATAATTTTTTTTTTTCGCGATTAAAAATATTATTTTTATTACAACTCGGTCGGCCGCAGTGGTTTACTCGTCGTACTTAGCACGTCGTTTTTTTTAGCACGCGTCCGACATTTCTCGAGACTTCATCTACCTACATGAAGCCGCGGATAAAAACGTACAACGCAAAACGGCGCAATAGTTGGCGGTTCACACACACAATATTGGCCGGTAGATTTTTTAGAAAAACTTAATACAAGTGTATAAATGGTTTACGACGCGTACTGCTGATATATCAACCGCTTCGGGTAACAATATATTGAAGTGTACCTATAAAATATTATTTATGACACTCGAGAGAAAAAACGCGATTTTCAAACGAATCCTATACGTATTAGATTCTGAGCGATATTATCGAGGAAGCTATTGATTTTACAAAGATGTGTGTTTTTTAAATTTTTTATTTTTACGTCTGTGACACGCAGAGAGCCTAGGATATTGTTCCGATCTTGACAGTCGAAACGTTTTCTGAAAGCCCAACCCAATATATTCATTGGAGCAATGTACTCAAAGTTTTGCCAAATTTTCAATACCAAAAAGGTTATACCCAAAAAACAAAAAAACAAAAACTTAGAAAAAAAACGGTAAAATATACGGCGAATAAACAAATAAACAACCAAAATTTGACACACAGCAACCATAAACAAACGAAAAAATAATAGAATTTTTATGATAGCGCCTAGGATATTAGGACATGCATAGATTCTAGGATATTGCTCCGATCTTGACGATTGAAACGTTTTCTGTAAGATCAACTAATATTCTTGATACACGTGTTTTTTATAAATTTAAAAAAAAGTGATACCAAAAATACCAAAAAAAAAAAAAAACTTAAAAAAAAAAACAGTAAAATAAACAAGTAAAATTTCACACATAGTAACCAAAAATTACAATAAATAATCGATTTTTCGACGAAATTTGTAATTGAGACAACCCTTAGGGGTGGAATTTTCGAACAAAAAGTAGTCTACGTCACTCAGGAATAATGTAGCATTTTATTGGTGAAAAAATTTTCAAAATCGGTTGGATGGTTTTTCCTGGGGGTATTCAATTACTGAACTGACACGGAATTGTTTTTTCAGGTATTAAATTATACGTTAAAACCACAGCTTACAAACCAGTGATCGAAACCGAAGTTGCTACTTCGTCTATCTACCCACACGAACTGATTCCAGCTTTTTTGTTTGACAATTTATAAAAAATTTCAAATTTGGGATCTACAGGTGCCACACTAAAACGTGAAAGTAAGTTCTTATAACAAATAGTTATTGTAATAGCCGTTATTGTTTGCTTCTGTTTAATATACGTCTCAAATATTGCAAAGTTATTATAGCTATGGAAGTATGTGTTGATATTGCAATCGTGAGACAAAGATTTATTACAATTATTATACTATACTATATTAGTTGTATTTTGTTGATAGGTGGTATACAGCTACTTGTAAATTATTGGAGCTTTTGTTATTGGTTATAGGCGTTTTTATGTACTTAAACGTTATGTTTCCACGACTACAATACGAACCTATTGAATTCGCAAAAATACAAATAAGTAAATAATAATTTAACTGGACATAATTGTTTTTTAAAACTAGTATGTTCCGGACGGTAGTAACCTTGTAAATACTAGCTTATTACACGGCGTCGAGGAAGAATATTTCTGAATAAAATTTATAGGTTACCAAAAGCTATTTCAATAGGTAAAACAATTTAAAAAACTAATTGTTTTATTCACATTATATATAATACATACAAACATGCGAAATGTGAATATTTGTATAATCTACCTATTGACGTCAATATGCAACGATATATTGATACGCATTAAACAATAACAAATCGCGCTGCAAAATATGTCCTCTTAAAATAAACGTGTATATATATAACAGTTCTCTTAGCAGAAAACAATTTTTTCACTTTACTTCTGATGTTTACCATAAAATACACTTAGCAGATAAAACCAATTCAAAACAAAAGTTACCAATCATAATACACACACGTCAATCGTTTGTTTTTCACAATATTTGTAACGCTGCAGTGACAAAATGTGATGAAAGTGTCATGTTTAAATAAATATTTTTGCGAATAAATGAACTTAGAAAATATAAAATGCAACAGAGTACAAGAGTAAATACAATTATTGTAGATATACTATCCAAATATAATGCAATAATTTTTATTCGTGGTTTTTTATTATTATTATAATTACGCTTTAGATTAATTCACGGACAATCAACTAGGAACTGAATAATTGTTTGAATAAATATTATAATGCATTAAAATTTATAATTTATAATTTAAAAGTTATACAAAACGCAATGTATAGGAAGAAATTCAAATCGTTGAAAATCTGGTAAATATAATGATGCCCCTAAAACATATCAATCGGCGTTTGTAAATTATTGTTTACTATAAACATATTGATGTATCATAAAGGTTCAATTTTTATAAGCTTTAACACATTACTTTCGCTTACTTTTGCCCTTTGTAACTATAGAATTGTTATATCGATCCGCTTAACCTGCAGTTCAATATCCTCTATTGCTCGATACTCGAAACTTCCATGCAAAATCTAAACTATTTTGATGGCAATATTATATCCATTGACCAATGTCGAATTTTTCATTTAATTTTTGTTTCAAACAACAGTTTTAACATCGGTTTTAAGATTATATACGAGATTATCACAGTACGTTAAAATTAATTTTCATTTCTTTTTAATGTTTTATTGGTGCATCGTTTATAAAAATTTCGTCGTCAAAATCTAAAAATCAAAAATTTTCCTCGCTTAGGCATGGATTTTTTAAAAATTTACCAATACTTTGCGTGACCAACTACTACAACTGTTTTTGGTAAAAATATATGAAACTAAGGACACCAGTTTAATATGTGTACGACTTAAAACGCGTTATATTATTTTAGATGATATAAAAAGCTAATTTTGAAAACACAACCGCAACATCTAATGATAGCACCTATGTAAAAACACTGCGGGATAGAGCTTGGGCTATGGCCCCTATTTTTACCTCTCTGAGTTTTACATTATAATGTTTTTGCATTCCAAAATATATGTATGTTATTCAAACGAATTACACGTTTAATAAATATAAAGTATAAGTTGGGTAAAATATGGTACAACATTTACGTTATTTTATACTCAATATAGGGATCCGTCGTGACGTATATGATGACGCATACGACTGTTTTGAGATTTTTTTTATTTTTTATATTTTTTATATTTTAGATTTTTTATATTTTTCACAATAATAATAATTGTAGAAAACCAATAACAACAGTGGTTTTCAGTCCCCCCCCCCATTGTTGTGTTTTTTTAAGCAAACTTGTAGATTTATAGCGAGCCAATAAAAATACCGATCGTAAAGTATAGAGTAAACATGAAAAAACGCAAATAATAATGAATTTTAGCGTTTTAGATTGTACACAAATATAACGTTTCAAATGTTCTGTATTTTTAATGTTTTCTAGTGTTTTCTAGTGGGTCTTCATACTCTTTAAAATACGTCTGAAGGCTATCGGCACAACTTGAGTCGACCATATATAGGGTGGGGGGATTAATGTCAAAAAAATCGTACGATAAAAAGCTATTTTCGGAAAAGACCATTAAAAACAACATTTTTTGGCTATTTTTGGTTTTAGATGGTTAAGCTGTCTTAAGTCTTTCCAATTGTGTACCTAACCTATATTTACCGAGTACAAGTTCGGTATGACATTAGAAAGTTACCAACATCAAAATGAATCATTTTTCCCATATTTACATCCCCATCCCTTTGTAAATTTCTGGGCTAGCCACTGAATAACAACAACAACAACAATAATAATCATGATTCGCAAAAGCGTTGTACGCTACCACTTTTCCAACACACGACACGCACCTCCGGGCGTTTCTGCGGCGTAGTAAGAGTTATTACTTACTTATTATGTATATTATGTTATAGTGCTATCCGAAAACACTTTCACGCGGAACACGAAGCCCGGTGATTCATTGTCAGCTGCAAAGTGGCAAATCACCGTCGAATAACCAATTTATTTATGCAACTATCCCAATTTACTAGAAAGAAAAAAAAGAAGATTTTTATGCACAACCAATTATAGCTGACAACAACGAACAGAAATCCGTAAAAGGACGACTCGAAGAAACTCTGTTTTAACGAATCATCTGCAGTGTGACCAGCAGTGTACAAGAGAAGAAAAAAAAACATCTACGTAAACGAAATAAACAGTATTAATTAATTGCGTCCGGATTGTTTTAAAAAAAACTCGAACCAAACGTATTATGGACGACCATGGAGACTACGGTGCGTGATAATAAACGCGTTTAAAATGTATATCTTATAATATGCACGACGGTGTACCTACGTACAATAACAAAATAATTTCATTTATATTTCATCTTTTACAATCTCCAATTGAAAATAATTACGGACAAATTATGGTACAAAGATATACAGGTCAACAAACTACTATAATTTGTATGAAAAGGGCAATTGATGCTGCGTTTATAACGCACAAAGCCGCACGAAGCGATATAATAACATAAGATATAGGTACTATAAAAACTACTATACCTACTAAATAAACTACAAAAATTGTGATACGTTAAATAATAATAATTAGTTTTTTGTTAGAAATAAATATAGCCGATACTCCCGATATAATATTTACAATCTGTACTACAGAACAATAATAATTAGTGAATTTGATCGCGTATAATGTACAATAATCAGGCACGGTGGCTCGAGTGAAGGAGGTGTCCATTGAATGCATAAAATGAAATAAAGTAAATATTTGTCGGTTTATATACGTATTTGGCGAACATATCATAGTGATTATGGACTAATACGTTCGAAAAATAAACGTAAAATATTGAATGTTTAAAAATTGATAAATGATCGGAAAAACCGAGAATAAAACATAGATATAAACTCGGTTTCGTACTATCGTTATAATATTATGTATTATAGCACAAGAGCGATTCTCATATACGGCGAGACGCCAAAAACGGCTGCGCAGTTGGTGTTCTCTTTTAGAAACAATCAACGTAAAAAATATATAAAAAATGTATTAAGCAACATGATATACAATATAAGTTACAACTGTACAATATAAGACCTCTTTGTTCAAACGAATTTAAAAAAAATATACAATAAAAAAATTATGTTAGGAAGTGACTGTGCTCGGTTTTACGTTTTATTTTTTTTTTTTTTTATTAATAATTATTATCTTTAGTACGCCAAACTTAAAGTCTCGTCTGCGGCCTCTATGATAGATAAAGACATCAGCAGTGCCCATGTCTGACGGACGATTCGTGCACACAATAAAAAGAAAGCCTGGCAAACCATACCTGCAGTGATACGAACGTGACTTCTTGTTGTGCGTGTCACTTATAATTTGCAGTAGTGACGAGAATGACGGTGAAAAATTAGGAGAAAAAAAGTAGTTTTGGTACTTTTATATTATACACAAAACATACATATCGGTAAAGTACGTCTAAATTGGAAGTAATTAATTTATTTAAAAATCGGGTAGGTTATTCATGCGTTTTTGTTTATTTTGTTTATTTTTTTTTCTACGATAAAAGAGAAAAATATTTGAATAAAATACGTAGTGAAAAGCATTAAAATAGTTCTGTAACTATTTGAAAACAAAAAGTCATAATGCGTTTTCAGAATACCTCCACATTGTTTCAGCTTTAAAATATTTTTGAACTAGGCGTCTAGGTCATCATCAAAATTATACCTACTTTTCATCTGTTTTTCGATTTAAAACATATTAAAACACTCGGATAATATATTAAACTTGTTTTGTACATATAGGTACTTATATTTTAGACGTTGACAGACTAAAGAAATTGATGTTAAAGAACGTACCTAACAAGTTAAAATCTAAATGTAAACAGTATTAGAAATTGTACGATTTTATACTAAAAATAAAAGTTGGTGGCTAGGTAATGGTCACTTAAAGGACGTGAGCAGAGAATATTTTCATATAGAGATTATTACCATACAAAATATTCTAAAAGAAAACGAATTTTCATTTTGACATTTTTTACTTTTACCTATAAGTAGGCTATATTATATATATTTTTTCTAATATGTGGTCATACTTTTGTGGTTCTAAACCCAGGTTTAAATACTATCAACTTAGGTACTTATTATAAATACATTTTTACAATTGCATTAAAATGATATATTTTATAGATTGTAACCGTATAGGCAGCATCAAGGGTAGCATTTAAAAATAAGTACTTACCATCATAAGTTACAGATACACAAAACTTTTTATTGAGCTTTTAAGTTGAATACTTTAATTTTTTCTAAATTGGTAAAAAAAAAAGTGTATTAACATAAGATTAAAATGAAAATTACCAAAAATTCTCGATTCTGATGAATAAGGCTGATGGTTATATTTTAAGATGATCGAGTATAATCAGTACGTTTGGGTGGCATTAAGTAGTATTTAAATAGTACCCGATTAAGTACCCATAATGCAAAGTTTAAAAACAACATTATTATCTTTAAAATTGGTCTAGCTAATCTCTCATACTTTTCTATTCAGATGAGTCACATACTCGTATTATGCATAGCACATGCGCGGTTGGAGATACGAGCGCTAGGTCTTTGTCAATACGTTTACAAGTTTTAAAAGTTTAAAGTTTTAGTATAATGCAATCATATTTAATTATATACACAATTTAAATGAAAAACAAAATCATCACCTATCTCAAAAAACTTTTATAATTTACCAAACTCAACGTCACAAAAATTTAAGTACTAGTACTTAATATAGTAGTAGATACTAATACTATTACTAATACTATTACTCGTAATTAGGTATCAGTCAGTAAATCACGAGCAAACACTGCAAATTACAAATATGGTTAAACTTTTAATGTACTAATTAATTAATATTTTAAATCTTTGATGCCACGAAAAATGCAATGGAATGAACGGATCAAAAAATCAGGTTATTCTACATAAAATATAAATAATACCTACTTGGTATGATACTCGGTACGGAACAATTTCTGCAATTGTTATAGTCTATAACGTTAGGTACCTTGGGCTATAATAATCACAGCTTACTTAATATTTATAACGTTTCTTTCTTGTTTTTTACTGTAACTCAAAGACAATCGAGAAACTTGAAAAAAATAATCCATACAATATCTATAATCTGATAATAATATACATGAAAAAACTATCATCTCCAAAATCAACTAAATTAAATTTCTATAGTGTACCCAACATAAAAAAGTTGTGTACAATAATAACGAGTAAGATACCTACCGCTATTTTGTTTAAAAAAAATGTATTTAACACGGGATTTCAAATTAAATAAAATGAGTTGGCAAAAAATTATTGTTAACACTTACCAATATATAGTTAACTGTTACTTCCTTTTTATTTTAGTTTATTTTATTGAAAATTTTTTATACGACCTAAGATCTTTGCAACGAACTCAATAAAAACAATTCACTTTATAGTGTTCACAATTATATGAATTTTCTTATGAATTTTTTATTTAGCACATTCCAGTACATAACCTTGATAAGTAAAAACATTCGTAATCCATAAATGCTTCAAAAACTGCTTGAAAATACTTAAATAATTTAAAGTTCAAGAGAATACGATAATACACAGTTTAAAATTTTAATATTTAACAATAATCTCTGCAATAGTCTACAGGCGATTCTATAGGTAAAAAGTAAAAACAATACAAAACATTTAAACATTAAAACAAATCTTCTGAAATGTTCAAGGAAATTATAATATTAAGCCAACAAAATATATTATAGTAGGTATGTAAACAATTGTTTGAACTTAGAATTATGATGTAAAAACTATCACACGCATTTTTGTTTTTTTTTTTGTCTTTATTTTGATAGGTAGTTGTTGACACGGCCATATGTCAATCGACAGGAAACGTGCATTGATGCGTGTGACCACATGATATAAACCCCGGTTTGCATTTGTTCGAAATTGTAATTATTTTAAGCGCAATGCCCAGGAAGTAGGTACCTAACCACAGTGAATGAGATACTTTCTATACCAAAAAGTATAATAACATGTCCTCGACAGCTTAATGTGTTATGTTATTGTATGTATATAGTTTGTCATAGTTCATTTAACTAATAAAAAAAAAACCCCACTTTTAAACATCTTAAAAAGGTGAAGTACCGTTATTTATACGAATATATGTCTAATCTAAAATCCATGATGGAATTGGTCAATAAAGAAAATAATTAGGTACCTAGCAAGATATTTGACAGTAAGCAAAATTATTCTGAACAATAATGGAACAATAAATTCAGTCTAGATAGCCAGTAAGTACCAAGTCCAATACTTAACAAATAAATAACTCAAAAACTAGTCCTGTCAGTGAATGATTTATTGGATCACAGAATTCATGGTCATCTCCTTGTCAATAAATGTTAATACACACTAAAGACAATATACTAGTTTGTTACAGTTCTTTGAGGTATTTTATAAGCTTACACACATTTAAGTACTTAACTATTGTTTTTTTTTATTGTGTACCTATGTCATACCTACTTATATATTCTCTTGACAAACGTACATGCAATAATGTAATAGTACAGTACGTGACAAGGGTCCAAGACTTTTAAGTTATTCTTGTTATTAACAAAGTTTTGAAATCAATGATTGGATGTATTTTAAAATATACTAAACCAACTCAATATAACATTTAAAATTTGTATTTAATTGTTTTTATTTATTTTTATTTATCTACCTATCTATAGTGAATTTTGTTTTTAAACTAATTTTCAGATAAATAAGAAAAAAAATTACTGTGTACAAATATTTGTGACAATTTTTACCCAGAAGACATCTGTAGCAATAACCTAGACAATAACCAAATAATAAACCAAATACCTCGTCAAACACCTACGTCCTACACTACCTATTTTGATTTATTCTTAAGCCATTCATTCACATAAATTTTACTGTTCAATTTGACTAAGATTTTAACTAATAAGTACAGTGTCTAAGAAAATAGGTACCTATGAATAAAGTATTAAAAAAAATAATTGTAATAGGTAGGTACTATTGCAATATGCAATACAAAGGTATTAAGTACACAAAGTATTACATCATTATAGACACATCAAAAAAAAAGAAAAATATAACAGAAAGAAATGTCTCCTATGTTTAAAACAATTATTTGACAGTAATTTCAGCAATTTAACATGTGGCACAAATCCAACAGAGTATCAACATTGATGTTTACTAAACGTTAATCTCGACCGGAATCCAATGTTAATTGAAACAACGAAAAATATGTAATAATTTAAAATACAAAACAAAATATAAATAATATATAAGTTATTTGGTGGGTGGTTCCTAGTACGTCTACTAATAGCTGTTTGCCAAAAAATCTTACCTATATAAACGGAAAAATGATTTCAAATTTAATAAGTAGGTATTTATAATACGTAGGGGGGAACTTAAACTAAACAATTTAAATAAGTAGGTACCTCAGAAGTTAAAGTGAAGGGTACAAGGATACTCAGTCCTCCTACTTCTGACCACAGTAAGAAAATGTCCCCTTTAACCAATTCTTGGGAAGGAATGTAAGGAACGTACATTGTCATTCATTTCCCTTCACTTATAACAAAATAGGTACTGAGCAAAATACTTTTCAAAATCCAAATTTTTATTTTTATTTACAATTTCACAAATTAAATAGGTCTACGGCACACAATTGGTAATCTATGGAGTATAGCCATCAGGATAGCCATGAATTGGATTTAAAAAATAATCTAAAGCTGTTGACACAAGAATTATTTATGTACATTTAACAACTACTTGTTTTGGAGGATGTTTGGCCAAAAACACATTATGATGAAAAAGATAAAAAATAAATAGGGATACTGTACTTACCATCAAAAAACGGTAGGTATATAAAACAAAATTGTGTCGACAGATCTGTAAGACTGAACTAAAATTTAACGGTTTTATTAAACAATAAATGCATTAATTAAAAATTTGTTAAAATTGTTCCAATTTCGCACACTAATTCATAGACTGATTTATTCGAATAAGTCTAATCGATGTGTGAAAACTTCAAATCATTTATAGCGTTTTCATATATAAGAAATGTTTATTTATTGTTAATTTTTGGATCTTATAAGTTCATAGCTCAAAAAATAATCTGGGAAATAATCGGAAGTTAAAATAACTTCACAAAAAAGTAACATTTATGGTCAATCATAAGAAGTAGGGGCAGGAACCCAAATTACATTAAAAGATCAAAGATGCGCTCAGAATCTACAAGTTTTGAGGGTAGTGGAGACACAAACAGAAGGACACCCCTGTATAATACTATAGTGAACACGTGTACTTTACCAAGGGTTGCAAAATTTTATGGTATGAGAGCCACCCGGCCTTTATTTTCCACTTTAAGCCTCAAAGTACCTAAAAGAAAACCTTAAAACAAAACAGTACAAAAATACAAATTTGTACTTTACGCGTATACCTACGTCTATCGTACCTAATGATTGTACTACACCAGAAAATGGCCAGTGGTTTTACTAGTATGCTGGGTACAGTACCTACACTAATTAGTAATTACTACGCAATTGCACTTCAACATCGACTTGAACGTATCATTACTACTAAGGTATATACGTGGATAAGTGGTAAAATTATTTTCTACATCATTTTGGGTACACCGAGTACAATATTTGTTACAAATCATTTTTCACTCACGACAACGATACCCGGTTAGGTTATTTAGTGACCTTGTGTATGACACCTAGACGATAGGCAACAGAACAAAGTGTACAAACACACGGTTTCTACGTTCGTCGAAAACCGTTCAAATGACCGTCTAGAAGGACTAGAGCAGTCCTTCTCTGGTAGAGAGAGGGTTGACGTTGTACGTACCTACTTTTCTGGACACAGTTTTATGTCTCTAAAAGGGACGATCGTCGGCCTTTTTTATAAATGTGTAACAGGACCCACTATTTTCCGAACCGTATTGGCGCGCGCCCCCCCGACCCCAACAACCCGCTCTGTTTGTACGCTAGCCACGTAACGGTTCTTCTACGTTCGGTCTGTACCGGTACCGCCTATCGTCGTTCGATAAAACCGAACGAATCCCGTAGCGCCGATTTAAAAAAAAAAACGTACAAAACTCACCGGCGTCGAAGGCGGCGTCCATTCCTTGTCCTCCGCCACATCCTCGGCCATCTCCCGCTGGCGGCTGTTCGCCCTACGACGATCGCTTCGGGGGGACACGCATCCCGGACGCGTCCTAAAGCGGCGGCGGCCGCGGACACCGTCGTCGGCCGGCGGACCGTCTCGTCCGTTGGACACAAAACGCAACGTCCGTTACGCGACGACAGCTGCTGCTGGACACCTGCGGCCGCTGCACACCGGGAACCGCGGCGGACCGGACGAGACGACGGTCGTCCCGAGCGCGACGGGAACGTACGTGGACGGACGGCAAATTTTCGCGGAGTCGCGCGGCGTCTCGTCGACGAGGGAAAACGGGACTGTCGAACACCGAAAATCGAGAATATTACTAACGATATTACGGTACAATTGTCAAAAAAAAAAATAAAAAATACGACGAGTGATATTGCAAATAGATACGGAGAGACTGAGCTGCTGCAGTGCTGCGGGCGGCCGCCGCTGCTGGTGGCGCGTATCCCGATCCGAGAGTACCGCCGGACCGCAGTGGTGCCAGACACGAACGCGCGAAATGTCCCCGTCCGTTATCTATACGTCGACGACGCCTGAACTTATTATTCTCATCGATTAAAACAACAACACTTTGTTCAATCGATGATAATACGCGACTACTGTAATAATAGTGTTTTCAAAATAAACTTTTTTTTTTTCGGTTCTGAGCGATTTTTCAGCGAGCCGAAACGTATTGTTTTTAAGATGACGTTTTTTTTTTTTTAAGAGCCAAAAACAAAAACCGTGAAACTTTTGTTCCGCTTGAAAATTGTATGCGTCATATAAGAAGGTTTAACGAGTTTACTGCTGAAATTGCAATCGATTTCGAATTCATTTTTGAGGGAGTTACGAAATTGTTGTTGTTTATACCACCTACCTATTTCTTATGACAAATAATTACGGTGTTTTTTATTTACACGTCGATTTAGATTTTTTTTTTTTTCTGCGATCACTTTTTCCAGTAGAAAGAATGCTCCGATATTAACTAACGTACGATTATACCTCGAGATCCGAGATTCGAAGCGTTTTTTGTAATTTTGATTATTTTCGGAGCCAAAAACGGGCAAATTTTCGAAATCGCTCCGTTCGACTTGAAACATTTGTATACGTCATTAAGGACGGTTTAACGATGGTTTACTGCTCAGTTTTCAACCGATCATTCTTAAGGGACTTGTGGAATTTTGAAATTTTTGAATTTTACGCAGTTATTGTTCCATAAAACCTCTGGTTTTTACGTGTAAGTCTCGAAATTTTAATACGATCTAAAAAAGATAAGGAACAAAATTAAAACCGTTAAAGGTATTCCTTTCACAAAATTAAGAAATCTGTGTGGTTAAAAAATTTCGAAAATTGGTTCAGACAATTTTGGTTTATATAGCCGATTCTACGTTGTTGGGGGGGAGAACAAATAATTACGTCGGAGAACGTGTTTTTTACACGTCGATTTAGATTTTTTTCAAGTAATTAATATCGGACCAAGTTGAAACTTTTACATAACACTAAAATAGGGAGGGTACGGATTTTATGAAAGTTTTTATCGTTAAACAAATGTTTTACCACAACGTACACTAGACAACTGAGCTCGCTCGGAATCGTATTTTCGAAGGCAATCGTTGCTTTCAGACATTAAACAATGCGTTTGAACTGCACAACTTCTGAACTACATATAGCGACTCACCCGAATCGTGGTCGCTACTCCGTCCAACTACACCCACGGGACCTACAGTGATCCCGGCTTTTTTTTAAATTATAATACGGCGAGCAAATAATGCAGCTGTTTCCCCGGATTAAAAAAAAATACATTGGCGTATTATGTCGTATCTACCTTGCCGTATAGTTATATTTTTAAGGGCGCTGAAGCACGTCATTTTCCAAGGAGTTATTATACAGGCAACTTATTATACGCCAACTTTTGTTTTTCGTGTTTTAGAAGCGACAAACAAGTACGCCCAGTAAGTACCCTTCGGATCGAATGTAGAACGTTTGCGATATCTGAGAAACTGTTATTCGCACGCACGATAACGTCACGATATTAGAAATACATTTTTGAAGAAGTTGTAAAAGCTACGAGAAGCTGGTGAAAATTGAACATACTTCCTGACGACCCAGTGTTGTATTGAAAACGATAAACTTCTCGACTTAGGAACCGCTTTTTTCATTTAAAACCCGACACGTCCAAAATTAATACGAATATAACGCAATTACGTTAGGAAATTTTCGAGTTAAAATCGTAATTTGAAAATCGATAATCTGCTTCCTAAAACATAGCCTAGAAAAATTGTTAACGAGTTCAAAATTAAATTCGGACTTGCTGAAGTATTCCTAATTTTCCACCGCTCAATGGTCTAGTTTAGTGTAATAATAGTTTTAAATTTGTATTACCTTTTAGTTTTTATAATACGTATTACTTGTTAAACTAACACCAAATCGTCGGTATCTGTGAGCATTACAATTAGTTGCGCCGTTTTCATTTTTTCCTCAGAAAATAATCAAAATTTAAAAAACGATTCAAACTAAATACCATCATGGATAAATTATATCTATCTTTTAAGGTATCATACGTTAAGATCTGAGCAGTTTTAATACCCTAAAAGATGTTAACAGAGAAACAATAAAAAAAAAAAAGCCGAGATCAATCTAGGTCGCGTAGGCAGTTTGACGGGGTAGCGACTACGCTTTGAGTGGGTCACTAGTTTAGAAGTTGTGGTTTAAACGCATCATTTAATTTATGAAAGCAACAAAAAATCATTACCTTCGAAAATACGATTCTGAGCGAGCTCAGATGTCTAGTATACGTCCTGGTAAGAACAAATTAATAATAAAAACTTTTATCAAAACTGTATCTTTCCTATTTTTGTATTGTGTAAAAGTTTCAGCTTAGTCCGATCTTTATTTTGGATGTTATGATCAAAAAAATTTAAATCGATGTGTACGCGTAACACGTTCTCCGTAATTATTTGTTCCCTCCGTAAGAAATACACGGCCGCCCGAAATGACGAGTCTTAAGACAAAATAACAACGGAAAATCGGCTATAAACCAAAATTGTGTTAAACAATTTTCTAAATTTTTCAACCGAATTTCTCGTTTAGATTGTATTAAAGTTGTGAGACTTTAACATAAAAACTAGAGGTTTTATAGAATAACAAATACTGTAAGATAACAAATTAAAAAATTTCAAAATTCCATAACTCCCTTAAAATTTGTCGAAATCGATTGGAATTTCAACAGTAAACTCGTTAAACTCTTCTTAATGGCATATATAAATTTAAAGTCGAACGGAGCACTTTCGAAAATTTGACCATTTTCGTTTTTTGCTCAGAACTCCAAAAATAATAAAAATTTCAAAAAACGCCTAATGTAAAGTACGATCTTGAATCAATTGCATATATTTATGGGTATCAAACGTTAAAATCAGAGCAGTTTTTCAACTAGAAAAAGAAATAAAAAAAAAAAAAATCTAAATCGACGTGTAAAAAACACTTTTCCCGTCATTATTTGTTTCTCCCTCTGTAAGAAATACACGGCCGCCCGAAATAACAAAAATTTCTAAGTTCTATAACTCGCTCAACAACGATCTAAATCGATTAAAAAGTCAGCGTTACACTCATAAAACCCTCCTTATTGATATATTATACATAAATTTCGAGTCAAACGGAGTAATTTTGAAAATTGGGCTGTTTTTGTTTTTTTCTCAGAACTTAAAAAATAAACGAAATTTCAAAAAACGATTCAAATAAAGTCTTGGATCAATTATCCATCTTTTAATTATCATACAGTATAATCTGAGCAGTGTTAATGCGTCGACATACAGTCGATATACATTGTATAATATATACTTATCTTTAATAATTTTGGATTCTGATTTTGTTTTTCGTTTTCACTTTTCCTCGCGGTCGGAAGTAGCCTTTCGAAGCGCTTTTTCTTCTTCAAAAGTTCGTTTATTCTTATAATATTGTTATCTACGTACGGAACGATTTCGACCGGCATTGAGCAAATATAATATGGAGCTTATGAATTTTTGAATGCCGCTAAAATCTATTTTTGTCCCGTTAAACTTTAAATTTTCAGTCTAGAATTACCAAAATTTTACTATTGATATGACGCACGACATGCGTTTTTGTACACCTGGTTAAACATTTTTGAAAATTTATCATACATTAACGTTTATGTACATAGTTTTTTTTTAATTTTCACAATTTTTTCTGTCTTCCGAAAATCCCCCCAAAAAAAAACGTGTAAGTATAAATTAATAGGTATGTGGCTACGATAAAAACTATACAAATCATCTTTTACACAACACGTCCGGTATTACTCTAACGGTCGAAGCAACCGATTTAATTTGATCGATGTCACTAAAAACAAACACAATTTCTGACGATACATAATCGCACAAAGGTGCTCGACTTCCGTCCCTGCACAAACCGCGGGCAAACCCGTTCGCGGTCGTCCCCGTCGCGCGTTAGCGGCACCCTCGCGGCCCGTTCAACCGTGCCCGCGGTCGTCCACCGTCATCGCCATAATCGGTTCGGCGGCGGTCGGCGTCGTATCGTTGGTCCCGGCCGCTTGGCGTACCGTGTACAACAGCCGCAGCTGATCTTCGGGCACCCGGAACACGTCCGTTCGACCGCTGTCCACCGGCGGCAGCCGGGGCAACGGCCACACGGTGTTGGTGTGTCTCGCCGTCGCCGCCGTGCTCGGTCTCTTCTTTTTGCGCCGCCGCCCGTTGACGTCTGTGAAACAGTCGTACGGCTGCGCCACGCTCACGCTGTACGCCTGATCTGTGAGCGCGGCGCGCGGCCGCGGCTGTTCCTGTTCCACCGCGTCTGGCACCCGGCCGCCCGGCAACGGCGTGTAAATGCGCCGGATCGTCGACTTCCTGAACGGCCGGAGCATGTCCAGGGCGAACGACGGCCTGACGGTCGCGCTCGAACGGGAGGGGGTCTGAGTGCTGGCAGCGTTTAGGTCGGGCGGCGCTTGAGGCCAAGGATCAGGGCGCTCTGTAAGGCGCTCCGTCGGGGGCTCCGTTTGACGCTCAGTCGGGCGCTCAGTTGGTCGCACCGTCGTGCGCTCCGTCGTCAGGCGCTCCGTCGAGTAGTCCCAGGTACCAGGTTCCGTCGGGCGCTCAGTCGGGCGCTCCGTCGGGCGCTCAATCGGGCGCTCAGTTGGTCGCACCGTCGTGCGCTCCGTCGAACGCTCCGTAACTCGGTCCATTGAGTAGTAACAGTCACTTTCCTTCGGGGGCTCCGTCTGACGCTCAGTCGGGCGCTCTGTTGATCGCACCGTCGGGCGCTCAGTCGGGCGCTCAGTCGGGCGCTCAGTCGGGCGCTCCTTTGTTCGCTCGGTCGGCAACTTTACCTGGGGGTGTAACGTTAGGCTCTCCACCGGGCATACCGTCGAGTCGAACAAGGTTGACGGATTCGGCGGCGACTTGGACGCCGAGACTTCGGTCGAGGTCGTAAGCGACGCGCTCAGCAACAAACTCGTCACCACCACGACGATTCCGACGATTCTCGTCATCGTTGTGTTCACACAGTGGCGCTATGATAGAATAGTAACGACTGTTGATGAAAAATGACGAAAATACAAAAAGAAAAAACCAGACTCGGAAGCACGATGTGTATTCCGGTCGAGGACGTTTCGACGAATGAAAATAAAATAACGTGTTTACATCGACGCGGCTGTTGCTATAGCGTGACGCGACGTAAACAATGCTCGTAGCCTGGCAATTATGCACGTGATTCAAATGATCTGCTTCCGTCATTTATTTCTGTTTTGGACGTACACCGCCGAACATAAAAATATACCGAGATTCATGTCTGGTTCATGCCTTTTTTTAAGGGGCAAATTGTAGGCAATTTATACTACTTCTATGCATTTAAATGGAAAAAAATTCACTTTGCGGGAAAAGTTTTTGTCGAATCGACGTATTTGATTTTACAGAAAAGAAGAAAACTTCTTTGCTACAAAGCTCGTTTTTCTTCTTATTGCCAAGGACCCCTTAAAAACGTGTTTCAAAATTCAAACTAATAAAATCACGTCTATTCCAAACTACCCATTAACCTAGTTTAAGAAAAATAAAATACAATTTGAATAATAAATTAAAATTTTAACAAAAACAATACAATCCAATGCAAGAACTTTGAGTTTCCGACGAAAAAACAATACTTATTGCATTGTCGAACCATTTTGTTTTTGTGTTTTTAGAGAGGCTTAGAGGTTAACGTAAGCCCCTATTAGTTAGGCTGGGTTGTCTGTGCTCTGTGTTCCTATGAGCTGTGTTTTGTTGTAAATTTTGCCACTCTCTACACCGCTGTTTCTTCTGTAGTACGAAAATAACAATAATTTTGAGTGGAGCTCGGTTAATTCGTTACACGCATATTTTGGTCGCAGTACAATTTTAAAAGCGTGTCCTACAAATACGATATTATAATAAATTATAGTATAATAAGTATTTAAGTAAACTTGCTGAAACTAAATATACGTTTCTTTATTGCTCACAATGTCGCTAAACAAACAATGTTTGCAAAGCATTGATTCATATAAATTAGTATGTGTAGAAATAGTATGTTAATTTTTGTTGCTTACGCCGTATAGTTACGCATTTATAATATTTGGACGTTTTGTGCAAAAGAAATAAGTTCACATTTATATTTTTATCTTCCAAAACAAATATAGTTAGTCAATTATTATATCCATCAGACAAGAAGAATAGTTGTTCTCCAATTTTTTCTTCTAAATGTCACAAAGAGTAAGAATAAAATTTTTAGAAAAAAGTAGAAAATACTATAACGCATCTCAAAAATATAATATCCAAAACAAATTTTTAGAGTACACAAGCATGACGTGCTGATGAAAAAAAAAATGCTCTTGATACGTGATACAATATGTACAAATCGTAAAAATTTAAAAATAATTACAACTGTGGTACTTAATCCTATAATTACAACCGTTGGATAAGTTTACGTAAAAAAAAAAAAAAAAAAACAACAAAAATGAAAAAATTTGGGTGTAATTTTTTTGGAATTGAAAATTTGGCAGAATGTTGCACACACTTCATTAAGGATGCAAGTTGGCCTTTCAGAAAATATATCGAACGTTAAGATCGGAGGAATATTCAAGGCGCTATGCATGTAACTATCAAAAAAAAAAAAAAAAAATACAACAACAATATTTTATTGTACCTATAACCTAAAATGTGTTGTTGACTTATTTTATTCTAAATAAAACTCTATAACACTATAAGCAATAATATTTGATGAAAAGTTTATACCGTTCTGTATTCTAACAAAGTGGTTATGTCACGTATCTATTTATTATTAGTGATAAAAACAGAAAATAAGAGTTACCATCACCTATACACCTATATGTAACCCGTTACATAAATAGCTGATTTGTGACTAGAAATAGAACGCGTTCGGTTCAATTCAATCATTAATTTTTATTGACATCACAGGAATACGATCATTGCAAAATAAAAACAATAAGATTGGAATTTAAAACAATAAGTTTTATTTTAATCACACAAATGTACGCATATCATTATACTTATACGACGACTGTTAAGTTTCGTTTAAATCTCATAAATAAATCACTGTGTTAAATTCACTAGTTCGCTTAAGACAAAGATGTTTTTGATAATAAGAATATAATATGATGAAAAGTAGGTATTATATAAGATAATTCAATATTTCAATATCAAAAACTTAATAATGTAATCAAACTGAATACTTTAAACTGTTGAACTCTTTTGATGATGTACTGTACCAACCGCAAAACGTTTCTGGCCCCGGTACTTGAATGATCTCAATGTAATTCTCTTTAATATTCAAAACGCAAAAAAGTATAAGTAAAAAAATCTGATACGCATACGTGCACATTGTAATTTACTTTTTAAATTGATAATTCACGAATACAACTTATACAATGATTAATAAGAATTAACAACACATTATTTTGTTATGTTCGTGAAATAAAATGATTTAAATTTATTAAATATACTTTAGATTTGTGATTTTTTTTTAATGTTGATATCTTACCGTTTAAATGTACTTTGTTTGAAATGTCATCTAAGTAAAGTTCTGTAAAGCCTAAAAATTAAGCCAGACAATTTTATTATGACCATCCAAAAAAAAAAAAAAAAAAAAAAGTTGTTATTATAAAAATGGTCATATTTTTTTGTTTTTTTAATTTTTTTTTTTGCGAATAATACCCCGTTAAAAGTGTAGGATATAATATAATATAATAGATTCCATAATTTCCAATGAATTAGAAATAAACTTACTTTCCGATTCTTTATTCTCTGCAATTTTAATTAAATAATCAAACTGTGTTATAATTTTTTTTTTTTTTATAGTTGACATATAGTACCTAATACATGTATATTTCAATCATATTATCATAACAATTGTTTTTAGAAAAATTGTCATATTGTATGTTTTTCTGTGAATAATAATATCCCGTTTATTATATTTTACCAAGTTATTGAATTGTTTTCCAAATTTAATTAAAGTAAAATTACTTATTTTTTATCACTAAATGTGGGTCACTTCAAATATTTATCACTATACAAATAACTCTTCTTTCTAAAACCATTATAAAAGTAAAAACTATTTTTTACATACAAATATTTGTAAAACTGTTAAAAATTAACATAATACGATCGTTTTAACTCCTTTCGATCAGACTAAGCAATTGTTTTACTCCGAATAATTCATAATAAACAAATAATGCTTTGTTTAGACAATTATTAAAAACTTAATCAAACACATAGATCCAAATCGAAATTTCAAATCCAACCATTAATTTAACGATCCATAAAACATAATCCAAAAATTTGAAAGTTGACATTTAAACAGTAAAATATTTTTTTAAATATTGCATATACATTTAAAGTAAGTTGGTTGAGTTTATTAAAGATTAATATCAGTATGATCAACTTCTTTATGCTAAGCGATTAAATTATAGTTTCCTGTTTTGCCTTAAAATTTAACAGTAATTTATTTTCCTAATTATTAATGATTCTTTGGAAATTGTTAAGTACAATTAAACAATGTTATCCAACAAAACATCAATCTTTTATATTTAAAAAAAATAAATTTGATTTTTATGAAAAAAAAAATTAGAACCACAATTATTGTAGTAGTTACATTATATAATTTGCTACGTCAAATAAAAATACTTTTATAATTAATATTTAATATTGAATTTGATTATTTGTCGTTTCTACTTATTTGAACGACTTTATAAATCATTATGATACTTAATTTTGTATTGTCAATGAGATACGATGATTTTAATTTAATAAATAAGTGTACTTTAATTTTGTATTTTGTATTTTGTATTTTTTGTTATTATTTCAGATAACATACCATTTACATCTACTTGATCTGAAACGTGATCTAAGTAAAGGTCTACAAAGTCTAAAAATCAAGTCAGACAAATAAAGTATTACTATTTGAAAAAATAAAATTTTGCAATTTTTTCTAATGGAGACAAAAAGTTTAAAAATATCCAATGATGTAATACCATGTAGTGGACACAACTTAAGGAAAATTTACAAACTTGAATACGGTAAAAAGAGTGGAAAAAGAGTGTTCACAAACAGGTTAATATGTTAGATTATTTTACAATGAAGTACCTACAAATCTTTTAATTTTCAGTGAATTAAAAAAAACTTACGTTTTGGTTTTTGAACATTTTTAACTGAAATTTATAAATTTTAACAAATTGTACTACAAAACAGTTTTTTTGAAACTCACATGGCATATGATATTTTTTAATCAATATAAAGTATTGTTTTTAGTAAAACAATTATTTTGTAGGTGTTTGGTAAATTATATATTTTAGTTTTTGATGAAAAAATAATTTAAAAATTATTAAAATCCAAAAATGCAATTACAAAAAATCGTTTTAAAAATTAGTTTAATATTTCATTTTTAGAACATAATCCCGAAACTTATATATTAAAATTGTAAATTATCTAGTAATTTAAAAAACCATGACACATTTTTTATTTAAAGATTCATCATAATATCAGAATCAACTGCTTTATATTGAGTTATTTAACTATGATTTCCCTTTCATCATTATTCATATGATTCTTTTTAATGTAAAATTAAATGTTCTTAAGTTAAATATTCTATACTTCGTAACATCGAATTTTAATTTCTATAAAACAACAACCATGTTTGAAAGTAGTTTAGAAAATTTTAATACATAAAATCCATAAAAAAAAATTACGTCACAGATTTTCTTTAATTTACATTAAAATTAATATTATTATTTTTTACAACATTATAAAATAAAATAATCATATCATATAAACATTTTTTTTTTTAAACTGAATTTAAAATTTTCTATTATTTCAATTATATCTAAAATCAAAGATTTTGATTCTAATATAATCTTTTATTTTAAAGTTTTTGATGTCAATGAAACAAATTATTTTGATTCTGCTAAATTGATATGAAATAAACTCGTGAATTTTTGTAATTTCTTCATTTACTTTTAGTCATAAGATATTTTAACTCAAAACCTAATCAAAATTGTATTACAATATCATAATATGTAATTTAAAAATATTATATCAATTAAATTATTCAATGTACATACCTTTATGAATAAGCGAATATCGAATAATTTTGTGAATATCATCTGGATCCATCAATATAAAGTTATAACTATTATTGTTTTTATACGGTATTAGAAATTTTTTAGCCTATGTGTATGAGTCATGAGTATGTGTTAAGTTATACCTATTGTATAAAAGACTTTAACGGAAGAATATACACATCATATTAACATCGTTTTCTATTTTTATGCATGAAAATACGAAATATATAATATATATGTTGTAGTAAATACCAAAGGGAAAGTTGTTTGGAAATGATATAATTTTAGGAAGAGAAAATCTGAGTAAACTACATTATAAAGGTGGTATGAGTAAAGAATGGCTCTTAAAGGGGAGAGATTGACAAAAATTGGATAAGTAGAGAAAAACTAGAGAATTAGTTTGTAAGAAAGGCTAAAAGAATTACAAGGGAGGATATGGCAAAAAGCGGTAACGTGACAGCTGATGTTAATGGATTTTTAAATTTAAAATCATTTGCATGAAGGGATGGGTTTTTAATAGTAGTACGTAAAAATATTTTGTGAAATTAGTCACTATTTGCACATAAGAAAAAAAATAATATAAGCATAAAAATTTTGTTAATAAAATGAATTTAAAAGCCATAAAACCAAATTTGTGTGATGTTAAACGTAAAGATAGACCGAGCACTTCCACTGCACAAAAACTTGATCATAAATTTGAAAAATCAAATATTTAATAAGTTAAAATATTTATATTTAATAAGTTTAAATATTTCATTGAGAATCTTTGAAGATTTATTGTTTTTAGCATATTACTTACTAAAAAAATAATCAAAATTCCAAAGAAAAAAAAAGTAAATAAAGGAAACGCTTGAAATAGAGTACCACCTTTGTCCATTTTTAAACTTATTGGTGATAGGAATTTTGTGATAAGACCGCTCCTCTGCATGTAAGAACCCCGATTGTAAATTTAAATATATACACACAAAACAGTACCAACTAAAATTTTCACAATTTGTCTTATAAAAATATTATTTACCACTTGGAAAGTCCGATAACTCCTCTGTTATAAAAAACAAATAGTTTGTGTAAAGTATTTGGTTGTAACAAATATTTAAAATTAATAATATTATGTATCTTAAATCTTTAATTTCTTAAAAAAATTATTTTTAACATAAAAAAAATTACTGATGAAAATTAAAAAAACACAGAAAATAGTCATAAATTATTATACATTTGCTGATTTGCACAGTATGTATAATTTACAAACATTCATATAATATATTTGTAATTATATATATACATAAAGATATTCATATTTACTTAAACATTGCTCTCCTAAACGAATAAATACGATTAAAAACATTTTTTCACTTAAACCGTTACAAAATAAAATGAAACTATAAATTAAGTAGTCTTATTTTCACTAAGGACTAACCGTGTGTTTTACAAAAAGTAGCCGGTGATGTTATTTCGTCCTCTATAATAAAAAAAATTGATTTTTTTGTGTACACATGTTTATGTAAAATATATCTAAAATATGTATATTTTGATTTAAACATTTCTTAAATTATCTATGTTATCTATGTATTGTGCTCATAAATAAAACATATTTTCTACATTTCCTCCATTAATGCCACTTTAAAATTTTGATTTAAAAATAATTTTTTTTCGCCTAAATACTTATACATTATATTTGAATTAATTAAGTACGTAATGATTTACTTTTAGCAGTGATGTGAGGCAAAATAAAGTTTATCATATATCTATGAACGTACTCTAAAAAATGTAAAAAATTTAATGGTTACAAAAATTAATCTAAACATTTGTTACTTAACATGTGTTCTATTCAAGTTTTCAAATTTGAAGCATCTTTGTATGTAAACATTTTTAAATGACTAAAAAATAAAATTTAATTCCTTACACGATTTAATTTTATAAAAAAATGAATAAAGTTTTACCTGGGATACTTTCGTCGAATAGAGCTAAAAAACATACGATTGTGAAACGTTATATTGTAGAAAGGGTTATTTATATGTAAATAATTTATACTTATTCTTTAAACTTTAGAAATTAGTCAGATTCTTTCAGAGCAAAATAAAAGACTATAAGACAGAAAGACTTTCGAAACTTTTTCGAGACTAAAACATAAAAACTAGAAGTTTTATGGAAAAATAAATGCGTAAAATTCAAAAATTCAAAAATTTTCAAGTTCCATAACTCCTTTGAAAATGATCAAAGTTGATTAAAATTTCAGCAGTAAACTCGTTAAGCCTTTCTTAATGACATATATAAATTTCAAGTCAAATGGAGCATTCTGAAAATTTGACTGTTTTTCGTTTTTCGCTCATAACTCCAAAAATAATCAAAATTTCCAAAAACGCTTCAAAATAAATACCATCTCGGATCAACAATCTATCTTTTGAGGTATCAAACGTCAAAATCAGATTAGTCTTTCTAATAGAAAAAGTGATCACAAAAAAAAAATCTAAATCGACGTGTAAAAAACGTTTCCCGTAATTATTTGTCCCTCCCATAGGAAATACACGGCCCTCGAAATAACAAAAACTTCAAAGTTTCATAACTTCTTCAAAAATTATCGTAATCGATTGAAATTTCAGCGGTATACTTATAAAACCCTTAATGACATATATATCAAGTCAAATGGATCAATTAAAAAAATTGGGCTACTTTCGTTTTTTCCTCAGAACTTAAAAAATAATCAAAATTTCAAAAAACGCTTCAAATAAAGTACGATCTCGGATCAAATATTTATTTTTTAAGGTATATTACATTAAAATCAGAGGAATTTTTATAGCCTAAAACAAAATTGTAAAAACAATATATTCTTCGCTCACGCTCAGAATCTAAAAGTGTATTATAAACCATAAATTATATTACTTACTGTAATGTGTAATTGATGCTTTAGCACATTTTTGAATATCGAGTACATTAGCTATCAAAATTTTTAATTTTTTTTTTTATGTATATTAGTATATCAGTATATTCAGTACATTTAAATGAATAATTTTATCATAATCCTATTTTTATATATGTATAAAATATAATCGACCTGTCTTTATGTATCTGAAAAATTAATTTTTTTACTCACTGTTACAATATTGAAGCATATTTTCTAAAAAA
>CM029357.1:48289521-48381456 GCA_017140985.1 Hormaphis cornu
CAAAAATATGGTTTCATTATAGAAATAAATACAAAATTAAAAAAAAAAAATTTATAATCTTAAGTAGGAATCGTGAGAATTTATAGCAAATATTTTTAGAATTCTATGTTTAAAATTATGTTTTGATAATATATGGATTATATGAAATTTTGATACCTCAAATCATATTTTTTTTCGAACAAAAACTATAAAGAATAGTTCCAAGGATAACGTTTGTGGTATGATAGGTACATAATACAAAAATAAATCACATTTTTCAATACCTTTCTTGTTCACTTTCCGAGAATACACAATAGACACATTTGTGACCCCTATTATTGGATTATCTTTTCCTAATTTTTCAATATATCGTAAAAAAAATTCTTTGTGCAAAAAATCTGCTCAATTGGACAACGAGAAGATATTTATATAAGTTTTTTTTTTTTTAAGTTTAATAAATATTATTTTTGATTGATAAAACTGGATAACTTGCTGTGTTTTGTAAAATATTTTTTTGTCTATCACACGTAAATCATAGGAATTTAGACGGTTCTTACTTCCAGCATACCGATCGATCTACTAATGCGATAAAGAATCTGCAAATTGATTTGATTTCTTCAACACGTCTGCCTCATACATTTTTGACTTTATCTTCTACATCATTACAAATTGAATTTAAAAAAACGAACATAATTTTTTATTCTTAATAAAAGTATGACAATAAGATAAAAATAGAGCTCGACGGATGCAAAGCATACGTTTTGAAGAATTGAAATCAGTTTACAGATTCCTTATCAAATTATTAAATTGATCCGTACGTTTGAAGTAAAAATTGTCTAAAGTCCTATGATTTAGGTACGTATGAGATACAGCGATAGAAAATTGACGTTTCTAACCATCGTAATTTTATTGTAAATCACCGTTATTGACAGAAGAAGATATAATATGCACGCCACCGTTTGGGTAACTACTAAACGCTTATTTATTGAACGTACTTAAGCAAAACTTACATACAATACCATATTCGCATGTATGTTTTATTGGTATAATATTAAAAGGTTAGATCTTTAATGTATTTTTAGCTATGCTGTAAAAATAATTTGCAATTTTATGAAAATCATCATATTTCTACTCATTCTATTTTTAATGTTAAAGTATAACGGAAAACCAATATAATACGAACCTCTACAATCTAAAGAAAAAAAAAATTAATAAATAATATGTTATATAATTGGTCAGATTAGTTGCTTAAGAGTTAATTTTTTACTGTAGTTAAAACCGTATTGATTTAAAAATAAATGTATATTTTTCAGTTATCTAAGACGTTTTTGGATGATAGACTTTCTCCGATTTTTTTTTACGCTATGAACGATAACTGACACGACATTGTACTTATTACGAAATATTCATTGCAATTTTTTAAAAGGATTTGAGAATCATTATAACAAAAAAGCGAGACAAATTTATTTTTATTTTGTTCATTTTAGTAAATACGAGTACTATATAGAATAGCCTACCCTCATAATTTGAAAAAAGTAAAACATCCTTTTGAAATCAATACGTCCTTTGATACTCTCAAAATCAATTTTAAAATTGGTTTAATTTTTTTTCTATTATGTCAGTCTTATTTATTAGTTTTTTTCGTTGGACATAAAGTTATAATAATAATGAGTATTACGTATGATGCATATATATATATATATATATATATATATATATATATATATAATATCTTCTTACCTTTGTAACGTTCTTGTACTGAATTGTGGCACACAATTAGATCAATCGTTATAAAAGAAAATACTATCAATACGACGTAATATAAAGACATCTTTTTATTTGATTCAACACACTATTTTTTTTTTTTTATGTGTGAAGTTTTGATAATAATCGATAAACTCAAAATGATAGTTGCCGATTCACTATTAAATTGTTGCACGGAGATTCAATGCTTTATATGCATATTTAAAATTTAACCAGGTGCCTCTGCAATACAGCGTTTACAATTAAACAAAGTCAATAAAATGTCCTACTTATTTACATAACAGAATAGGTGAATTTTTTATCATTATTTTAGTGTTTCTCTGAAAAAATTGGTTTTTATACTTTGGTATGTAAAAATCTGCTATTGGTAGTAGAATACGTCACGTAAACCGTAGATTTAAAATCGTAAAATACGGAAATAAAACAGATTTGTATTGATAATTTGGACGTTGTAGATTGTCATTTTATATTGAATTATTTAAGAGAAATAATTGATTCCGAGATTTACGATTCTGAGCAATTAAAGTTGATTACATTTTAAACATATCCTAAACGTCAAAGTGTATGTATCATTCATAATCAACTTGAAATTGTATGAAATTTTGCTACAATAATTGAACTTTATTTATTCTTATAGTGTGTTCAAAAATCTAGTTGATTTGAACAAAATTGGAGAAGTTTTCGCCGCACAACAAATAAAAAGAACTAAAACAAAGAATGTTTAGTTTTTGAAAAGAAAATAAGTCAAATGGTCATCAAAACTTGTTACGCTATTTGGGGTCTAAGTTATGTTGTGAACTATTTGTAAAGTTTTAATATTTTATAAACCTGTAATAATATATGGAATATTGTAACGGTCAATGTCGATTAAAAAACATTTAATAAAAGAAAAACAAATCAAGAGTCAAGCAGCGTTTAAAACTATTGAAATGATTATAATTTTTACATAATATTTGATTAAAAGCCAAAATATTATAACTTTTTTTTAATAAAAATTAACAATTAACATTGTTTGAACACAGGAGAAATTGCAACGGTCAATGATGAATACTTTATTTTAGATTGATTTCAAATTTACAAACATTTTTTGTCATATCTGTGATTTTCTTTTTTTTTAAATATTTGTTATTTCAACTATTTTATTTTTAGATTCTGATTGCAGCGAGTACCTCTAATGGAAGTTCTATGAACTCGAGTGGTACTTAGTTTGAAACATTTTTTGATATTTTAATTACATCTCGAGTAAGGTATGTGGACTAAAAACGACAAAAATGGCGAAATCACCAAATTCCGCGTCAGAACTGCTGTACCTACAAAATTATCGTTATAAAAGATTATGCTATGTAGTTTTTAATCTCTTATGTACTCAACTAATTTAATAAATTATGAAAAATTGAAAAAAGTTTTTACTAGGTATATTACACTATTCTCCCCCCCCCCCCCCCCCCCCCCCCCCATTAAGGTATACGTAGTAATCCGCAATCTTTTTACACGTGGATTTAGTTTTTTTTTTGACAATAACATGCAAAATGAAGATCGAAACAAGATGAAACTATTACATGATAATGAAATAAGTAGTATACAAATTTAATAAAAGTTACAACTAACATGGTGATTTCAAAAGTTTTTGAGCTAAGTAATTTTTGAAATCTCGAAAAATTTATCAGGACGTTTATAGACAATTGAGCTTGCTCAGAATCGTTTTCTGAAAGCAATGATGTCTGATTGCTTTCAGATATTAAATAATACGTTTAAGCCACAACTTCCAAACCATCGACCCACCCAAAGCGTAGTCGCTACCTACTCAGTCAAACTACCCATGCGAACTAGAATGATATCGACTTTTTTAAAATTTAAACTCAAATATAATATGGCGCAGAACAAAATTTGCCAATGGTATTTAAAAATTTTGAAGAAAAAAAGAAGAAGTTTACGAATGAGTATAAAATAAACATGAATAAAACTAAACTATAAGTGACCTCACAATTATTTAACATTAACATTTAAGTTTTGGGTTCAAATCCATACTATTTTTAAACTTTTTCTGAGTTTTTTTTTTTTCAAACCTTTTATGTTGTGAACATTCAACCCACTTCTCCATATTCTGTTGTCTGTTGAGCTGAAATTTTGCACACAACTCTGTTTAGAATGACAACACAATATTGCTAAGTCAAAATCAAAATTAGGATGCCTCTATGGGCTCTTTGGGAATGAGCAATACCCTTATCACCACACTCTTCTCCTCACCCGACATTGTAAGTTCCAGCTTTTTTAAGATTAACTCCCTAAACATCTTTCCTTAATTTTTTATAGTTAGGATCCAAAAACATTATAATTAAAATGTTGTAATTTTTAAATTGATCTGAATCACTTAAATTTTTTTTATTGTCACTCTTATTATTACGATTAAACGTACCTAACCGTTTTAGAAGAGTGTTGAGCTATTGAGAACTTTTAAATTACTCTATTTCATTGTTTTATAGTATCTTTAATTTTCTGTTTATATTATAGAATTTTATATGTAATATTAACAACAATATAATTGATACTCGTATATATTTTTCAAAATTTTTGAAAAATTGGGCAATTCAATATAAGTATTTGCAAAGCAAACTTTTCGTTCTCTTCATGAATCGTTTTCATTTATTTATATAATTTTGTTGAAACATTGAATACATTATTCGATTGAATGTTGCTTCAATTCCTTTAAAGTTCCAACCAATTTGGGTTATAATGTTCTTTAAAACATACAGGCAATCAATTATTTGAGTCACTGAACAACTTATAATCGGATTTTTGTAAGCAACGGATTTTTATTGTTTTAATATAGCACGCATTCTTCACATTAAAGAATGGTGACCAACGCGAAACAGTGATCTATTCCAATAGCGAGAACGATATATTGTTTTACGATTTAAAATTTAAAAAAAAAAATTGTGTAGGGAAATCCATACAAAAATTAATTTATACGTTTTGAATTTACAGGTATAAAAAAAAAAAAAATAATTTTACAAGATTTTTAATGATTACAAATGTATTTAGGTTAATAATCCATTACACAACCGTAGAACATTATTTACTAAGTTTTTAAATTAAACATATTTTTCATAAAAAAATATAACCATACCAAAAGTCAACAGTTTGTACTTAACTGGTTGTATTGTAATGCATTGTAAAGTAAAATATGTTATGTTTACCTACTTTGTGTTATTGAAATATGTTTTATTATTTATTCATATATGGTTCTTTATGGTCTATTGGTCTTGCATCTTGAATAACAATTATTTAATATGAATAGGATTCAGGTAAAAAAAAATAAAATGAAAACTTTTTGAAATTATTAAAAGTTAAAACTACATTTAAAATAATACATTTTCGGAATAGATATCTTTCATACACACTCACTTGAAATCCAATCGTTTTTCAAACAGTTGCGACAAATTATTTAAGTGTAAAAAATTTTTACACTTAAATTACAAAAATTTTAGATTTGTTAACTTTACAAAACTAAATCATTAAATAAGCAGGATTTGAATGAGCAAAATTTGATAGGATGGTCAATTTTTTTATTTTTATTATTTTTAATACATTCATAGAAATTTATTTTCAAAAAAAGCAATTTATTTAAAAAAAACTAATTTTTACGCTCTGAATCTAACACACTTCATTTTTGAAATATTTTAGTTGGGTCAAATATTTTATAGCTGTTAATAGAATAAAAGAACATGCACAAAAAGCTTAACTGTTTTATGTGTATATATATATTTGGAAATAAGTAACAGCATATTACATACTTTAAAAAAAGTCAACAATGTATTATTCCAATAATATTATGTTACACAAAAAATTATATTTTAATTTACTCTATATGAAATTTAAATGATAAAATTACATTCAGCGAAGTATTAGTTTTAAATTACAATATTCATTATATACATCTATGTAATATTAAAATAGCATTTATAATAACGTTACGTTAGTTAGTGATCGTTTCATAAACTAAGGCCTCTTTGGAACAACGTTCCTCTGGCGTCTCAATTTCTTCAGCTATAAATTTAAAACAATGAAATTTTATTCCTTGTATTATAACTTTACTAAAATATTGGTTGTTTACTAATTTTTTTTATTTCGCCATTTAATTAAACTTAAGTTAACTACATGAAAAATAGTAAAGCAATCATGCTAAAATATAAAATTTATAACAATAACAACAATTTTAATTAATTTCAAACCTCAAACTTAAACACAGTACCTACCGGCCGATAAGCACTTAAAATACATTATAATAATTGAAAGTTTATTCTTCCTTAGGTGTTAATAGTTGTTGAGCTCACTTTAACTGTATGGTTGTAAAGTTAAAAATGAAATAAATTCTAAGAAAAGAATGGAAGAAAAGGCATACAGTTTATAAAAGAAGAAAAGAAAGGGAGTAAAATTAAAAAATGGGTGTACGTTTTGAGAAAAAAACGAAAAAAAAGAAAGGAGATTCTTAAAAAGAAAGGAAGGAATAAAAGGGGATGAAATTTATGATTAATTTAACGGTAAATCATTGCTTTCAGATACTTAATAATCAGTTTGAAACACAATATCCGAAAGTTTCAAACCGTTGACCTACACAAAGAAGTACCCCACTCAAAACCGTAGTCACTACGCCAAAAAACTTTTCACTCGACATCAAACTAACACCCTTTCTTACTTTCTGCTCTTAAAATTTACTCTTATTCTTTTTTTATTTTCTTAAATTTACTTCTCTATTTCCGTTTCTTCCATTTTTCATATTTTTTATCATATAGTTATTGTTAACACATTGCAAAATCTTAGATCTAAGCCTATTAATACGTTCCATAACTTATGCTATTAAAAATGGACTCATTTGCTTAGTGGTTGTGTTATTAAAAAATGCATCATTCAACCTTAGGATGTAATTGATATTTATAATACTTAAGAAATGATAGAGAATGCAAAATGTTCATACCGTCAAAATAAAAAGTTATTTTTTATTAGTTTGTTTGATAAAATAAAACAATACAAAATAAAATGTACTTATAAAAAGTAAAATGCATATATGAATGCATTTTACTATGCTATAATTTACTATGCTTAAGTATTTTAATATGTTAACTTAAATGTTCAAGTATAATGCAACATTTATACAACAATTTTGCCTTAGTATGTGCGAAATTGTGCATTAGTTATTGTTTACGGTAATACCTATTATATTATATTATATTATATTATTATTATATTGTAATACCTATTATATTAGGTGTCATATTTCTACTTTATAATCGATGTCATATTGTTTTATGATTTAAATTTTATTGAAAATTAAAATTTTCTAACTTATACAATTCGCAAATGTCACATAAACTAATTTTATTAATGATTCTGCCAACGAAACATTTAAATAGTGAACGCGTTTTTTCCTCCATTTATTGTAAATTAATTTATTATTTTATTTTTTTCAATTAATATCATCAAATCGTTAGTAAAATATTATATTATTTTTTACTAAACGACATAATCATTAAAATTTCTAAATGCTAAACGTATGATATGTACAGAAAAGAAATTTTAATCAATCAAACCTTTAAAACACTTTTTGGAACAATTTAAAAAAACAGGGTTAGAACTTTCTAATACTAGTACTACAATATTTAGAACACTAGTAACAATTGGCTTGTATATTAAATAAGTAGTACTTTTATATTTTTCAATCAAGGTAATTGTGTAAGTAAGGTATACTTGTCGATTTTTTAGTTATTTTAGAATACGTACGATGCAACTGAACTGTATATGCTATGTATGCTAAGTAGAATCTTGAGAAATCTTAAAAAAATAAATCACATGACAAGGATTAGACACATCTTTAAAAAAATTTAAAAAATACAGTGAAAATTAAAAGAATTATGTAATTCTTACTGTCTTCAGGGTAGTCATCGATGGTCTTGTCTGGAACAAAAAAATTAAAAATTTTTTGTTTAATCACAAAATGTGTAAACGAAAATTTGTTTATTTAATTTTTATAAATTACGAAATTAATTGAAAATTCAAGCAGCATGTTTTATCTTTTTTATTTAGCCAATGTTATTGACTATTGTTTAATAGATTTTGAAAAATATTTTATTTTTATTGTAAAAATAAATAAAAGTAAATCTAATAATTGTATAAAACACTCTAAAAAGAGATTAATTTTACATTTTGAGCGTAGCATAGAACTTATTAATTTTTATGTGATGTGAGTGTGTGTGTGTGTGTGTTTTTACCTTTCTGAAATCACGGATCTTTACACTTATAATAGGCTTAATTTTACATAGTACGAAACATTTAAAAATTGTTCCAAAAATGATATTTTAATGAGTTCTATTATTTATTTTTTTTTGGTATAGTGCGATACCATTCGTAATCTTGACAAAATTCTTCCTATTCTACCCTACAAACACAAATATCGAAAATTTAAGTCTTTTCCCAAAAAAGTTCAAAGCATTTTTCTTTTGGGGCCTTACCTAATTTAAAAAAAAAAGACAAAAATTTCAATTTAAGGACAAAATGCGAGTTTTTTTTCAAACTTTGTAGTGCTTTAACATTTAGCGATATAATGCACCCGCTAACCATCAAGATATTCACAGAGAAAAAATATAAAGACATCATTGTAAAAACAATAGGTACATTTTCTTCGCTACGCTCAGAATCTAAAAAAAAAAACTTTTATTTAAAAAATCTGGTATAAATAATTTGTATTGTATTAGAAACTAACGTTAAATCTGCACACATATTTTATTTGCGTTACCTGATTGAAACAATACATGATAAATTATATGTACAATTCCTTAAAAAAAAAAAAAAAAAAAAAATTGAAATATATTGAAATATATTGATATCAACTATAAGTACACTAACAAAGAATGCAGCAACCGCGTACGTTTGGAAATCGTCAATACTCCCAAAGTTTTATATAGGATAAATTGGTTTTTAAGTATAACTACACGCGACAGTTTAAGCCTTTATAAAGAGATCAAAATGAAATTTTCAGACCTAAAGGTAGATTGTATCTATAAACTGTATAAAAAAGGAAAAAATTAGGTATAATAAAATATTCAAAGTTTGATTAATCGAACAGGGCACAGCCTAAACCGCTTACAAACGTGTAAAACTTCGGTTTGAAGAGGAATAAAAAAGTTCAACTTTTGTTCTGTTTTTCAGAAAAGCATCTTTTTGATGTAGTAAAAACTGTAACACGCGGGACAAAAGTATTTTGAAGGGAGAATACATTTTCAAAAAACTTATTGCTCTTAACTTGTCGCGAAACGGTTTTGTCTCCCGCAAAGCATGTTTGAAGCTCAAAATGACAGGGAAAGGCAGAGAAACGAATTTAATGTACAATGTACATCGGACAAAAGTCAAAACTGAAAATGTTAACGCACAAGAACGGCGCATAACGGCATAACAGTATAATATTATAATTTACAATATTGGTCAATTACACAACCGTCCACTTCAATGCAGTATCTTATTTCAGTCGTGTAATGTGTTGTATCTTATTTACATTCAACATACTCAGTCCTAGCAAACAATGACCCGAGCGACGCCGGACAACGAAAGCTAGTTGAGCTTTAAAATATGATTTAAAGGCCGAAAAAATTTAATTCACATTTTTTTCAAAAACAATTATATTACTCATAAATCATAATAATTGTAGTATTTAAATTACAAAAAAAAAAATTTATAAATGTTACCTTGGAATTCCCCACAGTCTTCTAGTTAGTAAAAATTTAAGTGTTAGTTTTATCACTTTAAACGCATTGTAGTTGTAGTTATTTGTATACCAATAAAAAATAATTTATAACAATATCTCCTGAGTGACATATTGTTATAAATCTTACCTTTACACTTTTTTATTGAATCTGAAATTATTTAAAAAAAATCCAGAATCACTCTAGGTCAGTGATGGGCAAAGTACGGCCCGCGGGCCAACTCCGGCCCGCGAAAGTATTTAATCCGGCCCGCCGAGGTCCATCGACATGTATAGAATAGCCTGTATAGTATAAAAAAATTCCCGAAATATTCTGAAAATGATAGAAGAAAATAGTTTTAAACATATAAATGGATTAGCGCGGACTGTGCGCGGTCGTACCCTCCTCACAGTGTGGTGTAGGTAGATGGTAGGTACTATAATAATAGGTATATAATTTCTATTTTTGTTTATATAATATATTTTCCGGATTTCGGTTTGGTGCTTCCTTATCGTAGTTTTCGTATAATAATACATGTTAAGAATAATCTTATCTTTTCGTTGAACATTCAAAATTTTCCACTGATAAGTCGATTTATTATAATATATATAATACATATATATTTACTCGCCACTTGCCACTCACCAACAATATTATCGTCAATCGGTTTTACCTATTAAATCGCTATTTAATATTCTTAGAAATTAAATGGGGATGATGATTTTATGAACAGATAGCGATGTAGTTTAAGGGTAGGTACACGTTATAATTTGCGTTGTATAAAATAAAATATTTAAACAACATGTAAATATAAATTATTTTAAACGTTTTTAGCGTAAAAATCTCCGTGAAAAAAATTAAAAATGCAATTTATGCGCATATCAATTTTCAAGTAAACATATAATACCTAATCATGATGTTTGTTTGGGGGGTCACGACCCCCATGACCCCCCCCCACCATGGATCCACGCCTGCCATGGTTGGGCTTTCGAATAAAAATTTAATTTATTATTATTTAAGGTAAACGGTAATTTGTACACGGCATATAAAGTATTTTCAAAGATATTACTAGGACGTTTACAGCCATTTGCAGATGAATGTGTAGGGGAGTACCAATGTGGATTCAAAAAAGGGAAATCAACAACAGATCAGTTATCGGTAATTGGACAGATTATAGAAAAAAAGTTTGAATACAGACAAAATATGTGGCAGGTATTTGTAGACTTCAAAAAAGCTTATGACAGTATACACCGGGAAAGCCTGTATAATATAATGTACGAATTCGGAATTCCTAGCAAGCTTATTTCCCTGACAAAAGTGTGCATGAATGGCACAAAATATCATGTAAGAGTTGATAACGTACTATCCGAAGAATTCCAAGTGGCAACAGGCTTAAAACAAGGTGACGCACTCTCGCCACTACTGTTCAATATTGCACTAGAGAAAGTTGTACGAAGTATACAAAGGGATAACTGTGGTATCAATATTGGCTCAAAAAAGATTGGTATATTAGGTTTTGCCGACGATTTGAATATAATTGGTAACGATGAGGAGAGTGTAGCACATAGCACCGCAGATCTCATCAACGAAGCAAAAGCCATAGGGCTGAACGTAAATGATAATAAAACTAAAGTTATGGAACTATTACGAGAAAACAACCAGGTCGAAAATGTAGTGATTCAAGGACACACATTTGAAAAGGTACACCAATTTACATATCTGGGAGCCGCTATCAGTGATAATAATGACTGGTCCATCGAAATAAATAGCCGAATCATCAAGGCAGAAAAGGCATCATTTTCATTAACTAAGTATTTAAAATCTAAACTGTTCTCCAGAAGAACAAAAGTACATCTCTACACTGCAATTATTAGACCAACACTAATTTATGGATGTGAGGTATGGCCTTTAACTAGCAAAATGGAACAAAAACTCACGTCCTTCGAAAACAAAATTCTGAGAATCATCTGTGGCCCACAATATGACAACGAACTAGGATGCTGGCGTAGAAGAAGGAACAAAGAGATCCGAGATTTGACAGGAGTTCCAAGGATAACCAACTTTGTGAAAGCACAAAGAATAAAATGGTTTGGACACGTGATGAGAAGGTCAAACTCAGAGTACCTTAAAGCGGCAGTTGAGTGGAAACCCACAGGGAATAGGCCAAGAGGACGTCCAAAGAAGCGATGGATAGATGGAATAAAACAGGACTTGGAGAAACTAGGGATACCGGACTGGGAAGAAAAAGTTCAAAACCGAGAAGAGTGGAAGGAGGTGGTGGTGGCGGCAAAAGCTCTTGAAGAGTTGTAATGCCAATGAAGAAGAAGAAGAAACGGTAATTTGTAACAATTGTGTGTAATGATGCTGTAATGTTTTTATAATATTATGTGATTCAAAGCTTTAACACAAAATGCATTTTTTCTATAATTCTGGCCCTCCTCTAGAATTTCTTAAACTTTGTGGCCCCCCATTAAAAAAGTTTGCCCACCACTGCTCTAGGTGGTCGCATGGGTAGTTTGACGGAGTAGCGACTACGATTTGGGTAAGTCAGTGATTTGGAAGTTTCGGTTTAAACGTATTATTTAATATCTAAAAGCAATGATGAATCGTTTCCTTTAAAAAAACGACTCTGAGCAAAATTTCGTCTCGATTGGACAACGGGAAATGGGTGTTGATTGTTGGTTATAAGATTTGTGAGAAAAAAAAAAAAAAACAGAAAAAAAAAAACGAAAACCAATTTTTAAAATACTTAATAGTAAAGAGATTTGAACATGTAACTACAAGATTAATGTATAATATATTATTCTTTTAGGATTAAAATTTTAATGATTTTACTTGAATTGTAAATTTTTACTGAACAAAAACCACACATAAAAAAGGAAATTTTCTAGTATTTTTAAGTTCTATACTTAGCTCAAAAATGAATGAAACATTTTGAAATTGGTATCAAACCTGCAGCATATTTATTATATTTACCCATTTAAATGTATGTGATAAGGTCTCAGAAATCATTATTATTTTTGATGTTATGACCAATGACCATGAAATGATATCGATTTTATCAAAGTCGCATTTCCCGTACTTTATACCCATTTTTTTTTACGTTTTATGTATAATTGTTTTGAAGTTAATAAATTTTTGGTAAAATATATAATACAATACACAAAGAATAGTAGTTGGATTTTGAGAAAACGTATCGACCGTTAAGATCGGAGTAAATGCGCAGGGAATTCGCGTGACACAGGCAAAAAAAAAACACACATCTTTATAAATCAATAGATTCCTCGCGTCGCTCAGAATCTAAAGAGTAGACAAGATTGAAATCAAAACGTATATATTTTATTACGAAAAATTTTACAATTTTTATTGTAAGTTTATCACCTATAATATCTAGAGACTTACTTATAGTATGGATTTTAAGAAAATAGTGAATCGTTCGATATAAGTTTATCGATTGCAGCTCACAAAAATTAGAAATGTACATTATAATAAAGATGTTAATATATTTATATTTACATTTTTGATACAATGCTCCTAAATGAATTCGTGATTGCTGTGGCTAACTTTTTAAATTTTTGATGAATTATGTGATTGCCACAAATTTTTCAAAACTTTCATAGCATTTTAAGTCTATTCATTAATAGCGTGTGTACATTACGATAAGTTTGATTAATTTTTCAAACAATTATTGTCAATAGAAACAAAAAGAACAAAATATTATGACATGACGAACAGGGGTTGGAAAATACATAAAATGATTTTCAAAATTTATTTACAAACATGTAAAAATAAAATATAATATGTTTAAAAAAATAGATGATTATTAAAATTATTTTTTGATCGCTATCGAATACTAAATAGTATGGTCACACAACAACTTCTCACCCTTACCTATCTAGAGAAGTGACCAATTCCAAAGCGTAGTAGATACTCTCCTAACAACGTAGAATTTACTCCTATTCTAACTTTCCTTTCTTGGAATTTACTTCCTCTATTTTTTGTTTTTATATAGTAACTAAAAACTAGGAATAAAAAACTGTTGAAATAAGACAAACCTGGATCATTGAAATGCACTTCAAAGTATTTGATATTGCCGCCTAAAAATAAAAAAAACTATAAAAATAATATTAATCAAACAAATAAAAAAAAACACCGTCATTGCGATGATGCGATTTTGATGTCAATATGCGTTTAATTAATATGTTTGATATTCGTATGAAAATATGAAAAAATAATTATAGTTTTATGATATTTGTTGATTTTATGTCATACTTAACTTAAATGATACTATATGGTATACCTACCATATTTTTGTGTTTAAATTTTTTCTGTTTAAATACATCTCCGTAAAAAATTTAAAAATAAATTACAATTTTTCTTTGTTACGTTTGAACTGTTTCTTATGTATATTTTAAAATAGGTTTTTTTTATAGTTTAAAATTTTATTTTCGGTACTTATGCTACTCAGACAGTTTCATGAATCTGACCGAGGCAAAGATAAATTGTTTTCACATTGATATTTTGTTTTAACTAAAAACAAAAATTAAAATCTATTTCAAATTGCAGTTATGCTACTTATCTGTTAAATTCAATTATATTAAGTGACTTCAAGTCATTAATCTATTTTATTCAATTATATTTCCATTGTACGTTGTGTTTCAATTCGGTCATATATCTAACGTTTCCGAGTCTATATGCATTTCGGCTAAAACAAATTGTAAGTCAACCTCTAAAGTATGTTAACAAACCTTTATTTTCACAAAATTCGTTTGGGGTTTGTATTTCTCCTGGAAATATTCAACATAAATGTCATAAGTTTTTTTTTTTTTTGTAAGAGTATATTTGAATATCTTAGCATAAAATGCTTTATGTTAACAAAATTCTAAATAATGTTAGTTAACAAAAATATAAAACTATTTTGGCAACACATTATTAAAATCCATAAGTTTTAAGAACTTAATATTATACCTAATTATCTCAATGTCATTACGATTTTGCTTTACATACATATTTCAGTTACCAAACACAAGCCTAGTGATTCACTCTGTGAATTTTACTTTTAACTTGGTATGTAAAAATGTTAAATGGATAATCAGTTCTATTGATGGCATTAAAATTAACTGTAAATTATAAATTATTAACGAAAAATAAATTTGATTAAAATAAAAATTTTACTAAAATTGTATGTACTTATAAAAAAGTTTGTATGTACCTGGTTTTACAATTACAGGAGTGATTACATCTTTAAAATAATCTTGAATAAAAGCTAAATATAAATAAATTAGTAATAAATATTACAAAATAATATAATATAATTACTTACAAGAATGACATATGATGAGAAAAAGATATTTCAAAAAGAAAGTAAGGAAAGAAATAGAGAAAAATTTATGAAAATAAAGCGAGTAAATACGAGGTCGGAGATAAGTTGTTAGGCGTAACGATTACGCTTTGAAGTTGGTCACTCCTTTGGGTAGGCCGACATAATAATTATAACTTATATATAAGTTTTGAAACTTATGCAGACCACGCGTGTACATTATTTACATATATGTTGAAAATTCTGACAATTTTTTACATTTTTAGGGATTTTGAATTTATTTAGTTCGGGTTTTCTGAAAACAAAACTAAAATTTGTACTTTTTTTGACAACGAGAATATTTCCGAACCATTTGGTATTCCATGAGAAATTCAAGACTTAAAATTTCCAAATTAATTTTCCTACAAACTATGAGTACGGCACGATATTTTCTGTTATTTTCAAAATTTCAAACACAGTATTCATAGATGTTAAGGGGAGAATGGTAAGTTTTTGTAAATTTCTTTAATACGTCTTAAAATATTCGTTCTAAAAACAAAAACAAATTTGATTTCGTAATTTGCCCATCGAGATATTAGGATTCGTTTATTTTCCACTAAATTTCCGTGATTAGATCACCTTACTCTACAAACAGTCACAAGAGTGATCTTATATTTAAAGATTCCATTTCTTTTACTGCAGAATAACTAAAAATAGTTAATCAAGAAGAACGCAAATAATAATTGTCATTAAAATTTATACAAGTGATAAATATATATTCCGTTTTATATAATATGATACCTATTATTTATTTTGTGTTTCTTACTCGGGGTTTTCAGATTAACAGAACCTAAATTATTAGTTTTCCAACCAAAATTATAACAAATTAATAAATTTGTATGAACCTAAAAGGTAGAATTTACTAATAGAATTTTGTATACGATGATTTGATAAAATCATTGAGTATAGATTACTCTACGGTCTTAGAAAATGAGTTTGGAAATTTTCCCACCCGTCTAAAAAATAACATATTTCATTTTATAATAAATATAAATCAATATATTGTGCCAGGAGTATTATATAATAAAATCACTAACGGTTTGTCGTGATTTTATTAAAAAATGTAATACCTCCGGCAAAATATGTTGTTTTATATTTGTTATACAATTTTAATCGAGTATTAAACCGTATCTTAATTATTTTACATATTTTGCCTATTCAGGAAAACAATTTTCTGATATCACTAAACTTTTGTGGACTCTGGGTAGCTGTTTCATTATTATTTTGTTTGAGTTTATAGTTATCTATCTTTAGAGTGTTTTTATTTAGTAATTTCTAAAAAAGTACTAAGTATAATTTTAGTATTTTAATTCTAGCATGTAATATCATGAACTAATATAAGGAACAATGTTGGCTAGTATAATGATTTGTGGAAGGAGTTTGTCTAATAAATCACCCTATGTGAAAATGGACCAAAATAATATTTTATCTGAAGTGTTTTTTGAGATTTTGATTAATTTTGGAGTTGTCATAAAAAAACTTAAAAAAATACTTACCTATGCCTAACATAAAAAAAGGCAAACAAATCTATACCCACTGTTCCTTCTTAAAACTACGCCACTGGTTGTAAAATCAGTTAAATAAGATTTGCACGTTTTTACCAGATTTTATGTAAATAAAATCAAGACTTAAATGTTTTATTCTTCTCATTTGATATTCTTATTTGAATGTTATATGCATGTGTTATCTAATGACAAATCATTAATAATACTATCTAAATTATCCAACAATAATTCAAATGTACATACGGATTGTATTTGTCAGTATAATGAGTACAATATATTATAAGATCACATTGCATAAATGTTCTTTAAACTATTTTCTAACTGTAATAGGTATATCAATCCAATTTTTTTCAAAGCTTGTTTTTAAAAAAGTTTAACAGCCATGTTAATGCTTTTGGATAGTATAGTATCATAAATATTATATTTAAGACGTTCACTCAAATTTTATTTCATACACTGAAATTATTTTATCGAACATTTTATTATAGTTTTACAATGTATTTATCATGATAACGATTCAGTTTAATTAACTTACGATATTTGAGGATTGCCCCTCGAGCGCAATTACTTTTTGTTAGCACATCGTCTTAACAATTAAATCAATAAATTTGACATTCATATAATTCATCATTAACCTCATTGAATATGTTAATTATTTGTTAATCAAAACAAATTGTACTTATAATTGTAACGGCACTCTACCATCTATTGTTACGATCTATCACACTACGTGATACGGACTCGCATCACACTTCTGTACCTACGCACTACGCATATAATTGTGAGTAGTTATAAGCACTCACAGAACCAGATAGTTTTAAAAATCAAATTGGACGAATGAGAATTTTGGAATTTGTAATCATAATAAAAATCAATTTTTCTAAGACATAATATATCATTGAAATTATTTTTTAGCAGGATTATAAATTGATTTGTTAAATTTTTAAACGAACGAACAAGAGAAGAATGAAATAGGTTTTCAAAAATTATTTAATGCTCTACACAGTCTACAGTGTGGGCCTTACTGTTGGGGATAGCAGTAAAAGTTAAAAACACTCATAATCTTAAGGCAGTATCGTGTCGATAATCAACTATTGTTGACTATTGTCTTTTTTTGATGAATCATTGGTTACGAAGATAATGATTCCAAGCGATATAGTTGAGTTTTATTTCAATGAGGATTGAATATAATTTTTTCAAACAATGTATACCTAAACATAAAACAACAGAACTGGGAAAAAAAGAAAAAAATTAAAACAAAACAAATTTTAAAAAAAACTAAATCGGTAACAAATTTCGTAATTTTTAACAGAAGAGGAAGAGATGAGGAAGGATGAGGTTCTATGTTTGGTTGTGGGTATTTTTTTTTCTGTCCGTTCATAGATTACTTTGCCAATTATGATAACCAATTTCGGTGATTCTTTTTTTGTTTGATATTGGTCGTGTACTGATACGTCACTGGTGGTACCATATAAATTTTGTCGAAATTTTTCAGTTATTTTTGCAGAAATTGAAAAAAACCAAAAAAATTATACAGAAAAAATTGATATAGCTCAGATACACCACTGAAAAAATGATTCAAATTACGTTTACCCGGGCCATGATGGTACTGACTGTCGTCACATTTTGACACCATTCTCAGTCGCATTGATTATTTACAAGTTCCTTTGATTTATATTATTATTTATTATTGTTGTTATAGTTATAAAAACGTTGAATCGTATACGTAATCATTCAGTTGATTTAACCATCATAATTATGTGTACTTATTTATACAGAAACCAATGTATAATTATATTGGTTATTTTGAATAGGAGGTAGCTACTCTTGATTTATGCTAAACACGTGTACATCGTTATAATTTAAATAATCTTGTTGATATTATCAATTACAAAGTTAATGATACAATCATTATTTTATTGTTTTGTATATTGGTATTTTTAAACGAAAACATTTTGCACACATCATCAAAAAGTTGGTGTTAGATTAGGTGTTGGTAAATTACGAAATGAGGTGTCATTAGGGGCCATCTCATCCCATAACTGTCCCAAAATTAAAACTAGATAATCAAATTAAAAATCATATACAATATTTGGTATTTAGAACATTACAGATGAATTTAACGACTAGGCATTTTTTTACATAGTTTAGAACTTACTGTGGCAGTATATTTTCATAATAGCTAAAAAAAAGTTTGATAAAATATCAAACCACATAAATATATCATGACATTATCCTTGTCTATGATTGTATATTATATTTTAAAGATTAAATAATATCACCTTTACTCTAGTTTTATCTATTTATATATATTTTTTTTTCATACCAAACATGAAAGTTTGTTTTGTGGAATAAGATGACAGATATTATTATGTGATAGGATATTTACTATTTGGAAATTAATCATATCAGTACCAGCTATAGAATAATTAGGTAGGTTTGAAACTAAATAGTATTCTAAAATATATAATTATTCCCACTAATCAAAAGACACACGTTTTATATTAAATTTAAATGAAAGAGAAACTCATAAAACTACGACCATACATTGAACCAAAACAAATCTTCAAACTTAAATACGTTGTATAGATGCAGTAAAGAAGTAGCGCTGATTTTTTTAACCTGACCGTTGGTGAACGTTGAAATTAGCGATTTTCGACGAAAACCTATAAAAATCTTCTTACAACTCTAGTCCCTAAAGAACCTTTGTACGAATAGTATGTCGTCACATAATAATAAAAATAAAAATAATATTTTTTCATTTTGTCGCCACTAGAAATTAGATTGGAAAGATTTGAAACTATACTTGAATGTAAGAAAACAGACGTTTTTTGTTCAAAAATCCAATAAATACAATATTCAATGTGCACTATAGGGTTTTAAAGGATGCTCATAATATGGAGGCCCGGATCTTCAAAATTCAATTTTTTTTTTTTTTTTGCATATGTCGTTCAAAATTCAATAAGACCAATTTTTTATTTTTGTTCAAATACAGGGCTCTCATGAAAATCCCGAGCCCGGGGTGTAACACTCCCAACCCCCCTGCCACCCGAAGGGCCTATCAATATTAAAAAAGGTCAAAAATTTTGATTTTATACAAAAATCGTTCCAGAATTAATAAAAAACGATCTAATCAGGTCAGGTCCACTGACCTTAAAAATTTTGCATAAAATTACGGTAATTAATATTTTATTAACTTTGTACTTTCAGAAAAATAAATAAATAAAAAGAGACTACTTACAAATACAAGTATTTTTGGCTTAACATTGAAAAATAATTAATTTTTACAAAAATTAAATTGTATTTATATAATGATATACCTATAGTCATACTAGTTTAATGTTATTAGTTAATCATCAGCAAAATATAATATCCAGGTATTCTAAATAGTTTTTTTTAGAAGTTTTTACAGTATAACTAACAAGAATTTATTGATAAAACATAGATAGGTTACAATGATATGATTTAAAAAATAAATATTTAGTTATTACTAAAAAAAAGTTGCTTTTGCACGGGGCACATAAAAATAGTCCATGAAATTAACTTAGATAAAAGTAAAATAACGTAAATACTTAGCGTAAAATACATACGTAAGCGTAAAAAATGAAAAAACATTCATAGAATTTTCACGTTTTTACAAAAGGATTAATAAAATCTTATATTTTTATTGCAAAACTATTAATTCATTTATATCAAGTACATAGAAATATAAATTAGAATGTCAAATTCGTAAGTATAACGATTTTTAAAACTTTTTGATCACAAACGCAACTATTTGTTTCAAAGAATTGTATTTATTCTTCAAAAATTTTTCTAAAAAATTTTAGTTTTTCAATTATTTAAATTTTTGGTTTTTAATTAAAAAAATTGTATAAATAAAAAACAAAAGCATTGCGAAAAAAAAATTATCGTTTTATATCCAAATTATTGCTTTGTCTTGATTGACATTTATGGTCATCACATTTTATGTTTTAATAAAAATTAAATATGGAAAATGTTGATAGAACTAACAATTTATTTTGTTTCAAGTATGATTCCATATGTAAAGTCTATAAAACATATTAAAAATGTTATTTCACAAAAATCCCTAATCAATAATAGGTACTATATCTTTAGGAAAATGTTAAAAAGTTGATAAAACTTAAAATAGTTGATTTTTTTTTTCAATAATTTATCATCGTTGTATTGATATAAAAAAATAATACTCACCGATGTTGAATGATTCGGCTTAAATTGAAAAATTTAGTTATAACTAATAGTAAGCAACGACCCAACAATATAAAACTTATCAAAATTTATTTTTAAGGTTTAGACTTCAGATATTGACAACGTATGATTTTAAAAATTCGTATTTTGTAGTTACCATTGGTCATAATCCTATTCGTTACGACGAGCTTAACAGAAACCAACATAATTAATACAACTTGCTGAAATAAAGCACTTCTGATTAATATCATCTTAATTTTTCTTTTTAACGCGCGAGTTATTTCAATAATGAACGTTGTGTCAGAAATAACAAAAAAATTTTACAATTTAGTACGTGAGATTCTTGAATAAGTTTAATCGTAAACTTCAAAAACATGTTTTCAAAATATATCAACAGAATAAGTAATGAATAAACATACAGTCCATAATATTTAATTTTCAATACACCATCACAAAACCATTTGTCAATTTAACGATTCAAATCATAATATTTATTTAGGTTATGGTATACTTACCTACTTTTACATTTTGTATTCATAACAGTAAATATTCGAAGAAAAATTATATTATTTCAAAATAATGTTATTCTGAAGGTGTGTTCAATAATTAATTAATTTTTTTCAATAACAAAAATTATCCAATTCGGTTATATTGTGGTCAATCACTAATTATTTGTAGTTAAAAAAAAATATTCAAATCATGAGATCTATTATTCAGTATAATTTAAAAGTGTAATGAAAAATTAAATATATAAATTTGATTATAGGTTATTATTTTTCATATGAAATTTATAGTTTAAGTTTATTTTTTTTATTTATTACAAAATAAACTTAATTTTTCTTTTACTTTGTGTACATAAAATATTAAGAGTATTATTTAGAGGTAAATTTTATCTCTACGGGAACACTACCTTTGAAAGTATGATAGTTAAAACATAAATTATTAAAAAAAACCTCGTTACTCAGCTTTGAGTATTATTAATAAATTAAATTTATTATTTACAACATATTTCGTCTTAAGTCATCATCAGGTAAAATGGGAAAATAATAAAATATAATTCTTTTCATAAATATATCGGGATGACAATATAGTAAGAAAAAAATCCGAGATCAGTTTAGGTCGCGTATGTAGTTGGACGGGGTAGCGCCTAAGCTTTGGGTGGGTCACACATTAATTAAGTGTATAGGGTACTAACATAAACATTAAGGTACAAAAAAAGTTTAAAAATTTTCATTTATTTTTTAATCAGTCACAACAGTTTAAAAACGAAATTTCGCATTTTAAATTCTTTCTCACATGTTTAAGTTTTGTAGTTAAAAGTCTGTAACTTTTAATTGTACATTCTATATATACAAATAATCACTTGATATACTGTCGTTGGCCAATTTTAAAAATACGTTTTTTATAAAAAATTGGGTGGGTCACTAGTTTAGAATTTGTGGTTTAAACGCATTATTTTATATCTGAAAGCAACGATAAATCATTGCCTTTGAAAACACAATTTTGAGCGAGCTCAGTTGTTTACTTTACGTTGTGGTAAAACAAATTTCACAATGAAAACTTTTATTAAATCTGTATCTTTCCTATTTTAGTATTATGTAAAAGTTTCTGCTTGGTCCGATCATTATTTTGGATGTTGTGATCAAAAAAATCTGAATTGATGTGGAAAAAACACGTTTTCCGTAATTATTTGTTCCCCCCATAAAAAATACATGGTCGCCCAGAATGACGAGTTTTACGACAAAATAACAACTTAAAATCGGCTATAAACTAAAATCGTGTTCACCAATTTTCATATTCTTTTAACCAGACTATCTTGTTTAGATTTTATTAAAGTTTTGAGACTTAAACATAAAAATTAGAGGTTAAATGGAATAATAACTGCGTAAAATTTAAAAATTCAACATTTTTTAAGTTCTATAACCCTCTTAAGAATGAACTAAACCGATTGAAATATCAACAGTAACCTCGTTGATCTCTTCTTCTTAATGACATATTTATAAATTTTAAGTCGAACGGAGCACTTTCAAAAATTTGACCGTTTTTGTTTTTTGCTTCAAAAATCTCCAAAAATAATCAAAATTTCAAAAAATGCCTCAAATAAAGTACCATCTCGGATCAACTACCTATCTTATAAGATATCATACTCTAACATCCGAGCATTATTTATATTAGAAAGTAGTGATCACAAAAAAAATCTAAATCTACGTGTAAAAATCGGATTCCTGTAATTATTTATAATTTTTTATTTGTATTTATTTTTAATATATACAAATTTTAAGTCAAACGGAGCAATTTTAAAAATTGGGCCGTTTTTTTTTTCCTCAGAACTTAAAAATAATCGAAATTTCAAAAAAACGCTTCAAGTACAACTTTGGATCAATTATCTATCTTTGAAAGTATCATACGTTAAAATCTGAGCAGTTTTAATACCCTAAAAAGTGTATATCTAACGTTGAAATTTCTATTAGTTTTACCTATATAAAATTCATTACAACTACAAAGAAGTTTGTTAACTCAAGAATTATTATAATTAGACGAAAATGAGTTATTAGTGGAAAATATTTTACTGTTAATAGTTTTAGATAAATTATTAATAGTTTTAAAGTAGATCTTAGTATTACATTATCATTATTATTCAAAATATTAGTATATTTATTAGATATGAATCTCTGGAACTTAATAATACAAAAACCTAATGTATTAGGTTATTTGAAGTATTGAGGTTATTCAGTTTTATCTTGTTATTCAGTATTATTATGAATTTTGTTAATTGTATTGAAATTGAAATCATTTTTAACGCTCAAACTACGTATGATGTTTAATTAATTTTCATAATAAGCTTTGCACATAGGAACACGTTCAAGTCTATATAAAAGAGATTAAAGAAATCCCTATATTAAATTTAATATAATAATTATTATTAATTATTAACAATGGGCAAAGCCCAAAACATACAATAAAAACATAGTGAGTGCATAACACATCTAACAAAATTCTTATGTGAAACTTATAACATTAATTATTGTATAAGTTACACTCGTTTATATACGTATTACTGCTGTTTTATAAAATATTTCTTGTAATATTTAGTTAGCAGAATAAAGCTGTTATTGATTTTGTAGAACACGATAAAAACCTGATACTTACATTTAGGCTTTAAAAACAATGTATATTTTTGTTTAAAAATTAACATATTTTACACACTTACAAAAATGTTCTTATAATACGCGTCAAGTAAACAATTTAAAAATTTAGGATTCTTCAATCAACTGAAAAAAAAAACCATAAAAATTAAAACAATATAGGTCAGGCCCATATTTCATAGATAATAACATTTGACAACCAACAAAATAGTTAGATGATTTTTTCAAAATTTGTTGAAAAACAAATGATAACTTATTATTTATGGCCAAATATTTCTCAAGTGTGATAGCAATAGCAATTAAATTGTTTATAACATACTTTTATATTGGCCTATAACTTAATAAAACGCAAACTTACAAATTCAATAACAATAAATGTGCAACTTAGAAAATTATAAGACAGACAGACAAAAAATCTTCAATTTTATTTGCAATTTTGACACGTTTGAAATGATATTTTTAATTATTTTACACATTTTACATAAATAAACCAATTTCAAATTCGTAGTGTAGTGTGAAATACATATTGTTATTACAATGAAGATAATATTTTTTCCGTTATTATTTTTTGGATAGAAACATTGTTCTGATCTATACATACAATAACACAAATAGGTTGCGAATGTTACAACAAAAAAAATTGGACATGGAACTTCGGTAGCGTCTCTTGAACTTTAAATAATTTTTAGTTATAATTCAAATATCTAAAAAAAATTCATAAAATTTGCTCCAAACAACTTGTAATTTGTTTTGTTTGTTATCAATTTTTTGATTAGTAGGAGTTTTCTGATCTTTACGTTCAATACTAAAAATAATTAAAAAGTTGGCCAAAAATCGTATTTTATTTCGAACATTTTTTGGTTTCTTGACTATTTTAATTATTTTTTTAATTGTGATGTAAAATCAAAAATATTCATGTAATAATTTAAAACCTTTTTTAACTTAATTTAAGGCTTTAATCCACATGTTTATACATGTTACAATTATACTAACAAATACAAATATTAAAGGTTATGTTATCGCACTATATCTTATAACTACTATCACATTCTCCCTAACTATTATTAATTAACAACATCAAAAATTAAATAATTAAATATTAAATATTAACAATAATAACAACAATACAAATATTAAAGGTTACATACAAATAATGGTAACATCAATAACAAAAGCTATAATGTTAAGATACATAATCCTCTAATCTTTTGGGCTGCTTTCTAGTTCTATTGGATCTTCTAACTTCGTTATCGACTCGAAGTGGGGCCCTACTTGAATCCTCCGAATTTGATGGGAGTTGCTCAACCAAAGTCTCAAGTGCTTGTTTTTCTTCCATATTATCAATTGTACATTTTTCTTCTATACTTTCAATTATTTGTTCTTCTTTTGGACTCTCGATAAGATTCTGACTACTCTCTTGTCTGTTACCTGGTGGAGCCAGATGTTTTAGAGAGACTGTCGACTCTCGCCCATCCTGATAGCGTACCAAAGCATAGTCTGGATTGGTTTCAATTAGTTCGGCCTCCTCCACAAGAGGATCATATTTGGAAGTCCGAATATGACGTTTCACCAGAATCTTGCCAGGACTTTTTAACCATGATGGGAGAGAAGAACCATTAGATGATCTTCTGGCGTGTAAGAATAGCCGCTCATGAGGAGTGCAATTAGTAGCTGTGCACAGTAAAGATCTTATTGAATGCAGAGCATCTATAAGCACCTCTTCCCATTGTTCTGTTCTAAGATTTTGAGATCTTAAAGCCAGTTGGATTGTTTTCCAGATTATTCCATTATACCTTTCAGTCTGGCCATTTCCTTCTGGGTTATACGGAGTTGTACGGCTAGTAGCAATACCATGCTGGTGTAAAAATGTGGTCACGTCTTGTGAGAGGAATGACTTTCCTCTATCTGAGTGTATATAGGCAGGCATACCAAACATAGAAAATATTTGAGACAAACATTTAATTACTGTTTTTGAGGTCATGTCACGACATGGAATAGCAAATGGAAATCGTGAGTACTCATCGATAATTGTTAGCATGTAGGCATTACCAGTAATAGATGGCAAGGGGCCTTTAAAATCAATATTAAGACGCTCAAATGGAGATGTTGATTTGATTAGATGGCTGTCCCGTCCATTATAGAACTTTGGTTTTAACTCAGCACATGCTGGACAGTTTCTAGTGATTGTTTTTATATCGTCCAGTGAGTAGGGTAGATTCTTACTCTTGATCCAGTGGAACATACGGGTTATCCCTGGATGACATAAAGATTTATGTAAATTAAAAAGAGTTTGATCATTGCTGCTAGCTCCACAGACTCTAGAGAGCGTATCTGCTACAATATTTTCTTTTCCAGGGCGGTAAACAATATCATAACTATAACATAAGAGTTCTAGTCGCCACCTAGTTATTTTATCATTCTTTATCTTGTTAGAATGCTTTAGATTAAACATAAATGAAAGTGCTTCTTGGTCCGTAATAAGCTTAAAATGCTTACCAATAAGGAAATGCTTCCATTTTCTAACTGCTTCCACTATTGCATTAGCTTCTTTTTCGACTGATGAGTGCCTCTTTTCGCAATCAGTCAGCCTCCTTGAGAAAAATGCAACAGGTCTACCATCCTGACTAAGTGTTGCAGCTAAAGCATGATCAGAAGCGTCACTTCCTAAAACTAAAAGCAGATTTTGATCAATAGTATTTAAAACAGCTTTAGCGATATCATGTTTTAGACTTTCAAAATTGGCTATTGTTGATGAAGGCATAGGAAACAATTTACAAACAATTAAACTATGTATTTTGTCAGAAAATCCTTGTATCCATTTGGAGTAGTGGGAAAACATACCCAGTACTCTTTTCATAGACGACGCATCCTTAGGGGGTGGGAGCTCTAGTAGTGGTTTCAACCTATCTGGATCTGGGCTTATATTTTTACTGGAAATCAAATGACCCAGGAGTGTAATAGAGTGCTGAGAGAATTTGCATTTTTTCTCATTCAATATTAGTCCGTACTTTTTCATTGTTTCTAGAAATTTTTCCAAGTTTTGGTCGTGCTCCAATTGGCTGTTTCCACAGATTGTTATATCATCAAGATAGATATAAACTCCACTAAGATTTTCATCTTTTATTATTTTATCCATAGTCCTTTGGAAACAGGCGACTCCATTTGTAACCCCAAATGGAATTTTCCTAAATTGGTAAAGACAACCAGCTGCTTCAAATGCAGTATATGGTTTATCCTCGTCATGAATGGGTATTTGGTGATAGGCACTTTGCAAGTCTATAGTACTATATATACTATGCTGGGCAATGCTAGCTACTAACTGATCGATATTGGGTAATGGGTATGCATCCAGTAGAGTAAATTTGTTTATGGTTTGAGAGTAATCGATTACTAAGCGTTTCTTATGATTCTCACTTTTGGTGGCAAGTACTTGAGCCCGCCAGGGCGATGCACTTCCTTCAATAACATCATTCTTAAGAAGGTTTTCAACCTCATTCTTGATGAATTTCATATCTTCATCTGAGTAACGGCGTGATTTGACGGCAATCGGAGTACAGTTTTGAACAAGGTTTCTAAAAAGGCGAACAGGTTCTAGCTCTATAGAAGCTGAGCTACAGATGGATAAAGGTGGTCTACTTCCTCCAAAATTGAGATCAATACTAGAGTGTTTTTTAAGAACATCATGGCCTATTAATATATCAGAACAGAGTTTAGGTAGAATAGAAAGCTTCAACTTTTTGTATTCATATCCTTGTAGTATGAGATTTACCAGGACATATCCTCTTAGTTTGGACAAGAGTGTAGTGGAGGCCATAAGTACTTGGCCCTCCTCTGGATAGCATTTAATGGCATGACTCTTCACAAATTCCTCACTTATAAAACTGTTCGAGCTTCCAGTATCAATTAGACAGTGTGTATTGATACCATTCACTTTTGCTATTATCATAGCCTTAGACAAAAGACCCGGTACATTAGCAGATATGCAGGCTAAAGTAGCTATAAATGCTGAAGTACTCTTGTTATTAGATTTACCTGACAATTTATATCTGCAGACTTTTGAAAAGTGCCCCTTCTTGTCACAGGCCCTACAAATGGCATCTTTAGCTGGGCAGGAGTTCCTAGGGTGCCTATCATATCCACAGAAGTAGCACTTTTGCTTAATAGTTGCTACTATTGAGGATTCATCCTTAGGGGTAGTATCTATTTCTTTGGTAGCCATATTCACTGATCCTTGAACCGATGGGACAGTGTATGCTTCAGATTGCTTCTGTGCTCTCTCTAGAGCACGGGACTGGTTAACAGCTTCATCCAAGTTTAAAGTGTTATTCTCCAATAAACGTTGACGGATGTTATTAGATATTAATCCATTAATAAAAGAATCACGTATATATTCATCCTTGTATACTGATGCCGAAACTGTTTTAAATATACATTCCTTTGCAAGTACTTTTAAAGACTGGAGGTATTGATCAATAGACTCATTTATTTGTTGTTTTCGTGTAGCCAGTAAGTGACGTGCGAAAATCTCACTCTTAGGCTTGATATAAATCTCGTTGAGTATTTTTATTGCTGCATCGTATGTTGAGCATTCGCTCACAAAATCATAAACTGAGTGTGATAAGAAATTAATTAATATTTTAAATTTATTATTTTCTCCTACCTTGGCCTCTTCCATATAATTCTCCAGGATCCTCTTCCAATGGCTCCACTCTTTGGCAGCCGTTGGGGCATTTTGGTCTGTTTCAAATCTCTCCGGTCTGAGTAATTTTTCCATGATTGCGGTATTTTATGGACACGAGTAGTTTATAGATTTATCGATTAATGATCATAAACATGTGGATTAAATTGTAATAATTTAAAACCTTTTTTAACTTAATTTAAGGCTTTAATCCACATGTTTATACATGTTACAATTATACTAACAAATACAAATATTAAAGGTTATGTTATCACACTATATCTTATAACTACTATCACAATTCAATTTATAGATGTTCTTTATCATTTCAATATCCGGTAAGTTCAAGAAGAATATAATATTATATGCTACTAATCGACATTTACATATTATGAGAACACGTTTATCACTTTCAACTACACATACCTCTTCTTCTCCGCCTGCATAATACGTGTACATATTTTTTAGTTTTGGTGGATGTTTTTCAAATTTCTTAAATAAAAATCCCATTAATGAATAGGGGGTAAGTAATTATCTTAGCATTGAAAAGTACATCACACTGTTATGTAAATCTTAAGTTAGTTAGTTTAATTTTTTTAGTAAAACTAACAGAATTTTTTGAAGCTCACTCAAAACTGACAATATACAATGGCTACAAATTTAGGAAGAACAATGAAACATCAATTTAAAAAATGGTTATCTAATTATTATAATTTAAGCTACTATTACAACTCACTACCCAATTACGCATAATTATATCTTTATTAAATTTTGAGCAAAGCGAGGAAGCTATTGATGTTACAAAGATGATTTTAAAAATATGTTTATTTCTGCGTCACATGTTACTCCTAGAGAGGATTGTTCTAGTAATTTCATTTTATATCCTTGATGCATACAAATTTTTTTGAATTTCTCAACATTTCAAGAATTACATACAACAAACATACAAAACAAAATTTTAAAAAAAACTGCTCAATTGAAAACCGTATGAATTTTCTTCTTAAGAGATCACTAGTTCTTCGTTGTTAAAAATTCTTGTTTTCAGCTACACCCCCAATTTTCTTACCTATGACTTAAGTCTCATCAGCGTCTTGTACGTATTTTCAACTTAAGGACGAAATGGATACTGATGGGAATAATTTGTGTTTTTTTTAGTTTAATCAAATTAATTGTTTAATACATTTGATGGTAAAAAGAATTGTTGTTATTTAGAATACCATTTCTCTATTAATGTAAGTGTAATAAATTATTATATAGGTAGTTATTAAATTAAATAACTTTTTATATTAAATTCCAATCTATCCAATTATTTCTCGAGTCGAATACCACTGAACAATCCAATGATCAAAATTCTTGGCGCTCATAGAATGTAAAATATAAATAAAATAAAACTAATACATATATATATAAGGTATGATAATACAGTTAAATAATAAGTAAAACTAATTTTATAAACTGTTTGTGAGTAGTTCATGCATAATAAAGGTATAGTTAAAACTAATCTTGTAAAATGAAGTTTTGAGTTTGTTTTACTATGTTTAATTAATCGCCAATTTATTTTTTATGATTTTGCATTATTCAATTATTTCTCGAACTATTGTTACTGAAAAACTAAAAATATTTTCTTTTTTATATTACATTTTTTATCTATTTTTTTATTTATTTTTTTTTTGCTTAAGAAAATCGTGTTTTTTTTCTAAAAACATTTTTTAAACGTTTTTCCGGCAGCTCTTAAAACATCATTATGATATGCATCTTACAATTTTTTTTATATTGTTCTGTTACATAAATTTGTAAAATATTTCATACGAATTCATTAATTTGTTGTTATGTTTTTCAAACTTAAAATATTTTGTTCTTTATACGTAATTTTTAATCAAAATGTATGATTAAAAATTAATACAATCATCAATCAAATTAATGCAATTTAGTCAAAAAAGGATTTTTATTTTTTTCTCGTGATTTCGCAATTTGTGAACAAGTGTTTCCATAACTTTAAGCTTTGAAATGTCGAGTATTTAAAAGAAATATAATAAATTATATTGATTTATACGATATATTGCTCTTTAAACGCAGTAAATGTACTACCTAATGTTTGTTCAAGTGAATAAATCTTAAGTAACCTACTTAGAAGCTTTGTAGGTAAATTATTTGTGATGGATAAAGGGGACGAAGTAAAGTAGCACAGACATTTTAAAAATCTTCTTCTACACAAAAACAATTTAATTCAATTATGATTATTGACAATATTCAATAATTATTTCAGCTAAGTTTGATACGTTATTGTGAAATACTATAACTTTATAGTTAAGTTCATGTAATATATTATTACTTTTTAGGGAAGTAGAAATAATGATTAATAGCACAAAATTATATATTTTTGGATGGTCTTGCTTTAGCAGTTATAGCATAATATAATAGAGATTTCACTGCGATACTCGTGATCCACGGTAAAAATTGGCCCAATCGTAAAACGTTATGGCATTGAAAATTTGGAAAAATGAAGTTTTATGTTGCTTTGATAGAAGCATATTTAAAAATGTTGAATGTTTCTTCGAAAACTTACGGCAAAAAAGTTAAAATTTTCAGTTTTTTAATCACGTTTTCTTGTAGAAAGAAAGCTGTGATAATGGATCTTTAAGTTAAATATACCAAAAAAGTTTGAATTTCTACTTAAAACGTATTATACACAAAGATTTTTTCATACTTTGACTATTTTAGATTCTGATCGTTGTGAATATGGACTTAATTTTTTTCAAAATTAATTACTATGTTATAAATTAAAAATGCTGTGTTGACTTAAAACTGTTTTTGATTATTAAAGAAAATTTTATATATTTAAATCATAATTTATTATATTTAATTTAATTTATTGTGTTTTTCTAAGTGTCACAAGAATACATTAGTAATGTAAAATTATTCATTAGACATGGAGTACAAATTACACAAAAGTATCATCTATACGGCTAGGTAGCCGTTAAAAAATTGTTTTATTTGTAACAGATTGTAAAAAATAGATACATTTTAATTCAATTGAATAGTTTAAAAAGAACATGACAGAGATACGGTCTTTGTAAAATGAATAGGTACAATGAGCTTGAAATTATAATTTTTTATTTTCGAACACACAATAATTGTACCCACATATTTAACTTTATTCATTATGATGAAGAATACATTTTCTGTTTATCTTATAAATAGTAGTTTGCGATTATTAAAACCTAATAGTAATAATAGTATTAAATTAACTAGTTTATTTTAAATTATGACATTCTTTTTTATTTTAGAATATATTTTAATATGAAACTATAATATTATTAATATACAATAAACATAATATATGTTTACACATTATACGTATAATTCTAAAAACCAAATTTTAATTTTTGGTATTTTGGTGACGAAGTGCTATACCAATGACAAAAGTTCTATGGCATTGGTATTTCAAAAACTCATCAAAAAACGCTAAGAAAAATAAAAAAAAATAATCTTCTAGGTATTCAAATGTAAAGGGGCTATTTTATAATATGTTTCTTAGTACCTACAAGAAAGTGAAGCCAACAAAAGCTAGAAAATCAGTGTGAACATTGGTTCAAACTATAAATACCGTAAAAGACCGTATATTAGGCAACACTTTTATACGCAATTAATAACAAATTACTTGACAGGAAAAAAATATTTAACAAAATGGTATTTTAGATTCTGAGCGAAGCGAGGAAGCTATTGATTTTACAAAGATGTGTGTTCTTTTTATTTGAGATCACTTTTTCTAGTAGAAAAAATGCTCCAATTTTAACGTTTTGAACTACTCGTAAAAACTCCTGATGATACGGCTTTCGAAAATAAGTTATACTCGTAAAATAAAAGTTAAAACGTAAACAGTAAAAGAGAGTTCTTTTGAATATTCTACAAGAGGTTAAAAGGGTAGTAAACATGAAAAACTATTTTTTCGGTCAAAAGACATATAAATTCGCAAAGAGTTTCCATATTCAACGTAAGTTAACCTAATAAAATAATTTTTAAACGTTTTACCTCTACAGCGGTTAAATGGGTCTTAAAAGGGGTTAAGTGGTTTATGAGGTAAAAATTAAAAACGATTATATTCGGTCGGATTTTTTTTTTTTTTTGAAAAGTCATTAAATATTATTAAGCTATTAAATTAAATAAATTATATATTTGAGGGTTAGAGTCAAGAAAAATTTGATAATACGAGTATATTCAAATAGGTAGGTTTTAAATAAGTACCTATTTGGATTTTCAACAACAACAAAATTTCGTTTTATTGTTTTTATACGCTAAAATTGTTGAATCCTTTGACACTTGACAAACCGAATTACAACCTAATCAACAATATACATACATTTTTTACATTTTCATTAATTTTGTGTTTGTTTTTAAGATGTTCGGAGATTTCATTGTAATTGTTACAACATTTATATATTTTTTTTTTAACAAATTAAGATGAGTTTATGTTTTTAAACTAATTAAAGTTTATTCAAAATCACTCTTGAAATTTAAATGATCTATTGTATTTTTCAGATTTGTAACTCAATGATCCTGTACAATCCGATCTAACATAAAATGATCGTCCTTAATCACTGCACATTATGACAATCTTTTTAAGAATACTCTGCTGAAACAATTTTTATGAGATATAATTTTTTAATTCATGTTTAATAGACTATAAATCCATCTGTTTCTAAATAAAAATAAAAATACTCAAAAATATTTCTTTTCATTGAAAACAATAGATCAAATATTTTACTCCCAATAAAATATGGTGGTTTTTATAATAGTTTGATGTTTTTTGTTTGATGGTGTTAATATCAATTTTAACGTTATAATTTTCTCATGCTGTTATAATTATAAATTTCAAAAAATGTTGACTGATTTAATCATTTTTGACTTCAAAAAATTAATTTTTTTTAAAATCTGTTTAGTTCATTTTTTACGCAGATGTATTATATTTATCAAATTAAAGGTATTTAATGGTTTATGAATAAGATGCAGTACTTTTTAAATTGTCACAACTAAAATATGTTTTTAGAATAAACCCTGATTCACTCCAAAACATTATTTTTGTAGGCAATATATAATTGCTTATAAATTTAATGCTCAACCTCTATTCTGTAACTTGATATAATAAAATCAATTGTGATTGATTTTCCCGACAAAGTCTACACAATGTAAATAATAATAATTTACGATAGTTAAAAATAAGAGTATTGTGATTTGTGAGTTTTATTTATCATAAAACTGGATGTGAGGACGTAAAATACAACTTTACAAATTAAATTAATTTAGTTATATAAGCTGAAAATTTTTAGACTTATATTTCAAATACAATTTTGGATGATATTGGTTACGGTAAATTATATTCTGGTTTTCGGCAGTGCCACGCACAAAAATGTTCTGGCCATAGTCTCATATCTAATTCACCGTTTTCTTCTAGAAAATTAACTAAAAAAAAATTTTTTTATAAAATATAAATAAAACTTCATACATAGATGACGTTCATGAACAATACTGGAATAGGAAATGTATTCTTTTATTTTCTATTTTTTATTAATTATAGGTAATTATTGAAATCCCTCAGGGGGTACTAAGCAATTAGTACTACGGGTGCAGCAAATCCGGGGTCCCGAGCTCGTACTGACGGAAAGTCCCAGGCGGATGATTCCAGTAGGTAATGGCGTAGGGAAAGTGGCACTCCCATCGCCCGGTGTGGAAGATGACACCGCAATAGCCCCCCACTGGTTCCAGTAATATACCCAGTAAGGAGAGAGGAGAAATCCTCCAAAACTCGGGCCCTCCATTAATGAGGGTAGACGTAGGGCTAACCACCCAAATCATAAAAACAACCTGGTTCCAAAACAAAACACAGCAAAGCCTCGGATGAAAAATAAATTGCAACAGTTTAGTTTAGGAACATGGAATGTACGCACGATGTACGCAGCAGGAGCAATGACGACAGTACTATCCGCACTGCAGAGATATCAGAGCGAAATAGTAGCCATACAAGAGATTAGATGGACGAATGTAGGGAACATCAAACTTCGTGATGCGACTATATTTTATGGTTGTGTTCTAAACCATGAATATGGAGTGGGGTTTATAGTAAACAACAGCATATTACCATTTGTAAGAAACTTTATAACACATAGTGAAAGGATTTGTATCCTAAAGTTGGAGTGTAAATGGGGAAACATTGCAGTAATAAACTGTCATGCTCCAACTGAGGATAAAGAGGACTAAACTAAGGAAGAGTTCTACAACCAACTAGAAAGAGTTTATGATAATATACCTCATAGGACTAGAAAGATTAAAATAGGAGATCTTAACGCAAAAATCGGCAAGGAACAAATATTCAAACCTACAATTGGGGACCACAGCCTACATAAAATATCCAACGATAATGGGAGCAAACTTATCTCATTTGCAATATAAAAAAATATGACAATTAGTAGCTCATATTTCCCCCACAAAGAAATACATAAACAAACCTGGATGTCGCCTGATGGACATACAAAAAACCAAATAGACCATATCGTGGTGGATGAACAACTCAAACATAGTGTACAAGATATAAGAAGCTACAGGGGAGTGAGTGGCCACTCAGATCATTTTCTAGTCAAGGTAAAACTGCATACAAAACTGCCCATAAAATGGAATCAAAAAAGAAATATTTCCCGTAAGTTCGATGTAGACAAATTAAAGGAGGAACAGATAGCTAACAAATATAGAAAAGGATTAAAAGACAAGGCAACAACAACTTGAATCTACAATATCAAGGACGTTGGACAAAATTAGGAAAAACAATAAAAGAGGTAACTGAAGACAAAATCGGGATAGTAAACATTAAAAAAACCAAACAATGGTTCAATGAAAACTGTAAGAAAGCAATACAAGAAAGAGATAAAAAAAAATCCTTGGCGGTTATGGAAAATAGTATAGAAAATAAAAAAAGACTAGTCCAGAAACAAAGAGAAATGAAAAGAATAATAATAATAAGATATAGTAATAATAAGAATAATAATAATAATAATAATAATAATAAGGGAAAAAAGAGAATGGAAAAAACAACGGATAGAAGAGATGAGATGGAGGAGTCTTACAAAGATTCTAAAATGTTTTTTAGAAAAGCTAACGAAGTAAGAAAATCATATAAACCAAAATCGTCAATAATGAAAGACGAGAATAATGAACTGATATTAGATTAATATAAAGTTGCTTATGTTGGAATAACATTGGTAGTTTATTTATAATTACATTTTAAATGTTAAAACACTAAATTTACTTAAATTAATATAATTGAATAATACTTATAAAAATGGAAAATTTCAATTATTTGTATTCCTTTACTGGCTAACTCACTTATGCATCGTTAAATATACAAAAATTTTCCAGTTGAAGTAAAATATAGAAAAGAAAAGATTTATAATACTGCGATTTTTTTAAGAATAATTTCTTCAAAAATGTTATAAAAAATTTGTGAATAAACGTTGCATTATTCTTCCAAATTATCAACATAAGAAAAGTAAAAAAAAATTTTTTATTATGCTTTTGCCTTTTTACATATAGTACATACCATCTATATGCACGTTCATTGAAATATATTGTAAATACAGATCTGTAAAGCCTAAAAATTTTAATCGAGTAAGTAAATCATTAGTTTTTAGAAAACTTATACTATATAGCCATTTGTTTGAATTATTAAAAAAAAAAAAGAGAAATAGCTCTAATACTCAAATAAAAATACGTAACTATAGTTAGTATATTACCATTTGGAAAGTTTTTTCTACCACTTATATTAAAAATATCATTTACCTCCAATATTTAAACATTTTAGTGGTATAACACTTTACAATTAGACCATTTCTACAATCGGAAAAAATTATCGTGGATGAACACAAAAAAAAAAATAAACCATACATTTTTCGCAACGCCAAAAATTTTAAATTATTACAGGCTACAAATAAATAAATTTAAAATTTAAAGTATGGAAAACATAGAAAAAATATAATAAAATTAAATAATCTGGGATATGGATATGAATCGATAAAATTTGTTGACCACTGTTGTGTTTCAAAATGAATCTCAAAATTTAATTTAAATTTTTGAAATTGTTAACTTTGGATGAAGGGGAGAGCGTTAAGAAGAAGCAATTTAATACCTTCAGAAGTTGTGTATTTTAGCATTAAATGATCATATTTTGTTAAACGTTCGAGGATTAATAAAAAATTTGAGATAGATATATGTATGTATAACTTTGTATACATATTTCTTCCGTCCATGTATAAACAGTTTTAAATATTTTCACTTTTCAGAATTAAAATAAACAAACGTATTTTTAGAAATATTAGCTTTGTTATTTTTTATAGTTGAAAAAAAGCCACTTAACTTTCTTTAATACAAAAATAAAAATATAAAACCAATTTCTACTAAAAATTTTGTTTTTTTTTTTTACAACGAATACAAATAAATACAAATAATTGTTGTTTAACATTGATGATAAAAAAATAGTTTTTTAAATACGTATTTGTTGTAATAATAACAAAATTTTATGTAGAGATATGTTTTTTAATTTTATTTTCATATTATTAATTTTACAATTAACTCAATACCAAAATACAAAAAAACTAACTTTCTTTCTTTTCCGCATCTAAAACTATAATTTAAATTAAACTTTAGTAAACTTGAATGATTTAAATTAATATTGTTAAAAATTATACAATATTTAGTATTGACTTTTATTTTATCTTTCTAAAGATTAATTCATTAATTATTTTAACAATTTGGGTCCACTGTATTATGATTGTCGAGGTTAACATAAAATGAATAACAATTAGTTTTTGTACGACTTGACGTTTTAAAACTTGAAAGATGATTGAGAGAGTTGTTTCTCAAAAGCAGTTACAAAAGCAGTCCATTAAATTACTACTCATATCACTCAGAGCATCAGACTACATTTTGACGGGTGACTAAAATGAGAGATAGGACCGATTTTCCAAATTTAAACGACTAAAAAGAAAAATTGTGACAATGGATTTATGAAATTTTTTAGTAGAATATGTATTAAATTATTGCTAATCCTGTACTTATGAAAGTCTTAAAGTTTTTTGTCGAAAGTTAAATTTTTATCAATCAAAAACTACAAAAAAAAAAAAATTTTAATTGTTGAAAATATTATAATCCTATACTTAGCTTAAAAATTATCAAAATCACTTAAAACTTATATCAAACTTAAGTAATATTTATTTCAATATTTTGTAAAAATTTAATCTAGTTCTGGTCATTATTTTGGAAGTTATAACCAAAAAACTAAATCGATTATGTCAAAAAAAACGTGAGCCGCAGTTTCTAACGTTTTTCCTTCATTTTTGCTTAGTTTTATTGTTGTAATTTTTTCAATGTTGAACTGTCAAATTTGAAACCATTCAAAATACTATCGAAATCCAAGGAGTAGCAGAAAAGGTGCTGACTTTTTTTTTTTTCATTTTTACTACTCTTAATGTGGTTCGCTTAAAAAAATAAAACATCATTATAAAAATAATACATTTTTCTCTGCGCTCAAAATATAATCAAATAAAAAATTTTGGTAAACGAGATTTGATATAGTTAAATATTCCACATAAATATATATATATATATATATATCACATAATATCTAGAAAATATGTCACTTCTTACCTTTATTAAACAATGCATGATGAATAATATCATCAGTTTCTTCTGATCAACGTATAAACATAAAATTTGTGATAAATTTGTAAAAATTATTTGAATCAGTTTATCTATGTTATTAATTATAAGTATGTTATACATTAACAATATACATTATTATACATAATAATATATAATATACACATTATACAATTATAATGTTATAATATTATACAATGTACTATATATAGTATTTTCATTGTACAATTTGGATTTAAAGTATAAAATTTTGGTGCCAAAATAAAGCTCTTTTCTTTGTTTCGTTATTTGCACAGAATATTGAAATTTACGTTTTCAGTGCTTGCAGCAATGGACATTATAATTTTTCATTTTTTTTCTAATATGCATGAACAAACTAGTATAACCAGAAACTTTTATCCCTCTATATTACTTTTAAACGCGTAAATAAATCTCTTTCAGTTTTTCTATATAGTTTCACATTTAATGGAATTTCATAACATTCATTTAAATATATTTCTAAAGTAACACTAAAATATAATTTTTTACTCATTAACATAAAACAAGTAGAACTAGAGAATACAAAACACAGTCCTTAATTCTGATTTAAAAAACGGATAGAATTTTTTATGATTTTTTGAATATTTACAATCTTGTTATTAGAATTATACAAACAATCATTATGTTTAATGTTTATATTTATTATTCTTATAGTTCCGTTACATATTTGTTATATATATATAACGATGTATATATATATATCAAATATGTATATATTTCTTGCTTATTGAATATCACAAAATATAATTTTTTTATCTTTATTTGTTTTGTAAATGAATACCACAAAAATTTGTATTAATAAATAATAATACTTCTGTACAATTTATACGATCAAACAAATTATAGTTACCCGGAAAGTCAGATAAATCTTCTATTAAAAAAAAGTAAGACCAATGAGGTTAGTGTGTAAAGAACAAACAAATATTTTAAGGTAACAAAAATTAAAACTGGAGTTTCTCAATACAAAGTTTTTTTTTTCAGAAATAGCTTCATATTTATATAAACTAACAACATAATTAATCATAACTATTAATTCATCTACATCATTATAATGGTACTGGGTTAATTTAGAACGAGACTTTTTATAAATTCCAAACGCTAATTTCGCTTAACGTCGCTTTTCACTCATACAAAATCGTAACGCGGAATGTAGATTAAGATTAAACTTAATAATTAAAATCTAATTGTGTAGAAATTGATTTACGGTATTTACCAATGCACGCGTCTCTTAAACCTAGATCAATATAAGAGATAATGTCATTCCGTAACTTATATAAAAAGGAATTTGGTTTTTGGTCGGATAGGAAGGTCGTTGAAGCATTACCTACGCATCGTCCAACATTCATACTGCCATTCTCTGCTCAAAACGTAAAAATTCCACGTACCCCGCTTTGTATGATTGTATTTTATGATTGTCATAAACATTTTATTATTTTAAATTGAATGCTACTTTCATCATTTGAACACTATCAATGTTATTATTAAATTAATTGTATACGTGACCGCACTACAATATTACCCACCTAGCAAGGTGATAATAAAAGTCTGTTATGTTATAAGCTTGATTGTGAAAAAAAATGTTTTTTTTTTTTTCAAAAACATTTTCGTTTAAATTACAGAACACTGAAATTTTTTAAATTCTTAAATTTTTAGGATATTAGTTTTTAGTAACTATAATTCTTAATTTGTAGTCCTTAAATGTTACTATAATGTAAATGACCTGGTAAAAACATTATATTATGTATTATATTTCCATGTGTAGTTAAAATCGGTTCATACGATTTTGGTTAGTACGCGTTTCAGTATTGTTATTATTTTGATATTGTAACTATGTGTTTTCAGCTTTGAATCTTTCAAAAAAATTTTCAAATTATATATTGAAATGTTTACACAATTTTTCAATGGACAAAAGTTTTAATTTCTTTAAAATTACTAACAGTATTAATTATTTTCTGTTATACATTTAGAATTAAATAGTTGTGTAAACTTATGTTTTGTAGTCTTTAACTTCGAACATTTTTACAAAATTATTTTTTTAAATATGCTTTTAAACAATGTTGATACATTTTTACCCTTACCTATTCATCGCCCTTTTTTTTTTTTGTTTACTAGCAACAATTCTTACAAAAATTAGTCGATCATTTGAAATTTTTACTCATCGGGTATTCAAGAATATAAAATTTGAAAACGTTGAAGAAAAAAGTTTAAAAAAATTACAATCAATTTTATAACCTCGAATATTTCATTTTTTTGAGTATTTCACTCAATGGGTTTTGTCAAATTACTTCCAGACTTAATACAGACATTCAACTCCATTTTCTTATCCAGAGAATGATATTCTAAAACTGTGATATAATCCATACTGTAACTGTTACATCAACGAGCTTCCCACCTAACCTAGAAATTCCGGAATTTTAGATTCAACATAATTCGCACTTTTTTCATCAGTTACTTCTTTTGTCAATTCAGTAATAATTTGTAAATGATATGATTGAAAATCTAAAAAAAAAATATTTAAGGTTAATATAAACAACAACAAATTAACTGGGACAAATTAAAACATCTAAAAAATTTATCTTGTAAATCGAATGTACAATTTTTAAAATTTTATAAAACTATATGGATATAATATAATCTTATGACGTTAACATACGTGTAAGAGCATACAATTCTTCTGTGTGGTTAGGATTTTCATGTAACATCAAATTAAAACTGTTTAATTTTAAGTGAAGTAAAACCATTCAATTTATAAAGCTATGGGAAAAATTAGCGCATTTGTATGTGTACAAAACTTATTTTATTTTTGGAAATTAATATGACTTGTAAATTTAAATATGTAAATGTTTTTCAATTATACGAAAAATTAAGAGTTATAGAATAAAAACGTAGGTAACCTATGTAATAAATTCGTCGTAAAATAAACAAATGATAGTAAATTTTTTAAATAAACTGGGAAGTTAATAGTTTATCGAGGCCATAACAATAAGTTTATTTAAAATTACATGAATGTCGAACACTCAAATTTATGTAAAATTATCAAAAACCATTTTTTGAATATCAAAACATTTAACAATCACATTCATTATTTTTCTTAAATAATTCAAATTAGTTACGACTTTTAGAAAAAACTAACTTGTACAGTTATGAACATACCATGATTATCGCAAAAATTAACTGGTGAAGATATAATGCCATCTAAAAATTATTTTAAAAAATGACTTGGTAATCTATAGGTATAGTATTGTTAAAAACTGTACAAATATGATGATAATTATTACAATAATATAAAATTTTTAACTGGTGATAACTTATGTATTTACATAATAATAAATCAAACAACTTTTCTAACGAAATAATAATAAGAATAAATGTTTAAAAACTTTATTATTCTTGTTGGGTATTCTTGGACGGAAAGGTTTCTATACAGACAATTATAAAAAAGTTCAATATGTTGTAAACTCCGATGAATCTAATGTACCTACCGATATAAGAAATTTGCAGATTTGTATTACATTAACAAAACATTGAACTTTATCATTTAATAAGATAATTTTCAATATAAATACATGTTTTTCTGCCTTTTCAAAAAACAAAAGTAAAAATTTTTTCATGAGGAATGAAGGAAATATAGTTAGTTATTTCAAACTTTGAAAAAACTTTTAAAATTTCAAAAAACACTGACAATTTGAATTTTTTTTCCACAATTACAAACTTCTATGGATGTGAGACTTTTATCCCTTAAAATAATCAATCGTTTTACTTAGATAAATTAAAATTTACTTATTTATGACATTTAAAAACTTAAATAAATAATAAAAAAAAAAAAAATTATTCTTTGTTGTCTCAATAAATATATTTACTATTCACAAACTAGAAGAAAACATAGGGTTTTATTTTTATTTTTATTCGTTTTTTTAAAATTAAATAATAATAATAATTAGAAAGATTAAGGTTCTTTACCAATAGCTCTAAGGTTAGGTTTAATATGTTCATTAACGTATGTATGAATGTATTCTGAAAAATATGATGAATACATGTTTATTGAAAACCATTCTAGTTAGTGTATTGAATAGGCAAAAATTATCGTAATATTTTGTTTGTACATTTTCTTATTGACAGATACATCAATAAAAATAAAACACATAAGTTATAACAAAAAAATCATCATAACATAAAACAAAACTTCGTTCAAAACCAAGATTAATTGTACCGCATATATTACTAAATAATTACCTATAATACATGATCTTATTTGTTTCGTAAATAGATTAACAATCATAATAATATACATTTTATACTCTATAATAATTGGACTTTAAATCCGTGATTTATAATAAATAAAGTGATTGATCTAATGAACATGTTACTAATTTAACGAATGTTCAGGTTAATCAGAGCAAGCCTGATAAACTCACTGAAGGAATTCAATACTCCACAAAAATAAATAAGATTTACTGAGATATGTTTCATAGAAACATTTGTTAAAATTGAGGTAGAAAGAGCAGAAACAGAGTCAATACTAATAAAAACTTGGTCAAGACAGAGAGACTCAATATCACCGATTCTATTCAACCTAGTTTTAGATAAAGGAATAAGAAAAATGGATATTCAATCGCAAAAAAGGTTTTAAGTAACAAGGATCGGATGTAACAGTTTTGGCATATGCGGATGATATGGAACTAATTAGCAAATCGCTCTAATGAAAAGGCCAAAAAAATAGGATTACAAGTAAATCAGGAAAAAACAGAATACCTACATGATTATGGGTAGAAGAAACAAAATAACTGTTTTTCGACAGCAGGAAAATAGTAGATGTCTGCTGAACCAAACATATTAAGTATATGGGTTCAATATTTTAACAGAAAAATATGAGACTGACAAATAAATAGCGTCAAGAATCTAAGCACGAAATAATTGCTTCCATATGGACTAAAAAAAATACTAGGATCAAACAATTATATTTATCCTAAATACATCCAATTATCACTTATGGGGCTGAGTCCTGGAGGCCAAGAAAAATAAAATGATGGTTTTTAAAAGTAAAGTCTTACGGAAGAATTTTGGACCTGTGAAAATCAGAAAAAAGGTTGAGTGGAAAACAAAAAAAAAAAATGAGAAATTGGAAAGGCTGTTCTGGAAAGAAAATATATTAAGCGTAATCAGAAACCGAAGACTTCTGTGGGCTGGACATGATGTGTGAAGCCAAAACCATTACATAAGGATAAGATTTAATGAATGAGAACTCTATTAGTAAAAGACTACTGGGAGACTGAGGTGGAAAGATGTGATAAAAAAAATACCCGTAACCACTGAATGGAGGAGGGATTGGAGAGCATGAGCGGTGAAAACTGGAAGATTGGATCTGGATGTGTCACGGGATGGTCTTGATGTCTGAAAAATACAAGAAGAAGAACAGTTGTTCAAAGTATAAAATTATGCATGTATTGAAAAGTTGGAATATTAAGTTTATAATACTAATTAATAATAAATATTGGGCTATATTACCTGGAACAGTATCACCTAGTTCTAAATTAAATTATTTTGAGAAAAATTATAAAAAATGAAAATGTATCTAATCATACATTTGTTAGAAAATGTCTGCAAACGTTACAATCGCACACATTACTCAAAAGTTTAAGACCACATAAATAAGGTTTGCGAAGTATATTAGACGGCAAAATCCTTATTTTGACGATTTGAAAATGAATATTCATTTATTTTAAATGGAGTTTTCTGTTTGATTCAACGATTGTACGATTCATGTTAGAATGTATATTACATAACTCTTTCTTTATCATATTCGTAAGAGTTAATTTTTAATCAATCCAGTCAATTTAGATTGGCCTTAGCATATTAAAAGTTGTTCATAGTTTGTTTCCAGTTTGTTCTACTTACGATACGTGATGATTAATTTTTTTGCACAATCATTAATCTCTGGTATTGCATCTGTTTAAGAAATATTCAAATTTTATTATTTACTTTAATTGTTGGCAAAATTAATTCAATAACTAATATTTAATTAATTACCTTGACAATACATCTTCATCGAATCTAAAGAATTATTATTTATTTTTTTGGTTTTAGTGAGAATCTTTTAAACTTTATTAACATATTTGTTTATGCTTATAAAGAAAACAAGAAACATAATAATGCATAGAATTTCAAAAGTAATTTTGTATGGGTCTTGCTTGTGGAGGAAAATTTTGAATCCAGTTTTGGACATTAACCTTTTTATATTGTATCTGCATAGCAAATATGAGCTCAATAGAACAACCAGAAGATAGTTAAATGTATGCTTTTTGATCTAAAAATGAAAGAGTAAGGAAATAACACAAAAAGTTTAAAAAAGTAGTAAGGCTTTTAAGCCACGCTAAACAAACATAACTGTAGGTACCACCTTGTATCAAAATAAACACTGTTTTAAGTTTTAATCATTCTTTTCTTCTACAATTATTTAGAAAAACTGAACGAATTTTAATTAGTAAAGCAGATATTAAATTTAATTTTACTTAACATAATACACTTTCAAATCTTAAATATTAAAATTGCATTTGTTAAGACATTATTTCAAAATACATATCTGAAATATGACTATTTATGACCAATTTTATAATTTTATTAAAGACTAAAGACCTATATGATGAAAAATCTATAAAATTTGATTACAAACGGAAACACATGTCACAAAGCTTGTTAAATATTCTCAAAAGTTTTTTTTTTTTTTTTTTTTTAAAAAATTTAAAAAACGTCAGACTATAGAACAATCGATACAACTGGCAAAAACAGCGAACAATTTGCATATTATAAAACTAAAATCAATGTACTACGAAAAAATTAAAAATATTTTAATTAAAATTTACAGTTTTTTTTATTCTTATGAAGGGTAGAATTTGGAAACTTCAACAAAAACTACACCTTCTAAAGCAAGATGTGCTATTCATGTGAATGTATTTAGTAATTGTACTTAATATTTACTAATAAATGGTACTTACCCATGCATCTATAAAAAACTGAACAAAAAATATATACTATAAGCTTTTCAAAGTGAAATTAGTCACATGAACAACTTAGAATTTTTAAACATTAGTGATTTTCACATTAAAAATTAATAGGTGGTTAACTTCTGTTTAAATAAAAGTGAATTAATTTTTAAGATAACGTCCTAGTTAGATCATAAACATTGTTTTTTTTTTTTTTTTGCAGCTTCATATTCGTTGTGCACTACCTATCTATATTTCTACATTTTTACATTAAAGTATGTTAAATGTTTCCATTTTTCTAACAAATTATAAAATTAATTCCTCAAGTTTTTTTCATTAAGTGGTTGCAAATTCCATTCCAGATGTCATAACGTCAACCAATTTTTATTATTTTCTTCCAAGGAAAAGTGCACAATGCGTATAACTTTATACTTCTTTTTTTTTATGATTCATCAGCATAAAATAATTCAAATTATACTTTTCTTCTCGGAATGTCACAATGTCAAACTTATTTTTCCTTTTTATCAGAAGAGGAACGCATGATCAATGGCTTATTTTATTTTACGTACTTAATACACTTGTGACGATTCAGTTCACCGTCAATGATCTCGGTGTTATAATACAACTTTTCCTAATATAAGTGTAGTCATAATAATTGTGTACAAATTATGGATAAATTTGAGACTTTGAATCCACTAATAGAAACCAATTTTGGGTTTATTTTTAAATTTTACGTTTAGTGTTATTCTACAGCCTACGCAAACAATTACTATAGGCATTCTTTTTAATGCCATTATCTTAAGGAAATTTTTATAAAATCAATTAAATACGAAATGACATGAAAATTACAAATTATAAGAAATACATACAAATTAACCAAACAATAACTTATAAGAATACACTATTGCTCATTTATTGCATTTTGTTTATTTATTAACATAATTTTTAACATTGTATCGTTAAATTTCGTATCAGAATAGACACAACTCTTTAAATAATTTAAGTTCAACATTATAACAAAACTACTCGGCTTGCAATGTTAAGAAGTTTTGTGAGATAGATTTTCAAAGATTATTTGTAAAATCTAAAACTATTTTGGCTTTAAATCTTATACTAGGGTCAATATATGTTTAAATTTTATTGTATAATTTACTATATTTTAACATTTTAATGCATTAAGATATTTTTGTACACATTATAATATAATTAATCGTTATTGTAAATTTACCTTGTGGATTAGTACCAAAAGAGAAATTGAATGATATTGATGCGAATAAAATCAGTTTCATAGTCATAAACGATAAAGAACTTGATTCCATTATGGATTGTAAAATGTTTGTAGTAAATGGTGAGATGAAACAATGAACTATGTACTAAAAATGAAAATTTTTTGTTTTATACAGCGATGACGTAAATTCCGAAACGAATTTTCTACTGATTTGCAGAAAATATATGTGAACCAATTATTATGTAACACAAAATAACACTGTCAATATTTTGTAAATATTTGCATTAAAGTGCATTAAAATGTTTACAAAAACTAATGAGTCTCTCTTTACCAATCAATTTTAATAGCAAACTTGGAGATTCCGTGTAAAACTGATGCGAATTTCACACATAATTTTTAGTTATATTAAACTCATACTTAAAGTAAGGTAATTTAATGGAGTAGATTATGATTTCAGAAAGAGAGTGACTGATTTGAATTGTGTAGATTGTCATATAAAGTTTGTTACAAAAAAAGTGCTTCTGAGCAAGTTCAATAATTTTTTAAATAATTATAAATGTCAATGTTCATTTTTAGCACCAAAATGTTTAGACATTTTACGTCATTTAGACATTACTCATTTCCATATAATGTGTTAAAATTTCAAATTATTTTGACATGTTTTCAAGAAATTTCTCAATAAAAAAAAAAAAAAAATAACGAAATTATAAAAAATTGTACTGATGCAATGAAATGAAATTGACAAATAACCAGAATTTTTAACAGCAAAATGGAATGTTTTTCATGAAGTTTGGGTGAAATTCTTAACCTTTATATATGAAAATTATTATTCAGTAAAAAACCTGCAAAATTTTAAAATTTGATTTTAGCTCCGAAAACTTCCTAAACAATGTTTTAATAATGTTGAAACTTCATTCATTCCAATATTATGTGGTAGTTCCAAAATATATGAAAATTTTTTTGTGAAATTACTGTGTAATATACTCATAATGAGTATAAAATACGCCTTTAAGCAAGTAAGTATACCTAAGTATAATCTAATAACCATTAATTTATACTACAATTCAAATCTAATCAATTTATTGTTATAATTATTTGTAATTTTATCATATTTAATATACGATACAGCGACGCAATATGATATCTCACGATATAAGTTTAATACAAAAACAAAAATCTACAATTTTTGTCACCCTTTCAATTCCCAACGTCAAAACCCTCGACACAGGCTAATAAAAGAACATATTCTAAGGAATATGTCACCCTTTAGATCCCTTAGGTCAAAGACACAGAGAAGTCGACACAGGACAAAAATAAACCGAATTTTATTACGGTTTGCTTAAGACCACCATATATGGTAATATTATTTTCAGACATGAACGCGTGAGAACCACATCATTTTATCATACTTTTTCCTTTAAATATTATCACAGAAAAGAGACACCCGATATGTACACGCCCCAAGACTAATTTTTATTGGTGTTCCACAAGGGATAACTAGCAATCCCCCTCCGTAGAAAAATAGGGCTATATATAAGGCCAGTAGACTGACCAATGACCAGTCAAAACTCCAGAGATTCATTTCTTTATTTCCTTTTGGATTCACAACAACTATCCTACCACTATTTTGTTCTACAACTTTTGAAGTCCTTTCAACTTCCTCTAACCCAAAATTGTCATGCTCATGCCTCCTTTCTTCAATCAAGATTTTTTTGACGACTGGCGCACAAGTTGAAGCCCCTTATATAATTTTATCTTTAGTTGTCATTAAATTTGTATCCTGTTTTACACATCCACAATAAATACCAATTGTTCTTTTTTTATCTAGTCTCCTCATATAATCTTCCAAATCTTTGTACCCAGCTTGAGAGAGTAACAACTACGCTTTGGGTGGGTCACTGGTTTGGAAGTTGTGGTTCAAACGCAATATTTAATATCTGAAAGCAATGATAAATAATTGCCTTCAAAAACACTAATCTAAGCAAGCTCAGTTGTCTAGTATATGTCCTGGTACATTTTTTGAGAATTTAAAATTTAGTTCTATACTTTGCTCAAAAATTATTGAAACCATTTGAAATTCTTATCAAACTTGTATCTTACTTATTTTAATATTATTTAAAAGTTTCAGATTGTTCCGATCAATATTTTGGATAATATAGCCAAACAACTAAAAAACTAAATCGATATACGAAAAACACGATTGCCGTAATGTTTCTACAAAGTTTCTTTAACGGTTCTCCGAAGTTCCAAAGCTGTGCTTTATTTCATTTTAAACTTTTTATTTGAAACCCCACAAAGTACAATCAGAGTTCATAGATCTTTTATTACAGGATCTGACTTTAAAAATCGGAGCATTCCTTATGGTTTATACGCTTAATGTTGTTCACAGAAAAAAAAACATCATTGTAAAAACAATGTGTTTATTGTTTTATGAGTAATATAAGCTAATTGTTTTTTTAAATAATTTATTTTGCAGTTGTAATTAATTTACAGTCAGTATTTTCATTTCATCGTCTATATTAAATAAATGCATTGCAATAACAGAAGTTGCCTATATCTTACTATTCAAGTTTTTTAATGTTCCCCCGTAAAAGATTGATTTTAACTTTAATGCGGTGTCTGTTTATTTTTTCGGACCTTAAAGAATGCAATTATAGGCTATTAATAAAAACTACCCTTTACCGGAAAACTACTACTATTCTGAAAACATTTTCGATACTCAAAAAAAACCTTGGAAAAAGAATTCAATACATTCACATGTATGATTGATATTCAGGTTAACTATAAGAAAGAAAAGTAAACAAATTAGAAATAAATAAATAAAATGTGAACTTAATTTGAACTTTTTTTTGCAGTCGGGTTTTATTCTTTTGACAACTTATTTTTGAAATAAATAAGGTAGACATTGATATTATCCTTAAATTTATTTGAATTTCTAATTCGTATAAGTGTGATCGATTAACCTGCATAGGTACCGTTGTTTTAAATGTATTATTTGGTATACATTACTATACATATAATTATAGTATTGTTTGGTATGCATTTAATAAATAAATGAAATAACAATAATTATTTCAAGAAATTATTCGATTGATTTTTGTTTTTTTAATGCTTTTCGAGCCTTTATCTGATGTGTAGAGATACATTTTATTCGTCACTATACGACATTTATTTTATGATTTTTTTCTCTTCGCAAAGGTAATTTTTTAAAAAATATCTATTATCAACAAAAATCATTTAAACTACACACTATAATTATTAATTATAGTCGACCGGAATTATTGTTGATCAGTTCAATGAAAAATACAAATAATAAATGTCAATACAAGGTTACAGAATTTTAAAATCAATATTGGGTGAATTATCATGATATTTATCGACATGAAATACGAGTATATAGGTGCAGAATTGATGGTAAGTGTATTGATTTTGATGACAACTATATATATTCCAATAAATTGATTGCGGTATTGTTGAATTTTTAAAAAGTTTAATGTGTATAATGCGTATATTATACGTTTTTTGTTTATCAACACAACTGTGTGGTCAATCTACATGTTTTGTGCAGTGTACCATAAAATTTTTAAAAATTTTAAAAATTTAAAATAACATAACACCCGAGAAATACGTTGAACTTAAAATGTTCGCACAGTATTTAAATAGGTATATAAGAAAATAGTTATGGGACAAAAATATAGAAGAATTTCAAACTAAAAACTGAGTTTTAAAATTTTCCGGATGTTACAAATTTTACAAACAAATAATGTTATGATTCAGTAAAAAAACTTTAAATTTTGAGAAATTTAATGCAAAGTTGTGAGTTTTTTTTGACATTTATGACTGAAAGTTATACAAAAGTGTTTGGATGGTAATAGATAACTTTATAGATTAATAATACTTATCCCATATAGAACACATATATTATTCATTGTTATTATATTTTATGGTTATTGGTGAGATAAGAGAGCAGTTATCAATTAAAATAAAAATACACTGAACTTTTCAAACATGTATAAATAGTTTTTATTCCTTATTTTAATAGGTAGGTATTTTATTTCAGTATAGACATATATGAATGTTCATACTTAAAAAATTTTACAATGAAAAGGTATAAAATTATAACACTAATTTTTGAGTTTTTTAAACGAATTAGTTTTGAAATAAAAATTGAAAAAATACCATTAAAAATTAATTACGACGCCAATGTCTGGATCCATATCTTACACAGAAGTTTTCTGGCGTTTCTTCAATTATATCTATAAATTTTGAAACAATCAATACAATCCTGATAATTTGTGTGTAGTAACCATGCTGAATACTAATCTATTGATTCATAAATTATAATTAATTAATAATTGTATAAACTAATAACTATGTTTAATTTAATACAGTTTAGTAATAAAATGGTTGTCATTAAAAAAATGACCAACTGCTCAACGACCTTTTAAATGTACATATATGATGAAGTTATTGATATTAAAAAATACTTTTTACTTTTAATTATTTTTAGAATTAAAAATCAGATTCGTGACTTTCGAAATTTGAAAGCTAAACTCCATTCTTATATATGTATTTATACACATATAATATTATAATTGTATTGAACTAGAGTTGCTTGCAGTGTTGTGTTTTATCTAGATAGTTTTTGTATTATCTTTTATCTTATCTTGATAAAATCAAAAATAGTTATCTACATTTTTATCTAAGATGAATTATTTGTGTTTTGATTGTAAATCTATCTGGATAAATTCAAAACAAAATTTTCTTTATAGAGTATTTGAAAAAAAAAAAAATGTTTTCCTTGTTTATTGTTTTATTTATATCTATTGGCAAAACTTATAGGTTTTCCGTGTTCAAAAATTAAGAAATTGATTTAGCTGGTTTGTGCCATCTAAAATTTTTTTAAAAGTTATCTGTTTTTTTATCTTTATAAATGATCAACTATATTTTATCTTAATCTAGATAGTAAATTACTTATCTCTACACAACACTGGTTCCCTGGTTTTTGTTTGTTATATTCATAGTAACTTTTGTTACCATCCATTATGCTCACTTTAAACCATTTAATCCCCTTAGGCGTTAAAATTCGAAAAACCCTTTCTTATACAGTTGATCACTACTTAACTAAACAAAAACACTAGCTGTATGTCATACTATCTAGCAGTTCCAGCTCTGAAAACCACAGGGGTATTCAATTTCGTTCACTCCAATTTCACTCTTAAGTGGGTGTTTGGGTAAAAATATTCAAACAAATCTAGGCCATAAACTTTTTCTGATATTAGACGATTTTTTTTATGGAAGAGATGCTATGAAAATCGGTTCAACAATCTATAAGTACATTATACATTATACAATTCCAATATAATTTTAATTTTATAGGTCATGAGGGTTTCAATGCCTGTTGATAGGTGAGTGTTACTGTATGCAATCATTAGCTGTACATTATGTTGCTCGTAATGCGACTAATTGGCTCGTATATAGTACATTGTAACTAAAGTCTTCTTGTATAATAACTCAAAGTTCCGTCGTTGGTTTAAATATCTACATAGGAATAATTATTAGTTAAGCTATTAAAATAATTATTACTAAACATAATCCATCAAAGCGGAAATTATGGTACAGTATATTATGCAATAAGTAAGCTTAAAAATATAAACAATCCATTTTAAAACGATTATGATTAAATTAAATATAAACTACTGATGATCATAATGTAATATGATCTAATATAATAATTTATTAATTACACACCTTACAGGTTACAATAATATTGTATTAATCTATCATACTGATTTAAATAATATTCAATCTATTTGTAACTTTCTTGTATCTTTTAGCTAAATTATTATTATTTTATTACACTTACTAATTGTATTAACACTCTTGGACACGTAATTTAAGTACATTTTGGCAAAATCTAATAATTTGTCATTTTAATGTTAATCATATTATTACAGTTTTATAAGTATAAAATGTAGCTATATAATCAATCAAACATACGTCAATAGTTAATACAATAACATTAATTTTAGTTTTTATTTTTTAAATTTTGATTAAAATAATAATTTCATCTCATTCGATTACTTTAAAAATTAGTACAAAAACTACACGCCAAAGCATATTATTAAACATAATTTTTAGGTTCTGATCAAACGATCAAAAATTTAAACACAGGAAAAAATATATATAGTTTCCAAACAACAAATTATCCAACAAAAAACCAAATAAATGTTTTATTAAATATTGTAAATCATAAAAGGATATTCAAAGGTGCATTTCAATAATATAATTAACTAGATAGTTAAACCTATTTTCCTAAAATTTGTTTTTAATTGTTAGAAAATGTTAGACATCTACCCGAATAAAATAATGTACAAAGTATTATGTGAATAAATATTAGGTCATATAAATATTTAAGAATACATTTCGTCTTTTTCCTGAGAAATGTGAATACCGAGCTTACATTAGAAATTTTTTCTACACATTTTTTGAGATGTTTCGATTTTATTAAAGCAAATAATAACTCAACGCCACTTTTTATGTTATTTCAGAAAATGCACCAAATGAATTAAAAAGTGCACGAATCGCTTGAAAAGTAGTGCTTTATGCTTTAAATGTAAAAAATTCCTCATTTTGGCCAATTTTTTAACAAAAAACACTGTTCTGTATATCGATCTATAGTTTTCTAATAAGATTAATATGTATTTAAAGTAAAAGTTGAACACCAAAAATTCCAAATTTCAAATTCCAAAAGGTACCTTACTAAAATAACTATTGGTAATTTTAACTATTTATTTTTGCATCATTATAAATTAAAAAATAATTTTAGTATTACTTCCAATACAAAATTTTGAGCAAAGTACTTATCACTAGAAAAATCTTATGTCAAATTTAAACCATTTTTATGAGCTCAAAGGGTGAGGAGAAAAAAAGCCATTGTCAAATGCATACATTTCTTGCATGTATCGGTTTAATATTATGTTTTAAAATATAAAAAATGTAATATATGATAAATTAAATTCAAATTAAGGTTTTTTATTGTCAATATGATTTTGATTATTAAATATTTATTTTATATGTAATTACAAAATAACTTCATAAAAGTGAATTTAACTTTTATAATAATTAAATAATTACATTTTTTTTAAAAGTACCTAGATAATAATAAAGATAATGGAATAACTTATATGACCAACTTGTTATGCCAAGATTAAATATTTAAATATAATTTATCATAACATTTAAATATTTAACATACAAACGACTTACGATTGTCTCCACATAAATATTCATCTATTATTATAGAAAAAAATCTTTAATTAAAAATTAAATGGTTTCAATTCACGCAAGTTATACTATATTTTTAAATATTTTTTTTATCATATTGAATAAAATTCTATATTAATTAATTGATATAATTAACTAAAAATTAAATAAACAAATTTTAGATTCTGAGCGAAGCGAAAAAGCTATTGATTTTAAAAAAATGTGTTTTTTTTTTTTTTTTTGTGTCACGTGTAGCTCCTGGGGAATTGCTCTGATCTTCAACAACAGTACCACTTTCCGGAAGAGAATTTTATATCCTTGGTGCATTATTGATCGTGTTTTTCCAATTCCAAAAAAGTTCTTTGGGAAAAACAAAAAAAAAAATTACGAACAAACGAAAAAAAGTACGGAAAACGCGTTTTTGACAAAATCAATTTTGTTTATTGGTGAACTTCCAAAATAATGATTGGACAGACTTGATATTTTCAAACAATGATAAAACTGGTATTGTACAGATGTGAGACAAACTTTAAAACATTTCACAAATTTTTGAACAAAATATAGAGCTTTGAAATTTTCAAAAATTTCCAATTTTATTGTCATTTAATTTCAATAAAAACTTAAATTTTCCAGAAAAAATTTTGAAAATTTAATACAATTTTGACAAAATAAATAACTAATTGTAATTAAAAAATTTTAAAAATCGTTAGTCACAATTTTTTTTTTATAGTCGTTTTAATTCTGAAAATTGGCCAAAATTTGTTATTTTAGTGATTAATTTTTTGAAAAAAAATTATAACATATACAATTTTATTATTTAAGAATTAAAAATTTTATATGTTAATACAAAAATTGCCATATGTATACGATAATTTCAAAGGAATCTGCCTTACAGTTTTCAAGAATGTACAAGAAAAATGTCGATAAAGTGGTACGCACACTAAATATATTGTTTGTCGACTGGGTGCCGCGGTGGTTCAAGTCCCACTCCCGGAAAAAAGTTTTTTGCGTTTTTTTTCAAGTATTTTTTTATTTTCAAATTTTGAAATCAACATTTAACCCGCATGCCAATGTGGGTTAGGCTTTGTTACTTTTATATATTTTTACGTATCTACGTATCAAAACATCAGCTTCTTAAACAAAAATAAACACCAAAAAATTACGTTGTACATACCTATTTGAAAAAAGGCAAATCTCAACATATTTTCTGACCCTAGTAGGTGTAAAAATTGTAATTATTTTTAATCCAATCAAAATTATCGTTACTGGTTTGTGTTTATAATTAACCGAATATTTTATTGTTAATTCTATTCAGAGCAAAGTTAAATAACAATAAAAAAAATTACACATAGGTAGATTATAGATAGTAAAAATCATAACTACACTGATCTTGTCTCAGAATTTCTATAAACGCATGTAATTAAATTATGTTTCTAATACAAAAATCATAAAATTTTCATAAAATCTACTCGGCATAACATTACTTCTAAGACTGTGATCCAACCACAACCGTGATTCATTCCAATTGAATCTACTATACTCTTAAGATTAAACCGTAAACAATCAAAGAGGAGAACACACTTTTTATAATAAGTATCCATTTTTGATTGAAATTTGAAAAAATACAATAGTTACCGTAAAAACAAAATTTTATTTTAAATTCAAAATTTAACAAAATATATATTAATTTTAATTAGAAATACATTTAAACCATTCTAAAGATGTATAAAAAATTAGGTTATTTTAATAACGTTGAGAAATTTTGATCTCTTCATTCATGTAAAATTCCTCTACATAATTTACTATGATAGTCTAATAAGTAAGTCAATTGGAAAGATTTCACCTACAATCAAATCAGAATGATTCTGCAGTACAGATTTATATTAAAAATATTAAAATGAGTGCAATTAGCCGTGGACGGAGTTGGTCATTGTTTTGTGAAAAAACTTATTTTGTGGATGGAGATTGACGTTTTATATTAATTTTTTAGGCTATGGTTTGATTTTGTAAATTACTGTTCTTATCTGTTCTATAAATAACTAACTAAACAAGTCACATTTTAATGTAACCTATATATTTAGTTCGAGTTTTGTTGAAATTTTTGGAAATGTATGCATTGTAAAGATGTTCAATCATTTAAATTGATCCCAATCAGTTTTGATGAAAAATAAAAAAATAAATAAAAAATAGAAAGAACATAACTATTCAAATATTGATTATTTTTTAATTTTTTAAAACTAAATTTTCAAAATTAAAAACTTCATTAGGTATTCAAATATTTTAACGTCCCTCAATATTGGTAAAAATCTATTACAATATACTCGTACAATTTTCACGTGATAATTATTTTGTCGTCTATATTATACCCTAATAAATAATGAATGACAACATCAAGCTATTCGCAGCTATTATGGAAAATTCAGTGTCTCAATTTTGTATTACAACTCAAAAACTAAGCATTTCTATAACAAAAAGAAGATGGTTCCAAGAAAGTATCATATCAGTTTAATTAACTTTTTTTTTTATAATACAATTGTAAGAAATGGATTATCTTCATTCGGTACTCGAAATCGTGCCACGGGTGGCACAAGTTACGTTTTTAGATGGATTACTGATTTTAGAGTTGGAGTTTTATGTTGTGTATCACATTTGTTTGCGGCGATTAATCAATGGCTAATAAAATATTTTAAAACGTTAAAAAATATTGAAACAATTTTATTACACATTTTTTTTTTTTTTTAATACAATAGCAATAGTTACTTTCAAATTCTTTCAAATCAGCTAGGTTAAAAATAAAGAAAATAATGTTTTGAATGAAAATAAAATGATTATTTTAAATATAATCTAAAAAAAATAAATTTAAATAATACACTAAATATTTTATTTTATCTGGATATCGATTTTACCACAATGATATATTTTAAGCTCAGTTATTTGAATTTGGTTTATAACTGTTAAACATTATGAAATATTGTGACACAGGTAGTTTACCTAAACATTTTTCTTTCATACCTGTGAACGTTTAATACAAAATATAATATGAATTATTGTAGATTATTTTAATTATATTATTTCTATTGGTTTTAAACCTTAAATACTTTTGACATCACTGAATTTTAAATAACATAAATATCATAATGGTTAAGAATGAATGACTGAAATGATAAAATGAGAGACTGAGATGATTTAAACATGTGATGAAGAGCGAAGAAACTGAAAAAGAAATAGTGGTTATACGTATGCATAAATGAACATTGAAGAGAAAAATGTAGAAAAAGTCCAAAGAAGAAATAAACGGAAACAATTGAAAGTATATGAGGGTTGTTAATGTGTGGGTAGGGGATGTGAATAATTGTATCAAGTGAAGGAATACGATAAGGGTAATCAACCCCAATTAATAGTTTGTATAAAATAATTGTAGAAGTACGCTTTATATAAGTATTGGTGTAGGTACAACTTAATACATTGAAAAGCATAAAATCGTAACTATAAATCCAGTTTCTTGGATAGAATCTTGGGTGAAAATGTTAAACCATTTTTTGAAATGAATTAAAAAATATGAATCGTATTTATATTTTTAGTATTGTAACTTACGGAACTTAAGGATTGCCTTTTTAGATTGATCAATGTTTGGTGTTTCTTCATATTTGACTAAAATATTATTTGATTTATTTAATAAACTATCCTAGTTTTTATTTGTATATGTATACAATAAAGCATAGGTAAGTATTTTTGATAATTTTTGCTGTCACAGGTGTAAAGTTACATACGAAATTGATAAGTTAAGTACTTTATTTAGTACACATTTTTATATCTTGATTGAATATTGATGATCTGTTCTGACTTTAAAAGGACTCTTTTTATCAAAAATAATTGTTATTTATTCTTAGAACATATCAATCAACTAATTAATATTCGAAAAATGAGTTAAGATTAGAACTTTCGTATGATAATATGCATTTTACAAAAAAACTTTTTAATAAATAGAATCATCATTGCATTTTACAAAAAATCAAATAACTTTCGATGTTTTATGCCATCAAAATAATATCGCATTAATTATCTAAATAATCAAAATGCATACAAATAGATAATGCATTGTAGGTTATATATTATCAATAGTATGATATTTTATGTTTTATGTTATAGTTTAATTTCCTGAGAGAATTTTAGTGGTTACTAGAACTTGTTCTGGAGAAAACAAATGAAAAAATAAAACTTCTTTGATTGTACAGGGAATCCAAAAACCTGATAAAACATTTATAATTTCAAGATCAAATTGTAAGAAAATCTGATCAAAACAACATTATAATTCAATACAAAATGTTTAAAAAGTCAGCATTTTCTTATTTTTTGTCGTAAATCATAGATCAACAGTATCATACAACAAAATCATTATATTAAATTTTTTTAAGATCTTAGATGAAAATGTTAATTGTACAGAGGACTTTATTTTTTGCGTTTTTATTCATAAATATATTGTTAACGTTAAAGAACAATACTTACTATTTTGTGTTGGAAAATTAGAGTCAGTACAGTCTTCATTCAATGCAGAAAAATATACTCGGTAATGTGTTGCGAATTCTATAAAAAGGTATTTGAAAAAGTCGAATTTAAATGAGCTCAGTAAAAAGTTGTCAAAAATAAAATAGTTTGATTTTATCTAGGCCTAGAGATAAGTAAAAATATTAGTAATAAGTCATAAATACATGTCTCTCTCTTTCTCTCTCTCTCTCTCTCTCTCTCTCTCGTCGCATCCAAGTTTTGATGCCTTACATCTGCCAAGAGTCCAAAAAAACTCGTATAAATGTATTTTTTTTTTATACTTAAGTCTTTTACATGCACAATGTTTTTTTGTTAGAATATTTAGATGAGACTTATATAGAAATTTTTGGCACATTATAAATTGTTAACAAACCTTGAGATTCATATAGTTCTTTGAACAAATGTTAAAATATAAAAAAAAAAATCAATATGATTAGTTATTTTATATTTACATAAAAAATATACAGCCACAATTAAAATAATCTTAAGATGTTTTTAATATGCTTATTTACAAAATACAGAGACGATATGAGAGAGTTTAATTTAAATATAATTGATATTTCTGATAATAATTATCAATCATAATAAACTATATAACAGTATAGCTATTTCATTCTTTTACTTTTCTTAAAATTTATTACTTAACTTGAACTATATATTTAATCATATCAAAGATTTATCTTATTACCCTAAAGATTTTGAATGTTGCAAAGAATCTAACGTATTACTTTTAGCTTGATGGGTATTTTTTTTATTAATGAAACCATGCGATAACTCCTTAAAAATGTATTGAAATAAGCATTAGATATTTTTAACTAGCTATACCTTATAATGTTCAAAATATTTGTATATTATTTCGTAAAAATTAATGGCGTCCGTCAGTCATCCATCGGGTTATTATTTGATTTTAATGCACAATTTTACCCCACATTGCTGTTTTAATTCTTATTTAATTTAGCTAATTATTCAAATAAGTTATCATAGATAATGTAGGGTGAATATTTAAAGTTGATAGTACCCAATGTTATAAGCGAGCAAAACACCTAATATCTGAGAAAATTATTCACATGTTAACAGAGCAGCCGCAGTAAGTAATTCAACGGTACCAACAAATGGAGTATAATTTACTGTTAAATGTCTACGAACCTTTGCTAGAACAAAACATCTTTGGTTGCAATATATCTACAACGTTAGGACAACAAAACTTTGTTAAATTACAATGACATGCGTTCCATATAAGATGCTTAAACTTATATTAAATTCAACTAAAATTACTTTATCTTCTAAAACTATTTATATAATACCATCAGTAATTATTTTTAAAAAGAAAGTATGTTTTTGTTGCGTTCACTTCAAATACATAAATATGTAAGTATTTACTACAATATCTTTGTATCACTGCAGACCACTATAAAGCATGGTGTTAAAAAATAATCTAACTAATGTAAGTAACGTTGATAATAATAGAACAGTTATAATAATAACTTTTTGCAAAATTAGATTCCACCGTGCTAAAATTATGCCTATGAAACTCGACGGTAATGACACGTCAAGACATTAAGTTTTTATAATATTATTAAAAATAAAATAAAACAATTTATTTGGTATGAACCCCGGCGGGGGTCACGTCTGACCGTCTGTTAAAGTACCTCCGGAGTCCATAAACCCTTTAGAAAAGTTACTGACTTTGTAAATCGGAGCATTCCTTTGACACAAAAAATTTATTGACAGAAAAAAATACATCATTATAAAAACAATACATCCCTCGCTAGTCGCTCAAAATCTAAAACTTTAACAACCACCGTAAAAAATTTCAAAAATATGGTTTAAAACTGTGTGCACCAAATCTTATAATATTTTTATTATAAGATAAATAAATATATTATTTATTAATCCCACTACCCGTTGTTTATTCATGCTGAAATATAGACCCGATGTGGTTTTTGACTTTGCTATAGTATATATTGTCTCATAAAGAAAACTTTGTGCCAAATCTCAGCTAGACGTTAAGAAAACGGAAAGTTGGTTAAATTTAAATTAATAGATTTGACGCGTACAGACAGATGGGTTGTCGAACATGAGAAAACTATTCAATAAAATGAAATCTATAAATTGTATACCAAAATTGTGACATTACGTACAAAGTCAATATACTTAATTTTTATTTATTCTATATTGTTATCCGAATTATTATGTTTGATTGAATATTATGTACGCTTTTACCTGCAGGAACGATCATTCTTTCAAATACAAAAGAACGAAAATAACTATGAATATAATCTAAAAGCAAAATGTTAAAAAGTTTATTAGGTATGCACGTTACTATTGTGTTTTACGGCTGTTTAAAACTCCGTGTTATCATGTGATTTTGAATGTAGAGTTTTTTTTTTTTTTTTTTTTTTTTTATAAATTATTGTCCAGAAACGTTAAGTAAAAAGACTTGTAGATTTATCGCTTCAGGTTCTAGATACTTAATTTAATAATAATACTTTGTCGCAAACATAACGATGTTATTTCTCACCTGGTGCAGGCACGTCAGCATCTAAATTTCATGACAAAATAGAGTATTCGTTGATTGAATTAGAATAGAAATATACCTTATACAGGGGCAGTGAGCATTAGTATTAATGTTGATTCTATTTTTAATTTGATGTTACACTTGAATGGCGTAGGGAAAGTGACGCTCCAATAGCCCAATACACTTGGGTGCATTGCAATAGCCATACTCTGATCTTAGCTTTTTTCGCCCTTTCTCCGCTTCAATACATTCCGTCAAATTGAATCCGTCGAAAGCCAATCATATTATTTTTATGCCCTCCACAATTACTTAGTTAATCTGCTTTGTTCTCACTTTTTTTTAAAACCATTCTTCAATTTTCCTGTCGTCAACGTTTTCCTTTTGTTTGAGCATTTCCGATTTAACCATTGGTTTAATGGCTTTTGCTGGAATTCCAACATATTCTATCCACTTTGCGTGTTTGCAATTGACCGTTACAATCACATGTGCTTTAAGTTACCTAACCATAACGCCAATATTGTTTGTATCTATTAAGTATTATGTTGATTGTTTTTCGACTGATTCTTCAGTCTTCGTAAATTTATTTCGCATACAATGATCTGAGGCTCGATTTCACACTATAGTAGTTTGTTTTTATACTTAAAGTACCTACTCATTGTATTCTCGTATTCTGTTAACATTCACGTAAAATCAATTAGAAAATTGTTTCATATAACCTACAACTACTTACTATATTTCAAGAATCCCGCTCTAGTACAATCTATCATCTGTGGCGTTAAATCTAGAAAATACATGATTTTTTTCAATTATTATGTTTATTCGTTTTTATAAATCTCGTTTATTCAATCAAATAAATCATAATTTATAAGTTGGGGGTTCTCGAATTTTAAAATAATTTTATAAATATTTACTGTCACAAAAATGCACCATGGCGGCTAAAAAAAATTATAAAATAAAATTATACTTAGATGATTAGGTAGTTTTCAAGTTATTTTTTAATCTAACTATGAATAATCATATGAAGTCTTACAAGAATAACAATATAATTATTATTAGCCAGTGGATGTAAGTTTATACTGTTAGAATAAAAGATATGGTCTACCGTAAAATATACAAAAACTGAATGATGCAACTAGGATGTGATGGCGAAAATAGGGAAAATTTTAGAGAGTACATACTACGCATATAAACATTGTTTTACTGTCATTAGTGACTTGAGAAAAACAAAAGACATTGTAAATACTATGCAAGCTTTCGATTAAAAGGCTTGGATGATTTTGGTAAGAAAAAAAAAACAAAACATTGATTTATTCAACAAAATATACTCACAAATTTTTTTAAAAATGTATTTAATTTTGAATAAAATATCATCCCGCTGATAGAAAAAGTCATTCTTTTGAAGTGATTCATAAAATGAGTAGAAATTAATTATTTAATTTTATTTATTAATTAAACGGTTAAAGAGTCCAAATTACAAAACTAAAAAACATGCAGTTGGCTCTTCTTATGAACTAAGGAGTTAATTACTAAGATCTTATCAACTAAATTCCTATTATCAGTAATAGATAACGGTGGGGTCGAGATTGGCTTGTCGCATGCAACGGGTTAAGGTTTCTTTGTTTAAGTAATTTAGAGTATATAAGGGAATATAAAAAGGAGCAATGTTTCAGGTAGAACGAGAAGGAACTCTTAAGTTTACAAATTGAAGGAAAGAAGAATTGAAGAGTGGTAAATTTTACCACTGGTTAGAAGAATAGATCATTGGTGGCATGGAGTACAGGATCATTATCATAAAAAGGATGTAAAATATTCAACTTAAATCCAGTAAAACTAAGGAATACCTACGCTGGACTTGCTCAATTTGGTGGCGATAAACCGGTGATTGACGGTTCCAGACAACAGAACCATAATCGAGAATAGACCACACTAGTGCACAATAAAGAGCTTTTAAGGACCTGGAAACTCCATAGCGACTCTATTAATAAAACCCAATACCTTAAAACTTTGCTAGTGACATAGTCAATGAGAGCTTTTGAACAAAGGGAGGGAACAAAGACAAAACCAAAATAAAAGACCTCACGAACAGAAATAAGAACTGTGCCATTAATAGTATATGATAATTTCAAGGGGAACGGCATCTAAAGAAGGACATAGATTTGCATTTACTGACGTTCAACAATAGCCCGATGCTTGTACCTCTATTTTATCAGACTGTCTAAGTTTTTCTGTAAACGTAAGCAATCCTCAAAAATATCTTTTTTAAGAACAATCTTTATGTCCTCTGCAAAACAAACAAGTTCACAGAAACGAAGAGTTCTCAAAAAGCCGGATAATAATAATGCAAACAGAATGGTATATAAATGCCTACCTTGAGGGACATCAGATTAGGCTGTAAATATCTCAGACTTGAAGCCAAAAAGTTTAACCTACTGGGGTCTGTTCAGAAGATAGAAGCCCAAGAAGTCTAGCAAAGGGTAACCAAAATCCAGTGATTCAAGTACTGAGATAAGCACATAATGGTCCACGGAATCAAATAATTTAACAAAATCTGTATGGATTACGATCACTTGAGATCCGCAATTAACGGCATCATAGATATACTAACATTCCACATTACGGTAAATCATCTAAAACGAAATCCATGCTGCTCATTAGAAAAGATTGGGTTTACGAAAAGAATAACGCAATCGAGAATCTGAGACTCAAATGTTTCAGATAGATGAGGAAGGACAGATGTCGATCCGTAGTTCTTAACGTCAGAAATTATACCAGATTTAAAAAGTGGAGTAATATGGCTGATTATCCAAATAAGGAAGTTTATGTTGGAAATAAGACAAGCAATGCATAAATAGGCATGTGTTTCACAAATATTGTGCGGAGCAGACCGGAATTGATTACGTATATTCACAATAATATAATGTTACCACGCGTCACGATCAGTAAAGACATTTAAAATAATTTTTAGATATTTTGGCTTTTTTTTTTAACATCATGGTACAAAAACCAAAAAAAAATAAAATAACAGTTTTTTCCATGAAATATCAAAGACCAATTATGTGGCTTTAGAGTTATTATATTATGTTTTATTATTATATTATGCATTTCAACCATCCAAAAAGTTTTTTCAGAAAAAAAGAATCGTTATAACAAAACGAATTCATTCCTTGCTACATACAAAAAACCGTCGGAAAACCGTTTTTTATCCATGAAATTCTATTTAAGTATGTTATGTGGTATATTGAGTTGTATTTTTCGATAGTACATCAAAAGAATTTTTTCAAACATTGTAATTTAATTATTAATAATAATATTATATACAATGTCTATAAATTAGGAGTATTTTTATAATCTGAAACACTTACCATGACATTCTAAGTATTCTAAAAAATAGTAAATGAATATAAAGTTATAAATTGATACCCTTTAGTGATGTACAACAGACCTCAATAACATTACGATTTTAAGATTTTGTGAAGATTTTGTTAATGCATTTTGGAAATTACAGAGTATTACATCGTTAGTGTTTGGTACTATAATATTCAATTGTTTGTGACAAGACAATGAATCTATTACAAAATAAACTTACTATCCCTGATTTTCCTAATGTTTGTATGTACCTATTATTCTCTCAGAAACTACTCAACAGAATTTATTTTGAATTTTTAACGAAAACGTTAAATTTTGTTTTACACAAACATAGATATTTCGATGTTAACTCTTAAATTATATAATTGTATTATTTATAAATTTATAAAGTTAAAACATCTTTTAAATCCATGACAAGATAATTCGTCAAAAAATCTTTATTAATAAAGTTTAACTAAAATTACTGTATATTATGCATATGGTGCCGTTTAATAAATAGGTAAAACTAATTTTTGATTAACATCAAACCAAAAAATGCATCTAAAATAAAACAAATCATTTTGTAAAATATTAAGATTTAAACTGATAATAGTTGTTAAAATATTTCCATATTTACCTCTTCCCATAATATGTGACGTAACTAGTGTTATGGAAGCAAATAAAATAAGTACAACAGTCAAAAAAGAACTTTTGTACGATGACATATTTAGCTTTTGTTGTTAATTAAGTTAATTCTAGCAATTATTGAAACGTAGTTATAACTTTTACAAAAGTTTTTTGATTTTGTGTATATTTTGTGTATTGAATTTTCAAATAAAATGGTTTGGGAAACGTAGTAGCGTGATCAATAGGAACTACACAAGTGTTACTCTGAGCATGGATTTTATATTTACTTTGGTGTTCTTCTGATCTCAGAATCAGTCAATATTAAATATTATAAATGCCTTTTAAAACTTAATTTATACTTAGATACCTACTGAACAGAATGATGCTAATTTCCATTTTATTTGTTTTTGAAACTTATAATTGTCAATTTTTTTCTATGTGGATCAAACAGGAATTATAGAAAAGGAATTTTATTTTTAATTCAATCAAATTGATTTCGTTGATATTACCATTTTGATGTGTAATATACGATTTATGAAGGTTGTAATTAATCAGAATTTCTTAATTTGTATTGTATTCATATAAAGTTTGATTTTTTTTTTTTTTTTTTTTTATTATAACTATTGCCTAGTTGATAAGTCAAATTTAATTTCTCCTAAAAATAATATTTGAAATTCGAAATAAAGTCAAGTTCAATAGCACACAGTGTTTAATTTCTCAAAAAAAAAAAAAAAAATATTATCTTAAAAAAAATCTTGAATAACATAAACTGACATACTACTCACATAAACTATGAGTAAATCTAAAATTTATAAATATTTTATATCTTTTGACAGCTATAATTTGCAAAATCTTCGATTTTCTGTTTAAGACTCTTAACATTGACACATGTTTGAAAACATATTGGTACTATATGACTCAATATCTTAAAAATTCAGAAAAAAAATTTCTTTACATGACGTTCAAAAATTTGAAATTTTTAAAATATCGGAAAGAAATTATCTGTTGACAATTGGTAATTTTTTTTTTTTTTAAACAGCCGTCTAAATGACTTAAAATGTTACACAATTTTGAAGTCATAATTTTCAAAATATTTGTTCATATTTTGGAATTTTCCAACGATTTGAGTTATGTTTTCAGAATAGAACATTGAATTACTCTGTTGGTTATTTTTATTTTTGTATTTTGGTTTTTGGTAATAACAAATAAGTTAAAAATAATTTCATCATGCTATTAAAACTAAAAATTTTTAAAAAATGTTTGATATACCTATTAAACATAGATATAGTGACTTGAGTCAAAACTGAACAGTTTATTTTACCTAAGTAAAAATCAAAATCATCAGCTTTAATCATTTAACTTTAGTGGTAAAATAAAATTTTACAAGTTGCTTTCAAAACGCGTACCTGCGTAATAATTTTTTTATACTTTTAATCATATATTTGTACAGCTGGCTAACATTTGTTAGACAACAAAGAAAATTATACTATACTTAGATAAGTGGTATTAAAGAATCGAGACTTTAAAATAAACTTAAACGGTTTTAGTTAAAAAAATTACTACGTAACTTGCCATATACACAATTTTTAAGTTTTAGACATTATTAAAAAAATAACTTTATCATTTTATCGAGAATTTGACGATCAGTAAGACGTTTGTTCTTTTAATAATTTGTTCTCTTAAATATAAATAATCTAGCTAAATGGCTTTACATACAAATCCTCTTAAGACGGCAGTATTGATTACTTTTGTCATCATAATGTTTGATATAGCAGCTGGTGATCCAAAAGAAGGTAACTAAACAATTTTACCAATGTTACAGTTAATATTAATTACACAAAATAAAAATTAATATTTAATTTATTTATTTACCATTATTAGAATAAGTATTATTATAATAATACAATAAAAACCTTTTAATTTGAATTTTGTTACAAAAAGGATGAAATGATGAGGAACATTTCCATATGTAGAACTAGGGCAACATTAGTGGAGGGTTCAAATTGTATTTAATTTAAAATATAATAAAACACTTAGGTATATAAAAAGAATACTTGTGGCTTACGAATTAAAAATAATTAACAATCAAACAAACTAAATGCGTCATCACTTTATCGTATTTTTTTACACAGTTTTTGTCCATCGACATGTGTCTAAGTACTTATATAATGCTGTAAAAGAGTTTTGATTTTAAAAAGAAGAACAACATAAAAATGTTTTAGAAGACCATAACGATTAATTTTGTTAATAACAAGGAAAAAACAAAGAAAAATTACAATATATTACAGCCTAAGTTGGGAATGCAGAAAAAACCATATCATTACAATGCTTAAACAAAAAAAGTGACGGATTTTAGATGTGATGCCCATGTTTGTACTAAAATTGTACTACCCAAAAACCATTTTTAAAATCCTAAAATACTATTAAGTTTATTCATAGCCAATATCAGAACATATCATCATTTAAAGCCATTTTTTTTTTCAGAAATATTTGGCCAAAATAAAAAGTTTAAAATATTTTAAAATTATAAATTCTGAAAGAAGAATACGCCAAAGCAGCGTTAAATACATTCAACCCCAATATTCAAGACTAACCGGGCGTTAACTGTCAATGAGTCACTGATATACATGATATTATATTATATGTACTTAAAAATTTTGTCTCATTCAGAAGAATTAATACTTAAAAAAATATTAAAAAACCAATACTTTACAGCCATAAATATTTACAATTATGTATATTACATTTTTATTAAATATGTATTTATAATAAATTTCTTTGCTATAGACTATAATAAATGTATTGGTAAGTTAATTGTTTAGAGTGATTGAGTGTAGCAAATTAGTTTTTTATTATTTCGGAACAACTCCATAAGATTTGTTAACCAAATGCATTATATTTAGTTATATTTTAAAGTTTTTTTTTAGTTATTATGGTAAAATATTTTTTATAATTAACAATTTTGACAAATCTTGTGGTATAACGCCACTAAGATATTAGTTGAGCTTTCAAAAAACGTTTCGACAGTTATGATTCGAGCACTTTAGGAGCTATAAATGTCACAAAAACAAAAACAAAACAAAAACACACATCTTTGTAAAATCGTAGTTTTTTCGCTTTGCTCAGATTATTAAATTATGTATTTGTTCAAGAAAATTATCAAAAATAATCTTATTTATAATATTTTGATATTATAAAATTATTATGTTTTAGAAACTATAAAAACCTACTGCAAAGGTATGTTAGGTACAAAATTAGTACCCCATATTAAGCTGTGTATAAAATATGATTTGAAATTACTTTACAAATATTTGGTGTAGGACGTAGCTTATAATCGGTACCTATCAATAAAAAAAAGGTCCCAAAAATGTATATAAATTTGTTACAAGATATAAAAGAAGTTTCAAGTACTAATTTCAAGAGTATAAGAGCAGTAGCAGAAGCTTTTATAGTAGGAAAACAATTTTGGGAAATCATTTCTAATACTATATATATTTCCCCTTAAAAAAAAGTGTTTCCATATACTTGAAGACGTAACACAGAACACAATTTTTTACTTTATAAAGTTTTTTTTGTACATAATATCATACATGCATTCTAACTTGAATCATTTTTATATTTTTCTCATAAAAATTTATAATAAGTAGGGATCACATAAATGTTGTGCCTAACTAACAAAGTAATTAATAGAGATGGTTTATGCAACTGTTGTGTTTTAATAGACGGTGAACTAGAAATCGTTAGCTGTGTAAAAGGATTAGTCCTGAAATACAGTATGTTAATAAACTTTTTTAAACATAAAACGAAAATTCATCACATTGTTTTGCTGAAATTAGAATCTAATTAAAAATTATCTCGTTTAAGTTGATATGATTTACCAAAATTTTTTTAATTTTTTTAAAATTCGTAATTATTCGACAAAATTTTTGGGTTCAATGTTTTTTTTTTTTTATAAAATACATACAATTATAATACGTTTATATGATTCAATATTTTAAAGATTTTTATGTGATAATGATTTCGCGAAGAATTTCAAAAAACTGTTAATATATTCACTCATCTTTATAAAGGCGTATTTGTTGATGACCTAAATATTATTGAGTATTTCAAAATATAATTTATACTTCCTACAAAAATTGGATAAAAACTATTTTCACGATTTTCGTTCAAGTTTAGTCCACTTCCACGCGCAAAACGTTGGCGTTTGTCTTTGCTCAACAAAAAACAAAATATATCTACCAATGAAGACATGTTTTCGTATGGTTGGTACAATGGCACGTTAAGTTCCAACCATTAGATCTTATCGACATAGTATAACTTTGCCTTTGTGTAAACAAATCAGTCAAAAGTCAAAACAAATTACTTAAGGGCTGCTTACGATATCGTGATACGTAATGTAAATTCCTTATCAACGCATTTTTTTAAAAATTATTTTCGAACGATTTTGTGATTCAGAAAAGACAATTCCATCTTCTATACCCGGTAAGTAAATATTATCACAAAGTAGGTACGAATGTTTACACTAACTTCAGCACTTAAATGGCTTGGCATGAATTTAATAGGTAATATAAATTAATCAAGTATTTCGAAACGTTTAATCGTTCTTAATTTGTTTTTAAAAATGATGTTAACTCATGTCAATTTTATAAGATAAGTCTTGTTAGTATGTGATTTTATGTTTGAGAATCGTATAAATTCTAAAATTAAATAATAAATTTAACGCGACCGCAGTATTTATAACTATTAATTGTTATTATCTTGTTTATAGATTACATTGAACAGTATTTCAACACAATTTTTAGATGGACGATAAATATTGGTACACAATACAACTTATTTTAAAAATTTTAATTACATTTTTGAAACATTTAAAATTTGTCAAAAAACATGTTTTACACACACAACCAGGACACAAAGTCAGTAGAGAATGAAAAATTATTAAAATATTATACATTTTTGTTAGGTACTTTAAAACTACTCATGTTTATTTATTGAAAACTCTTGAAAAATTTAAGCATACTTAATACTTATACGAAAAGTTAGATTCTATTCAAATCCAAACAAATTGTTTAATTTTAAAGAGATAGGAGGAAAAATAAATTTAATAAAAGTTTTGATGAAAATTAGTCTATTTTAAATGTAAAACTTAACTTAAAGTAGTTGGAAAAACAAATATTGATAGGGTTGGAACATGTTAGAGTAGGTAGTGTTTTTAGAAGTAGATTATAGTTTTAGTAGGGTCTCTAGTTTAGAAGTTGTAGTTTGATAATTATTTTAGTTTAGAATGTATAATTGGTGGGCAAACTTTGATATCAATCAGTAGGATTTTAAATTTGTTTAGATTAAAAATACTTGTTTCGAAACGTATATAAATCGAAATTTTATTCGACAAAAAGTGCATTTTTTTAAATTACACTTAGGTTATCACATAAATCGTTAAATGTGTCAAACTGAAATTTCACATACACATAGCTTAAGATGATATCACAAGGTAAAAATTGTTTTTTGAAAATTAAATTTCTAAGTGGGTTAAATTGGGGATTGAGGGGGTGAAAATGAAAAAAAGTTTTTTTTTCTAGAGCAGTGGTTCACAAACTTTTTTTTTCGGGTACCACTTAAGTATATTAACAATCAGTTGCTTACCAAGCTAATTATTAAAAACTCAAAAATCGCTACACTAAGAATCTAATATTTATTTTTAATTTTCCGTTTTACCACGGCCTTCCGCGTACTACCATGTAGTTTTTCTACGCGTACGACAGTTTGAGAACCACTGGTCTAGAGACTTGCAAATATGCACAGATGTTTCTTATATTATACAATGTAGAAAAGCACTATAAAAGGATTTTTAAAAATTTAAATCTTTTAAGGGTCTTAAAGGGGGAAAGTGTGTATATAGAAGGCAAACGTGACTGACTGATCTAGTAACACACATCTCAATCCACCAGACGAATCGAAATAAAATATAATATTACATAGATACCATACCTAACTGCGTGTTTGATCAAAAAATATAAATATTAATTATTAAATATGTACAATAGACTTTATTGACAAAATTTAAACTAATATTTCAAACCCAAATCATTATCATATGTCTTTTTTAATAAATACTGTTGGTCTACTTTTAAACATCACGTTAATAATGTTATGATTTTACATATTATAAATGTATGTGTGTCTGAAAATGTATTTAAATTTTTTTAATTTGCTTAGGGTTTCATATACCATCGAATTTTTGTTCTCATAAAGGTTTGTTTAAAACAGTCGGTTTCTAATATCTAATAAGGCAGTTGTTTGATCATTGTTATTGAGTTCAATTTTACAATAAACTTATTGTTGGAGTACAAAAATTATAAATACTGACATAAAAATAATGATATTAATTAAAATCATTGGTACATATGTACAATAAATTTAGTTTAACTAAAATAATTAATACATATAGTAAAATATATATTGGTAATTTTTTAAGAGTTTGAAAAACATAAAATCCGATCATTAATTTCAAGTATTTTTAAAATTTCAACAGCCAAAACAAAAAAATTTTACAGCTTACAATAAGCTCCACTCAGAAATGTTTTTAGTAATATTCATATAATTTTTAACCCACCTTTAAGAAACAGTGACTGCAAAGTCGTAGTTTCTATTCCATAAAGCTAGTCAGTCATGCAACCTATCCATAAATTATAGGTTTAATTTTGTTTTATCATGAAGTCAAATACAGAAAATAGTGCTTCAAATTTCTTTAGTTTTCAAATTACCAAAAAAATGTTTGAACCAACTTATAAAAAAAAAAACTGTGAACATTTTGTTAAATATTTTGCAAGAATACAAAATTTTGAAAATATTATGCTTTACTTAGTCAAACTTTGCATTTTTGTTGTTGTTAATTTTATTATTTTTGATAAATTTATTGTATTTAATAACAATACACGTTATTATAATATAAATTGACAGGGGTACACATTTTTCTATTCTATAGCTTAAATATAAATAATGGAACTGGTGTGTTTTGGACAGATATTGGTTAATATTGGTAAATTTTGATGAATATGGATTTAAAAATTATTCAAACACGAATAAGGGTCAGTTGTGATTCATACAATTTATCCTAGGTAATGGTATATGGACTCATGGATAATTATGAGCTAATAATATTTAATTTCTTAAACAACCGGGTAATTCTCATAAATTATGTCTAATTTGCATAACATTGTCGATATTATGTCATAAATAGGTGTAAAGAGTATAAAGCATTTTTTTTTTGTACAACTTTTAGGTGAGGAAGATTATTATTATAAAAAATATTTTGACGCTGAAGGTATATCATTAAAATTATTACTGATCATTATAGAATAATTAACTACAATAAAAGTTGATTTAAAGTTTGCATGACTTATATTATAATCCTATTGTCTGGATTAGAAATATGACTTTCATTCAAAATAATTACTAGTATATTTTATATAACATTTTATAACAGTTGATGATATAATGATAAAAATCAAAGATTTAATCATAGAATTTTACCATCGTATTGCTTTAAACACTTTATAATTAATTTTGTAGTCATTTGAAGTTCTTTATTCTTTCATTTTTCATTTAATTTTAGAAGATACAGAAGAAGAAAGTATGGGTAATTTTTCTTATAGTATTATTAATATGAAAACAAATTCAACTTTTCTACGTGTTAATGTATATTAGAACGCAAAAATTGGTTTTATATAATATATTACGTAAAACGCCATGTTAGCTCAGCTGAATAACAGATTGTATAAAACAATTTGTTTTGGAATCATTCTGATTGTTACGCGTGTGGTGTTTAAAATTTCCGAAAATCTAGAGTAGTTTCACATCCATTTTTAATGCATACAAATATCTGAATTTCTAGAATATGACTTGGTAATTTTTTTCATCTCTAATATCTGCCGTTTTTTTAGTTAACGATTCTCTAAATCATAAGTAACTCTTAAAACTTGATTTAGCTGATAAGTTTTTCAACTTTTTTTACCACTTAAAAATCAATAGTTCTTAAAATTATGTATTTTCCCGATACTAGGTACAACAATAAAATCAACCACAAAAATTCACAGTTAAACACAGTAAACCCTCTGGTACTAAACAATAATCTCAGTAACAACTTGTGTATATTACAATCAAGAATATTAGATAATGATTACCAAATATAAAATGTATAGTTATTATCCATGAAATTAACTTGACTTAAAATTGTATGGCCAGTTTATAAGATATAATTGAATTTCAAATGTCTTCGGGAAAAAATCATGATAATCAGTATTAGATGTACTATAGATTTGTATTATTACTAGCTTAAATCCTGTATAATTATATGTGCTCAATTGTTTCAGGTTATTTATCTATCCTTTATTATTATAATTTTAGATGATATGGAAAAACAGAATTGATGATAAATTTTCCTATTATCTTGCCTACTATTAACATTAAGTTAACGATACATACCTATCCGTTTGTCTCGAAAATCCCGTTTTCAATCGTAAATTTCAAAATTTTTTTCCGCTAAATTTAGCAGGTACATATTTCTATGAATTGTACCTAATGAACTTAAATTGTATACTTTTTTCATTTCATCTAAAATGAAATGATTCCGAATGGGTGTTTTGCAAAACGACACTTCGGCATCTCTATGGTAACATTTTCATTTTTATCAAATTTTTAATGCCAAAATATCAATGCTGATACAATGTGTAATTATAATGCCACAATTTACATTTTTTCTACTGCCGTTCCTCAATAACTCGATAGCTTAAAATGTGTATTATAAACATTATTATTAGTATAATTGATAGTACAAATTTGTTCGAACTAGCTCAAAATTCCCAGTCCCTACCTTACTTAGAATATCAAAGTTATAGGGTTTAACGTTTCTTTGGCAGATTTTTTTTTAAGGCAATGAAAAACCTATAGACTTTGAAAAAAAATTGTTTGTATGTGCAGAAAATTAGTAACCAACAAGTACGAATTTATCCTGTATTTGTTTTCGGCACAAAAAAAAAACGATTACAAAAATTAATACCACATAAACCACTTAAGGGGATGCTTGAGAGGCGCTCAATATATTAAACTTTTATTTGTGAAGGAAAGCTGCATGGAAATATCGAGATGTATAGAACAGATTTGTACAAATAAAATACTAATTTTTGCCCCAACAGACTTGTGAAAGTACCACATTGAGAATAATTGTATTTTTGTTTATATATATTTTTTTGACATTCTAACAAACATTATATGTTAAAATGATACCGCAGGAAAAATCAATATTTTTTGACGTATCCAACATTTGAATGATTGAAAACAATTGTATTTACAATAATTTAGGTCCTATTGACATTACTTTATTTATGATAACATAACTGATGATGAAAAATTGTAAGTCTAAAATTCCGTTACAATTTTATTCGTGAAGTTAGGCGATGAACAGCATTCCTCTCATGAAAAAGTCGAAGTAGTAGGTTTGTTCACGCTTTGTCCTCTATTCTGTTTATCGCCAAAATATCAAATAAAAAACTATGATCTATAATAAATTATTAGTTCGCTTTAATTTAATGTTACATTATTAATAAAGTATGTGAGACATTTTACTTTTATTGCATGAAAAATAGTTACTACAGACTGCTCGTGAGAGCACAATATTATTGTAACTATACGCTTTAAAATATGTATTATTAATTGCGAAGATGATATTTCCTTTTTTATTTCTATAATTTTAGAAGATACAGAAGAAAAATGTATCGGTAAATACTCTGATTGTATACAATTTACATATGATATGAATTTCTATAAACTTATAGGTAATTCTTTACAATTTGGTTGATTATCAAATTTCCAAAACATAATTATACACTATAATTATGAATATATCTAATTACGTTTGTATGATATATATATATATATATATATCTTAGTGTTATGATAATTTTGCGATTGGATACTGCCTTTGCCGGCAAAAGCGTTCACAGAAAAACAAAAACAAAAAATGTCATTGTGAAACCATACGATTGTTTTCTATGCTCAGGCTCTAAAACGAATGCTGTTATTTAAATAAAAACATTAAAACCTAAGTATTCTTTTAGTATTAACAAAAAAAATTATGATTTTTGTAAATGTACGACAATTTTAAATTTTATTGCAATTATTTGTATTAAATTTGCTTATAATTATATTTTAATAACTTAAACATTGAATTCTGCATGTGATTGGAAAAATCAAAAGATTGTTTTGTCATTGATTATTTTATAATGCACTCAGACACTTCTTATAAACAGTAATAAAAAGTCTTTTCATGCATAATCTATAGGTACCTATGACTTTTGTATGAGAAAACTATGATATGGGTGGTTTAAAATTTTCCAATCGCATGATTAGAAAAAAATAAGAATACTTGGAATATATGAGACTTTCTATGCAGTTCAATGAATATTATTTTGTTTCATAGTTAAAAGAAACTATTGTAAAAATTAAACTTTTAACTATTTTAAAAGATACTTACCTAAAAAAATTGATACTTTTTGAAACAGCTGACTTAAAAGATTTTGAAAGTAAAGTTTATATTCTACTACGTTTATTTATTCTCTAGTACCTAATGAATAATGATAATAATCTGATTTTTATTTATTATTGTAAGTTTATTTACTATATCATTTTTCCGCATGAGTTAGTTAGGAGTGTAATATTTGATTGAAACAACTTACTAAATTAAACTACTTTTTTTTTTTTACATTTGTTTGTAAGTCTCTAGTCATATTTATAGTAATCACCTCAATTTCATCGGAATTTCTCGCGTTTACTAAACGTCTCCTTTTAAACTTAAGACGGAAAATCTCTTTATCCACTTATAGGTTTGTAACATTCCAAACTCAACCTGAAAAATAAGTTGTTGCTTTACAAAACCCTCCTCAAGCACATTTGGGCCTACAGTGTCCAATTATGGGGAGCGGCAAAAAAATCGAATATTTATAAAATACAAACAATTCAATCTATATCACTACGTAGAATTACTAACGCGCCCTTCTATGTAACGAACCATGCACTACACTCACTTCTAGGTATACGACGATCGCCGAAGTGGCAACATCCCACTATACAAGCACTACCGCACTCGTCTTGCGAACCACCCGAACCCTCTTATTCTCGCAATTAACTCATTTAACATTCCAGGAAATCCTCCGAAAAAGTTAAACAGGCGCTGGTGTCGAGATTTGGCCTAGTGAATAAAACACACGTAAAAAAAAAAAAAAAAAAATCCAAATTTTACATAGGGTAATGTCTATAATGGTAACTAGTCCTGTCTGAGTGTTACTGCTGGGTAACTCCTCTCCTCTCCTCTTGTCATTTATGTTAAATATATTTTGCGCTCATATGCTTATTGTAAATACCCTTACAGATTGTATATACTCAAATAAAAAAAAAAAACATTTGTTTGAAAACACGCGATTAATTATTTTTTTTTTTTTTACAATATCTTATGTGTAAGAAAGTAACAACATAGAACATAATCATATATGAGTTATAAAAATAGTTTTATTAAATAACGCTATAATTTTTAATTAACAATTTTAGTCTACTATTATTCATACAGGTACACACTAACCAACACGTCATGTTGTTGAATGATTTGAGCTGTACTTAGAATCCTTTGATTTTGAATTGACAGAAATGTGATGGTATTGATTATTTTTTGGGGTATAGTGGTTAACATCGTGTAATAACCGTTATTATTTTACAACCGGTATGCAGTTTGTTATAAGATTTTGAACACAGAAAAAAATTCATAGTCTAAACAAATATGCTTTCCTTTGTTTTTTTTTTTTTTTGCAAATGACGCGTTTAAAAAAGTAAAAATAGTTTGATAATTTCCACAAAAATCAAATATAAAACATAGACCAAGATTGAAACTTTTAAGACTGGGAGACTACAAACTACATTTTTTTTTAAACTATTTATTTCCTAATTATTGATTCTATTATAATACTAAAATGATTGAACTATCAGTGACTAATTTAAGGCAGTGTCATAACTTGCAACTTGTTTATGTTACTATTTAATTAAATTAATATTTTACTTTTTACATTTAAAACAGACGCAAAAACCAAACATCTCTCAGGTATAGTTATAATAACAAATAGTATAATATTAAAAATGGTATTAACTTTTTCAGCTATAAATTCGAGTATCTTTTTTTATAAAATTCTATATTTTAAACGTATAAGATATTTTGTTGGAATTCATGAGTTAGTTGAATATAGGTAAAAACTATATTGAAAAATATTAACAATAATTATATGCATTAATTTACAGTAGGTACGCGCACAACTGCAATAGGTTGTAAATTATATTGATATCAGTTGTCTAAAAAATTGGAGAGGCAAAGGATTATACAATACATATTTTTAAAAAGATGATTTTATTTTAAATAATTGAGAGAGAGAGTGGCTGAATGTTGATTTTACTGGAGACTGTAATATTTTAAAATAAGTTAGGTATGTCTAAGTTTTAATTTTTATGATTTTTTTCCCGCCTTTCAGGAGCTCGCGGAAAGAACGATAATAACAAAGAAGACATTTCAATGTTAATTTATCGAAAAATGGACTCAGTCTATGATTATAGTGGATTGTGTCGTGGTTTTAAATGTCAATTTTAAAAATAAGTCTCGAGTGACGTTTCGTATAAAGCCGAAAACCATGTTGAAATTTAATTAAAAAAACACATTTTGTCTATGAAATAAGGAAGCTAGCTAAATAATTGTCAGTAATAATTTGCGTCTCACACCATAAAAAATCGTTATTTTACATACATTAAGATATTATTTTTTCTCACAATACCCCATTACTACTATTTTTAATACTTTTGTAAATGGATTAATTATGCTTAATTTATGTTTCATTCAACAGATAAATATGCTATCTATTCATTTGCGTTTTCGGATATAAGTATGTATGAATAAAGAAATAACTTATACTATTTAAATTGTATTTTTATAATAATACATAATTTTTGACAGTTCATTTTATTGATTTAATGGCAGACAAAATATTAAACTTATATTTTTAAAGCAAAACTAAAAATAAGTTTCTTTAATTTTTTTAAGGAATCGATTAGAACCATAAAATCAAAAAACTGATAGAAAGAAGCATGCTGCATTTTAACAGAAAACATATTTCTCATTTGTTTTGAAACGGCATAAAATATGATATATTATACTATACATAAGTGCAGAAACTCACTATTAAAAATATATATAAATTTGTAAACAATTTTTTTTTTCAATACCCAGATATGGATTCATATACTATGCCACGTAAAAATAGTAAGTCTAGTTTTTGTTTTGAAGTTGAGTAGACAAATATATTTTAAAATTATAATTCTATTAGGAATGTTAGTATTGAATTTAGTTAACAAGGATAATGTTTAAGTTTCAAAAATCATTATACTTGAAAATATCAAAATCTGAAATATGAAAAATAGACAAGATTTTATAATGGTATTTTCAATGTAATTTTATTTAACAATCAATACAGTAAATTTATCACAATTATAATATGACTTTTCCTTTTTTTTAGTTATACTTTAATTGGACAATTTGACTGCTATTCTCGCATAAAACATATCGAAAATTAAACTAATAATTTAATTACAAACATCTCATACTCGAATCAGTATTAGTTTTCAATAATCTAGTTTTAGGGGTTTTTTTTATTTATAAAGTACCAATTAATTCTAGCTACTTACATATTATTTATTTAATGTTAATGCGAACTCACCAAACCATAACTTTCTATGTGTTATATTTTATTATTAAATTATATTTTTATTTTTTAGAAAATGCGAGAGCTTATTTACGATACATATCTGACAATATCAAAAAAAGGAGTAAGTATTTCGAGATAGAAATTGTGAAAAGATTTTAATTTGTTAAACATGATAAAATCATTGTCAACAAAATTCGCAGGTTTATTTATCAAAGATTTTCGTTCAAATTGTTCACCATTTATATAATCATGTCTTGTATTATAAGGTTATTTAAGATCCTTTCCAATTTTTTATGCTATGGCACTTTTGATTGGACACACTCTCTGGCCATCAGTGTTCACAGGAAAAAAAAAAGTTTTAAAGTTCAAACTAAATATAGTTTAAAGCCAAAATCTCAACTTTTTTTGGTATCGAAGCACTCTTTCTGTACAAAAACGTCAACACAAACCTGAAATCATCAAATTTTTTGCGTTAAAATTATGAATTTTGTAGGTTTTTGGGGTGTAACTCAAAAGTTTGCCAAATTAAAAAAAGAAAAAAAACTATAACTAATGTAAATACCACGGAAGACCATAAATCTATCAGAAAATTTACTGACTTTAAAAATCGGAGTTATCCTTCTACATGAAAAAAGAAAAGTTCACAGAAAAGATATATGAAACATCATTGTTTAAACAATACATTCTTTGTGGCACTCAGAATCTAAGAGTTATTTTACATCGAAAAAGCGCCTAAGATTAATTAGTGCGGCGAGCGTGGACGTGTCGAGAAATTGTTAGAACTTCTAATATGAAAATAACATATATTTTTGGAACAAACCCCTGCAAAAACAATAATTTAAATGATTGATACTTCAACTCTTTGAAAAACAAATCAGGGTGGTATTGTGCTAAAATGTTGATTAATTCAAACATTAAAATTGAACTTTTAGTTATTATTTATTGCTAAAAACAAGATACCAACTAGACCCCAAAAATTTATTGTTGGAGGTACTAACTTTAAAACGCAGCATTTATAAGAGTCAAAAAAGTGTTTCCAGAATAAAAAATAAATATTATTGGAGAAACAATACATTGGCTACCGTCGGAATCTAAATAACGAAACTGTAAAATAAAACGGAAAAATTGATTTGATCGGAAATGGAGATCAAGACTCGTGTGTTTTATCAGATCAGCGCACGTGTTTTGATATCTGTCTTTTCTATGAAAACCATTCAACTTATCATAAAGAAATTGTGAATTTTGCTCTTTGAATGTTATTCAATGTCATTTCGAGTTATTTAAAATTATATCCATTAAAAAAAAATATTTATAATGTTGATACCATTAACAATCTATAGGGCAAGCTCTACATAATAAAATTAATGTCAAAATAGTTGTACGTCATCTGTGTAAAAAAAAAAACACTATTTAAATATTAACTAATATGTTACGAATTTACAGATGTACGTGAATCGACTGAGCCTCGAGCATTTTGTTCTAATACTCATAGTTACTATCCGTCAAGTAGTTTAAAGCACAATAGTTAATTAAAATAAAAATATTTTAAAAAATTATGATGTTTGATTTTATTTATATTTTTACAAAATTGTAAATATATTGGAACTTCATACGTTCATTTAAAATGTTTTCTTTACTATATAGTGCTATTATTATTGCCGAGTTTAATTATTACATAAAATGAACGCATACACAAATCTTTCATTATGAAACAAAACGATTTATACATTTTTTTTAAAACAAAATATATTAACCGATTATTATGAATGTTTAGAATGAAATAAAAAATAAATGAGGTAAATTTTAGAATCGGGGTGTGTTTAGTCAAGAGTAGAGAAAGTACATCTTGGACCGAACGGCTGTTACGGATCTCATTCTTCTGTAGATGAAAGTTCGAGATATTGCCACCGCTTGCTTCTCTCTACGTATGTACCTAAAACGGCTGTGCTTGCGACCTCAATTCACCGTTTGTGCAGTCATTTTTTCGTTCAATTTTTTCGGTTCGTTTATCTCGTTTTGTTGGAACGATTATTTTACGATGCATTCTGTAATTTTGATATTATTTTGGGCTTTTCTTAAAAAAAAAATGGTGTTAGGCAATCACGCTGCTCGTTTTTTCGACGTACCCCTTTTTTATGTCGGGTTTTTGTTAGTCGGACTAATTTACCGCGTATTTTGATCATTTTTAAGGGAGTAATGGAACTTGGAGGAAACAAATTATTACGGGAAACGTGTTTTTTTTCACATCGATTTAGATGTTTTTGATCATAATATCACATTATAGGACTAAAATTGTATCAAATTCTTTTCTTCCCAAAGCTTTACAGAAAACCAATTAAATCTTCTATTTGATTGATTTTTTTAATTCTTCACGGGAAAATTTTAAAACTTATACTTTATTGTATCAATAAAAAAACTATATTAATTTTGTGTTATTCTGTTTTTGTTTTGAGTCTTATAAATTTAAATTGTAAAATTGTTATTGAATTTTTGTATTTTTAATATTATTCATATACTTATGTATCTTTTTGAACCTATGTATCACCTTAATTGGATAATGGAATGTGGGTTAAATGTTTATTACAAGATTTGAAAATAAAAAAAATACTTAAAAAAAAACGCAAAAAACTTTTTTCCGGGAGTGGGATTCGAACCAGTGCGGCACCCAGTCGACAAACAATATATATAGTGTGACGCACCATTTTATCGACACTTTTCTTGTACGCTACTATATACAAAATATTTTGTGTTCACGATTCTCCAATATAAAATCAAATTAACATCACAAACTTACAGCCCACTCCCCAAAGCACTCCAATATCACCACCCTGGGCAATTTTCCACTGTGCCCTCCCTAAATATAGCCCTGCGCATAATGAATTAATTGCTCGGAATGTTCTATGGATTCCAAACAAATGAAATAAACAATTATACTTTTGTATTTTAATTGGAAAATTTCTTTTTTTTATGAGTATGATCAATTATTAGATTCTTACATTAGGCACTTATATACTAAAATGCATAAAAATGTATAGCAATCTTAGTTTTAAACAGCTCAACAAAATTATTTTTAAAACAAGGGCAAAGGTGCTGTTCAAAAAATATTGATAACCACCGAGTAATAATTTAAGATTCCAATTTTATTATATTTTTAGAACATTCCTAAAAATGGTCAGAAAGTTACAATTATATACACATAGTTCAAAATATTAATACAAACAACACGTATAAATTTCAAGTTATTTGGACAAATATTTGTGGAGCAATTACAAATTATTAAACATAATAAATAAATTGCAATAAAATGTATGTTTTAATAATTTACATTGCCAGATGCGGTACATCAAATGCAATGTTTTGTAGAATACATAGATAAAGTTACTACAACACAAATGCAGAGTATAGGAATAAGAGAAATAGAGCCATTGTAAACTTACAGAGAAAAAACCTATTATAAGCGAAAGATTTTGGGGTGCTCCTAAGTAATTGTGTTGCAAAAAATTATTTTGTAAATATTGTAAAATAAGGTATTCAAAAAATAATATGAAAATAAAATAAGCAAAGCCTTTTTAAAGAAAATTCATTGTTTATGAGTTATGACTGTCAAATATTTGGTCAACTCTTTGAATTCTCTCTCTCTCTCAAAATTGTTCTCACTTATTAATAAAAAACTGTAAACGTTGTAACAGTTATTTTCTTCAGCTTCTTATAGGTCATTAAAGCCCATTGCTGCTCCACACAGCCTTCTCCATTCCTCTCTATGCTTAAATTTGCCTATTCCTCCAGGTTATCAACCCTAAGTATCCAGGAGTTAAATTTTAAGCTTACTATTATCATGCAGATTAATGAAAAATATACACAAATATTTTAAAACCACATTAATCGGTACCTACTTAAGAGAACGTTTAGTTTGTTGAGATTAGTTTTAAAAATAAATATGTCATCGTACGTCTCATAAATGGAATTTAGGTTTTCAGGGTAAATGAGTTAGTTTATTTTTAGAATATCATTCTCAATACAAAGTCAAATATTTAGTATTTAGGTTTTAGTTCATACATTAGTGTCTTAAAAATCATATAAGGTAAATAAGAGACTGGTACGTGTTTTAATTTTTTTAATTTACTTAAAATAGTTATTTTATCACGTTGTTTTTGACATTATTAGAAAATTCATAAATATATTTAATATTTTCTAATCTCTTGTTTGGTATTATTTTTAGTTCTTAAAATTAAATAGGTACATAATCTAATCCTTAAAGGTTAATACTAATTTGACAAGACGTGTTGATTTGAACTATTAAATTCAACCTACATTTTTAATTAATTTAATAACTTAAATTTACACTAGTAGTTTAATATTTACATTAAAACCATCAAATTTCCAAAGATTGTGGGGTCGTTTGTATTGTTACATGGAAATTCAAAAATATTTTGAATTTCAAAAAGCTCAATCATTTTCTTAGTTGGTTTTTAAAAATAGCAAATGTTCAGATGAAAACCAACCATAAAGACTTCAGTTATATCTCGTAACTCATACATCATAATGAAGCTTGGTACATATTTACATACATATTTTACTTAACAAATTGAATATTTTTCTCAACACTAAACTTTAAACTGATAATTTTTAATTAAACAGACCAGTTTCATTTTATTTACTAGCCCAATTTGAAAAATTAATTAGTTAAAAAAAAATGTATGTTAACAAATTATTTCATATATTTGTATTTACAGCATATTTTAAATATTTAACAACTATTATGTAAAAAAAACATAAAAATTAACTTCTATTAGCAGGCTTAACTACAGGTTTTTTATAAACGTTGACACCTTCTTCTTTGAGTTCATAGGGCTTGTCATATCCTAATATACGTTGGTAATGCATCACGTCATCGAATGCCTGAGGGTCCACAAACAATGGATATTCTTTAGCATAAAATGTTACAGTCATTTTTGGTGCCATGGGTACTCTCACATCAATGGTTTTAAAATTAATCTGAAATGACATCAAATTGGTTTGGTCAATTATTTGTTTAAAATTAAACACAGAAATGTTAACTTGTTAACTAATCTAATGAAAAAATTACACAACAAATTAAATTTTTATTTACTGTGAAATACCTAGTTCATTTTTAACAAAACTATTTATTTTTATATAAATATTTGGCTTCACACTTATAAATTCAATTTCCTCCAAAATAATAACTCAATAATACGTATAAATATGCATTTATAATTAATAATATGTATTGATAAATTTGCTTTATTTCATCCATGAATAAACGTATATTAAAATTATATAATATTTTATAATGAAATGATTATGTGTCCAAAGCAAGCTTATGGAGAAGATTAAATTATAAAAGTTAACATATTAATAGCAAATACATTTACAACACAAGACATTAAAACATTACAGACCATTTCCAAATTCATATAGTTAGTATAATTATAAAAACTATTGATATTAATAAATGCCAAATTGATTACACATACTAATGCTAGTTTAAAAAAGATCTTTATTTCCAGACTCTGTAAGACTCTGTACTTGTAAAAAGAAATGGTTAACTTTGACAAAGTAATAATGATTGCTTTTGTGTTAAACTTATTTCTACAAATATTTAAATATTTCCATTTAAAAAAAATAATTAGTTAAACCACTGTGATTTAAAACCCGATTAATATTATGCTCATTTTAAACTAATGCAGAGACAATTTGTTTTACCAAGATATGCTTTATTATTTCCTATGATAAACTTTGAGTTACAAATAATACACTAGCTTGCACATAACAAATAATATGAACGCACATAATTAAAATTACTACAAAATTGATACTAGATATAAGTAGGTAGTAAAAGTAGTAATCAAACTTCTATTAATTTGATTACAAATACTTGCCTTTTTGGGTCTTATGAAGAAGGAGAATACTGTAGCGCAGTACTCGTCGTTTCTTTTGCTATACTCTAGAGATGTGACATACTTCCTTGAGACTAAATGAATCAAAACGGGGGTGATAAATGTGAAAAACCCGGCAATAGTACACACTCCAATGGTGGCTGCTAGACTGCTGCCCACCTCTGCGGCTTTTTGTATCACCATTGGCTGTACCAACAGGCCTACACTGCTGGTCACAAATGAAACAATTTTCAAATTGCGTATGCGAGGAGCTAACATACCTTTGTAGATATTTTGCCACTCAGAGTCGTTGTTTTGCACGTCAGGTTTGGTTTTAGAGCATAACGGCTGCAGCACACACAAAATACAATAATTATTTTCACGTTTGTGAACATAAGGTACTATTGTAGATAGGTACTGATTATGTAGTTTATTGATCAAAAATCATAGAATTGGTTCTAGCGATTATAAGTTGACTGATTTTACACAGGTACTTGTTCCTTCTTTATTTCACTTTGTTCTAATTCCATTAGGATACTACTAAATTGTTTTGAAAAAAGAATTTCAAATTGTCGATTCCACAAACTTTGGAAAGTCATTTTTAAACGCATTTACAGGTCTTGCAATTTCGTCATTGGTTTCAATGCCTACACAATTGAATATCTATACAAACATTTAAGTCTGTACCACGATTCATCAAGCCAATTACGGCCGTTTTTTTCAAAGCGAGAAGGTGTGCGGTAAACTTAGAGCTTGAATTAGAAAACAAAAACTGGGTACCAACATACTACAATAATTCAGGCACAGTTAACCAGATGAAAGTTAAATAAGTTTTCCTAAACTGTAAGTTTGTTCAAATTAGCAAAACCTAGAAATTATTCAAAATGTGTGCTTTTAGTTATAAGTTTTTACTTGTACGTTTACTAAGAATTCAAAAACAATTTAGCTAAATGAACCACGATAAAGTACTTCAAAAAGTTTGCTTTTTCCAGGCTCATTTCTTTTTTCGAAACGTATGATTTTTAATGGTTAATCAATGGTTGGTGAAATAAAAACTTACCTGTCATGCTTAAGTACCGACTATTAGAGTAACTAGCTTTGAAGTATACATTTTTCTTTAGAACCACGTACGTATTGAAAAAAAAAATATGAACTTTACTTAGTTCAACGTGTATAAATTAAAATTGTACATTATATATCGTGATATTTTGGCACTAGCATAGTGCCCTTTGCTCCGCTAACACAATTACATCCTAGCTTTTAAGAGCAAATCAAACAAACACTGGAAAAACATTGAAATATTAAATCAAGTACCTACCTAGGACCTATTAACCAAAAAAAAAAAAGTAAACAATTCTTTGCGATAGTACTTTTCTTTATTAGCTTAATCGAGTTCACAAGTGGGAACGTACTTTACCAAATAAACGAGGACCGAACTTTTTGTTGTTATCCACCTTATATGACTTAGGGTTATCAGGCTTATCGGTGAATCCTACGTACAGAACTGTAGTTTGGTTAGATTTTTTTTTAAATTCAGTCGAAAACAAACAAAAACTGATGAGCAGGCAGGTCGCCAAACCCGTGTACAGAATAGACAAAATAGAAGACGAACGACTTACACGTGTGCCGGGTGTCACAGAGCGTAGAGCGTCGTGAGGGGACGCGATCAAGCGGCTCCGAAGGCTGAACGCCCGACAAGTACGGAACGTTGTCGTCGAGAACATACCGACGGTTTTGGAAACGGCGTCGGGAGCGGTTGAAAAATAATCCCTTGAGACGACACAAGACGACACGGCCTCTTTTGCGGACGTAATTTGAATTTTGACCGCACGAAGCGAGTAAATAATTTCTCGTACGGAAACGACGTCGAACGCCGATTGAACTGATTGAACTGCACGCCGTACGTCGTGATAAGGAGGCGGCGATGATAAGGAGGCGCGGACGTTCCGAACCACGAGCGTGTAGTAGTAGTATGAACTCCGCGGAGTGGAGCGACAACGAAAACGATAACGCCTATCAGATTAAACTTGCATACCGTGTTCGAAAAGTAAAAACGTGCTTCAAATTCACTTCAAAAGTAACTCGAGAAAAAACACGGCTCGTAACACCGTACATTTTGATTCGCATCCTTTTTAAAAAAAATGTAACGAATGATGAAGTGGAACGTGTGAGTTAATGAACCCGCGTCGTTAATAAGTGTCGACAAAAACATACGCCTATCAACAGGTCCCGAGTTTGCCGAATCGCGCCAAAATCTCTCAATTCTTACGTCGAACGGTGATGAATCCGACGGAACGCGGCCTACGCGCACTCGTCAGATTTTCGAAAACCGACGGCGTCGACCGGCCAGCGTAAGTGTTCGCGCGTGATTGATTTTACTGTCTATTAGACATATTATTACTCTTTCATAGCGTCCCAATTCCAGTATCAGTTGGAAAAAGTTAGGAACAGCGTACGAAAAACTGGTGTGATGTTTCGTGTACATTAATATTATGTACATTTATCTTCACTGACCGGGGGTCATTTTTTCGCGAAAGGAAATCGGTGTACGAAATTTAGAAAATCAGAAATCCGGTGTACTAATCGTAAACTGCACTAATCACTAACATATTCGTCTAAGCGTGCGTGCTCGAATCTCGAGTTTCACGGAACACCGTGGACTTTGTGAGCTTAAACACTATCGAATGGATAGGTACCTAGATGTTATTAATCTATGATTTTTGTGACAAACAACTGGTTGCAAGAAAAATTACCGTTCCATCAAGATAATAATATTTTTATTATGTCTTTATACGAGCAACCACAAATAGTGAAGAGATAGCCAAAGAAGATGTCTATTAGAGACAGAGCTAAACAATAGGGAATACTATAGGTACACCTAGTATAAAATAGAAAAATGATTACAGACATTAAACATAACATAATTTTAGATTTATTATAGGTAGGCATAATTGATAATATCATTGAGTATTTACATATTATACTAGCAAATTATAATATAATTAACGAAAATGGCTAAACATAACATTAAATAATAACATTGAATAATTACTCACAGGCATAAAACATAATATGTTACCAACTACAGCTACACTTATGACAACACCTCGTACGGGACCTCATTTACATGTTTGATTTTTTTTTTTAGTCAAGTCAAAAAACTGTTTATTTCTAGTTAGGTACATACTATCTATTTTTGTACTAGAAATGTTTTTATTTTAAATCAATATTTGGTTAAATACCTATGTATTTTACTATAACTAATTTTGTGAGAAGTCTTTTTTTCTTCTTTTTCTGCCGTATCTCATTGAGAATTGTGTTATTGGTCTCATAATATTTAAGACACGTTGTAAGACGTATTGAAAAAATGATTTTATTTTTCTTCTTTGCCTTTCTCCCGACTATTTAGGGTCGGCCACCCTCGTCGTATTCCTCTTTTTATCACGATCGTTCACATCTCCTACACACACACATTAACAACCCTCATACGTTTTTCAATAATTTCCATACATCTCTTCTTTGGTCTTCCTCTACTTCTTTTTCCTTCTACATTCATTTTCATAACTGTTCTTACGGCTTCAGTTTCTTCTCTCATTATATATCCTAACAATCTCAGTCTATTTTTCCCTCATTTCCACTCATACACTAATAATGCAACACCAATACTACCTTTTACAAATTTTTTTCTTATTCTATCTTTTCTTGATATTCCACTCATCCATCTAAGCATTCTGATTTCCATTACACTCATGTTATATTCTATTTTTCTGTCAACCGCCCAACACTCTAAACCATACAACATATTTGCCCAAAAAACATACAAGACAAGAAAACTTCACGTTGTTTGACAAAAAATGTATGAATCTTTTTTAGTTTTTGAACCATAATACAAAAATAATAAATAAGTTTAAAAAAAACATAATGTATCAACTTTCGATCTATTTTCAAAATTTCTTTATGGAATTATAATAGGATGTTTAACCTAGATTTTTTTTTTTCTGTCAACACATTTTTGACTTAAAGAAGTGATCTAATCGATTAATAATGATTTATTACAATGTTGAGTTAGACAATGAAGTGAATCATACAAATTAGGGAAAAATAATAGCATGCATGTTAATTATTATTATTATGCTGTTAAGTAGGGTAGGTCACACCTTTGAGTGGCTTACTGTGGTGTAGTATTGCATGTTAAAAAAAAAAAAAAAGTAAGGAAATAATGAAAATTGTCTAAATTTATGAAAGTAAGGAAAGAAATTGAGTAAATTCTCAGAAGTAGAGTAATTTTGAGTTTGTGTGAGAAGTTGTTTGACGTAACAACGACACTTTGGAATGGAACACTCCTTAGATAGGCCATTGTTTCAGAAATTGTGGTGTATAAACTTATTATTTAGCACGTATCCAAAAGCAATGATCGCTTTCAAAAAACATTTAACATTGTAGGTGTACATCCCAGTACATAGTTTAGTAAAATGAATGTGATTTTTTTTTTTGCAGGCCAATAAAAGATGGTGCACCGTTAACGGATATTGAAAAGTTTTTCTCCCGTATGACGAAATATTAAAGTAATAAAGCAGAGGACTTGTCGCTCTAAAAAAGCTATAAATATGCAAGCACTTATGCACTTGAAATTTTTTTCGAATAAAAGCCCGCATGGTGCGCACGCGGATCACGTTGGTAACGACGTTAGATTTTTGTCTATCTATTAATGGAATTAATCACAGCAAATTAATATTGTTGGCTTATCGGCGATCCTCTGCAAGCGCTTCTAAGAAAAATGTGTGCCCACGGACAGTCAAAAATTCATATTATAAAATTAAAAATATATACATTTTTATCCAAACATTTTACGAGTATTGTTTGAAATAAAAATGTCAGTGTGGAAATAATTGATTTAAGTGTCTCAAAAAGTATAACATAGCGTATAAGAGTGTAAAATACGCCCTGAAAACCAAAAATATGCATTCATGTGCACAATAAAATTTCAAAACTAGCGCTTCGTGGAAGCACGAAACGTTCTGCTATTTTTGTGACTGTGCAAATACCGCGAGTCCTCCTCTGCCCCAGATTAGAATTATTGTCATAACACACGAGCGTTTTTGGTGTCGTGAAAAAATCCGTTTCTAAAAATGTCGCGAATCGAGAAATCGACCGAGAAAGATCCAGCAGCGTTTCAAACGTTGTTGTCGGAGAAAAAGACGAACGAAGAGGACGCGCCGCAGACGGCGAAAACGACGAACGGTTCTCGCGAAACGCCGAAACCCGAGCCGGGCACCGTGTGGAGGGTGCGCGTGTCCGGTATGAGTTCGTTGAAATATTTTTACGTGCAAAACGCGATTGACCACGAGTACTTGCGGACGACCGTGGGTCCGGCGCTCGAAGCGGCGCCGGCGGACCCGCCGCGGACGACGCCGCCGCGCGCGGGGCAGATGTGCGCCGCCCGGTGCGCGGACGGCTCGTGGCGCCGGGCCAAGGTGAAGTGCAGGATCGGCGGCGACAACGGTGCGGGGCAGCTGTACGTGCGGTTCGTGGATTTCGCGGCGGACCAAGAGGAGACGGTCACCGAGTACAAAGCGCTGCCGCGGGACCTCGCCGGCGACGCGCCCGTGGCGCGCTGCTGCTACTTGAAGTACTTGCCGAAAGACGTGGAAACGGAACCCAGAGACCCGAACGTGATGCGCGTTCTGAAACGGTACTTCGGCGCCGCGTGCTTTGACGCGACGTTCCACAACCGCAACGAACCGTACGCGGTCACGTTGCGGTCGGCGGCGGGCGGCAAGGACGCGATCGACACGATCAACGAGCTGATCTGGGAGGGCGTGTCGCCCGGCGCCGCGGACCACGGCGCGATCCCGGACCCGATAGCCGCGGCGCACCGGGAGACGCTCGACTGGATCGCGGAGCGATGTCGGCAGACCGGGTGCGGCTTTCGCGTGGCCCGCTTCGGCCCGGTCTCGTCCTCCGAACACTTTTACGTGGAGACGACGCGCGGCAACCGGGTGGCCCGGAACGTCCGGAACGAGATCGACGCGACCGCGAAGTGGCGCGCGGCTCCGGAGCCGGCCGTCGGCCAAACGCTGATCGCCCGGTGCGACGGGCGGCTTTACCGCGCGCGGCTCGCGTGGACGCTTGAGCGGCGTCCGTCGGACGGCGACGTGGGCCCGCCGCGGTTCCGGTGCTTCCTGGTGGACCGGGGCGCGTTCGCGGACTGCTCCGAGTTCTATCGCGCCGATTCCGAGTACCTGCGGACCGCGCCGCCCGCCAAGATCCACTGTTCGCTGTACGCGTCCCGGCTGTACGCCGACGCGGTGTGGCGGTGCGTCTCGCGGACGTTCGCGGACGAGATGGCCCCCGCGGTTCGCCGGGACGGGCGCTGCTGCGACGTGCTGCTGGAGCTGCGCGAGGTCGGCAGCCCGTGCGCCGTCGAACTACACGTGGACGGTCGGCCGATCAGCGACGTGATCAGGCCGGCGCCGGTGCGCGTGTTGAACGTGCAAAAGACGTCGTTCGCCACCAGCCGCGTGTTCGCAGCCCGTGTGAACTGTCCGAGTTCGCGCAAACTGTGCGACGCGCTCAAGAACACGAAGAAGTTCCGCCCGGCCGAGGACCCGCGGCCGCTGGGCCTGTACGCGGCCGAGCTGGCCGAAGGCCGTTTCATCCGCGTCAAGTACGTCGGCGACTCGTCGTCGTCCGCGGACGCCAACGCCGAGTTGGTGTACAAGGTGATCGGTGTGGACGAACCGTCGCGGCCGAGGTACGCCGTGAACCGGCTGTACGAACTGCCCAAGTCCGTGGCCAACGTTCAGACCGCGGACGTGCACTGCACACTCGCGTCCGCCGCGTCCGACGACCGGCCGGACAGCCGCAGCAGCCGCTGCTCCGCGGACAAGTTCGTCGAGCTGTGCGACAATGGGAAAGCAACATTCCAGATGGTGATCCTCAAAAACGACCACGTGAACGGCCATCTCGTTCGGCTGTTCTTCAAGTCTAAAGACGTGTCGACCATGATCGACGGCGGCCCTGTCGCCGCAGCAGACAACCGCAAATAAGGCGTACACACACCACTCGCCAGACAGAATGTACATCGCTAAAGTTTATTTTTGATACCAGACTAATTTTGTGTTTTACTATTTTTTTTTTTTAGAATTGAATTTGTCCAACTTTTTAATATACCCGTTTTTAATTTTTTTTTTTATAATGTTAATATGTTTTTTTAACTTTCATTTTTAATACGTGTACAATCTATAAAAATCACCCGGCGACAACATTTACCGCGACTAGAGAGGGTTAACTTTATTTACAGTCCCAGTTTTGCTTTCTACGTAGATTTTCTGGGATAGAATTGCAACAACACGAGAATTGTGCAAGGATGATTAGAGCGGTTCGCTAGACGGGCACGTAACAATTTGTAGAATATTTTGGCTGCTTCTATGAATTTTGAAATCCGAATTCACGGTGTGATTCGAGACGTAAGTTGCATAATATTATTGTGATCGTTCATTTTTTATTATATGAGTAGTATGATTTGGGGGATTCTAGGCCATAGCTGCACCCCATAGCTGCACCCCTCCACCCGCTGCACCGCTGCACCGCTGCACCCTGCTGCACCGCTGCACCTGCTCCACCTG
>CM029357.1:48391456-48574069 GCA_017140985.1 Hormaphis cornu
TTACAAAACTTGAAACGCGTAAAAATAATACGACGACGTCTGCGTATCGAGGGCATGCGATTAACAAGCGACTAACAAGCGAACAGCTAAATATTATTTTAGTTCAACACTACCCCTACCATAACAATATTTCATGTTTCATAATACAATTTACGTGTTATCGTATCTAATACGTATATAAACTATAAAAATAATCGACAATAATGCCGACATTTCCAAGAACGATTACATTCTTTCATTATATACTTTTAATATCGTTATTATCGATATTAATAGGTACACGGTGCAGCTCGCTATAGTATATATGCAATGTGTTAAACCTTTACAACCAGACTTAGCGTATGAAAATATATTGTATCCTGATAATATTATTAAGATGTAAAATTATATTATTTTAAACCCTATAGCTTGTGTATACGTTTGCTAGAGAGCGTTCAACAAATTCGTATATATAATATATATAATTTAATTAATATATATTATATAATGTATTATCATCTGATAACCGTTGTCAGTGATAAGAACTTTCTGATACGATGTATGTGATAAAAATTATGTTGCAAACGACGACTGTGTGTGCAGCATTAATAATACATAATTTAAAATAATTTTCAATGGTAGTGAGTGTCGTAGCCGTCAAATATTTACTTGGGTTGCCCTCGGAAAGGCGGTTCGATTCTCACCCAGAACATTTTTAAATTTTTTGCAAAATTTCACAAATCCAAAATTATTATTTTGTCAGAAATCTTATAATACTATTGCTGCGATGTATATTGTAAGTTAAAAAAAAAAAAAAAATTTTTACCTCAGTTACTTTGTCTATGTTAGGTTAGGTTAACAAGAAAGAAAAACATTTTTAGAAATACATCAGTTACTTTGCTAAGTTACCGTTGTTGTTCATGTTGTTTTAATATTTTTTAAATATTTGCAGCGCAAATTATACTTACAGATAGAGAAAACAATGGGCTCAAAAAGTTTTTTTCCTACAAAGATCCAATACAAAATGGATCCAAAATTGTTTCCTTCAATGATAGCTTATCAACTGATAAGAGATAAACAACATGTGATAAGATAAGAGATTATTATCAACTGATAAGATATATTATGTAAACAACATGTGATAAGATAAGATTGTTTGGAGAACTTTTTATCAACTGATAAGAGATAAACAATACGTGATAAGATAAGAGATTATTATCAACTGATAAGATATATTATGTAAACAATAACGGGTGGCGGGTGTTGCGGGTGCAGCGGAGCAGCGGTGCAGCGGGTGGAGCAGGTGCAGCAGGGTGCAGCGGGTGGAGCAGGTGCAGCGGTGCAGCAGGGTGCAGCGGTGCAGCAGGGTGCAGCGGTGCAGCAGGGTGCAGCTATGGCCTAGAATCCCCCAAATCGTACTACTTATATGTATTGGATTTTGTTGCCGCTCCGCACGATTGTATATTCGTATAACCTAATCATTAGTGGAAGAAAATCCAATGTATTTTCTGTGGTCTGAAATAAATGTTGAAAAAAATCACCCCTCCAAAGTTTTTGAAATTACAAAATTAAAAATTTCACATTTTATGACGTATCTTGACGAAATATTGAAAATGATCGTCATTATGTAATATCTTCTAATACTCTAATCTGTTTAAATATGCTTTTATTTTTTTTTTTTTTGGTACATTTAAGTGGTCTTGCTCACCATATAATATTATTATCAAAAAACTGGCGTATAAATTAATGATTACAGAACTTATAAACTGCCAAATATTTACCAAGTTGTAAATTCATAAGTAAATTTTGTTTTTAAATTTGTACGCTATTAACTATTAGTTTAAAATAGTTTGTAATATGTACCTACCTAAATGCTATTCTTTTGATTAAACTATTAATCATACATTTGAAATATAAACTAGACTAGGTAGTACCCATAACCTATTAACCATTTATATTTTATTATAATTTGAAACTTGAACAAACTGATTTATTTGGTTAATTTATTTTATAATTTATAATTGTTGAGAACAATATGTTGTTTTAAAATTTTTTGCTAGAAATGATTTTAACTGTATGTATTGTGTTGTGGGTTATTAGATATCATAATGTTCTAACTCCAGTGAGATTGACTATAGTATCAAAAAGTTAATTTTAATTTTAATTGTTTTATATGTTTTAGTCCGACTATTATACCAAGTGGTTAATTTTTTTTTACTTACCTATGTTAACTTGTAAATGAATAGATGGTAAAAGATTTTAAATCTATTCAATTTTATTATTCTATAGATGTTATTAAGAATTTCGTTTATATTTTCATTATTCAGGAATAATTTGTGTTTTGTAGTTAATAATTATTACAATGGGTAATTATAAATTACTTTATGTTTGTATTCAATTTTTAAATATTTCAAACGAAATGTTTCATGAAAAACATTTTCAACAAAAAAATGTCATTACATTTGAAACCCTTAACATAATTATGGTATGTACAGCGAATCCTTTAATATTTGATTTATTTACAATCGGCCCTTATGGTTCCCTAAAGTGTCAACAGATTTGCCTACATAAAACTCCTTAAATACCTACTGGAATGTATACAATTTTTATGTTGCACTCGAAAAATCAATATTTTCATCAGCAGATTTTTAATTAATTTTAACAGATTATGAATTTTAATGAAACTTTATACGATATTGTGGACAGTGGAGACAATAGATTATAGGTTGTAAAATATGTCCAAATAAATTATGAATTTTTATGAACTTTTGAATTACCTTACTATGGACATGATATTTTAGTTCATTTTTAAATGTTATTCAGTTCACGAAATGTACAATCGAATATATTTGTACACTTAATGCATAGGGAAAAAAATACAAAGATGTAATAATTAGATTCTGGGAGTAGCAAAGAATGACGTATAGTTTTAAAATGATAATTTTGTTTTTTGTAAATGTTTCGAGTATGTAAAAAAGAAGTGGATTAACCGTAAAAATTTTCATAATACGAAAAAGTCGGAATAGTGGACGTAGATGGTACCTATGTATTTTAAAGAGTAAGAGTCGTTTTTTTTGAATTTTTCGATAATTTTTTGAGTTACGACATAAAAATCAAATTTACTTTAAGTCACATGATTTTGGTAATATAATATTCCAACACTTTTCCGCGTAAAACTGTAAAGTGATCAAGGAGCACTCCAGTTTTTACGTTCTATAATATTATCACACCTTCTATTTTCATTTTGCTCTCCCAAACATTATCACTGCACGTTATTTAAATGAATAGATTTAAAACGTCATAATAGAGATTGAATCGGTAGCTGTTTAATGGAATTGTTTTTTATTCGAGATTTAGATATTATACTGAAACTATTACACGACGCACGCATAAAATAGCCATCATTTTTTATAAATTACATTATATTCAATTTTGATTAAATTTGGTCAATAAGTATGTCTATTGTTTGAAAATGTTAACACTTCACACTGAACTATAGATATTAAATTGTGTTAAAACTTGAATAATAATTGTTGATGGAGTTATGAAATTGCTGGGTTAAAATACTTAACATTTAGCTTGACGAAAATGCGTTATTGAATATTTTCCTATTCGTGGTCGAAATCTTTCAAAAATTGGTTGGTATAACTCAACTCTCATTCATCGGATATTTTCACATTGTTATTATTTCGTTTTTATATTTTTATTCTCGACATCTACCAACTACACCGAAAAATTTTTAAATGTATTCTTACGTATAATACTATAATATAGGGAACGGACAAAAATAAAATGAACTAAAATAAACCGAGGTGGTTTCGCGCCCATCAAAGCCTTCCACAAGGTTGGGCTAGTTAACATTTTTTTTTTTAACTATTTGAACTAAGTTAGTTAAAAAAAACCAAAAGTTAGGTTAAGTTAAAAGTTAATTTCTTTGATTTTTTAAATGTATTAAATTAAATTAACAAACAAAGAGAAATTACATTAAAATAAAGATAAAAGTTCATATTTTTAATTTACGTGATTATGACACGTTACCTCCTTTTCAACAAATATTTTTCGTGTTTTATTTTGAATTTTCTTCTTACTACTTATATAATATACATAAATTTTAAAGAGTTTAAAAAAAAAATATTCAATTATTACAGATTATCTTTAAGTTAACAATTTAAATATAAAAAAAAAATAAGATAACTAAACTTTTCTTAATTTTAATTTTTAACGAGTTAATGTCCATCCTTGGCATTATCTGAAGGGTGAGGTCCACGGTGTCCGGATTCCCCAAAATTTCTTCGACCCTATAGATTTTGTGTATTCAACTATACTTACTAAAAAAAAAATCTATATACTCGTACACTATTATATTGAACCTACTACCCCCTGCCCCCGAAAAAAATCTAGATTCCACCTACGCAAGATAATTATCTGCAAATCGTGGTCCGTGCGTTGAGTAAACTCCAGTCGTAGGCTGAATTATATTATACGTAGGTACTTACTTGTATAGGACGTGGGTGTACAATCATTCATCAAAATTTCATGACACGTTCTACACTTTTTCATACAGATAATTACTTTGATTTTTCTATGACGTAAAACACTTTTTCAAAATCTTGCGAAGCTTAACCCAACTCATATAACTTGATTAACAATGTTGAGAAAGTAAGTAAAAAAAATTGACTGCTATAAGTTAATTCAATTTGATTGCCTTAAGTTTAAAGTAAACAACGGAAAAAAAAAACAAGATAAGTTATATACACACACTAAGTATATATATATATATTAGGTAAGATGAGAAAATAGAATAAACTAAACTCAGTTTGAAAAAAGGTTTATTTTTTGCTAAACTGTTCGCAAATCATAAAACGCCCAATCTGTGGACTATTTAACATGGTTAATATAATATTTTGACAGTAAGCTATTGTCGATTTATTTAATCATTTTTTCGACCAACGCCGTATTTGGCAGGTAATCCGATTGTTCGATTTGGTATACCCGCTCTACCTACACTTATAATTTCACACTTTCCTATCTATAACGCTAAACGTTCAGTACAGTATCCGTACCTACCTACTGATTTCAGTGCTCGTAGGAAGTTTTGACGGGTCTAAGATGGATTTTTTTCCGCGGAGGTTTGAAACATCATCAAGAATCGCTTTTTTTTTTTAAGTATTATATACCTATTGGCTATTAGGTATCGTATAATAATTAATATATTAATATTATTATCACAATATCTTCTATTTTAGATTCTAATTTTGAAAGATCGTGAAAAGTTTTGGAATTTAAAAACAAAATATTATTTGTTTGCGATATTATTAATTATGTGAACATGTCTGTGTTATTTTACGAGGAATTTATGACTGGTTTTTTAGTGCTGGTATGTATAGATTTCTACCGAGTTACAAAATTAATACCGTGTTTAAAACTGCAATAGCTGCGGTTCTTGAAAAAAATTAATTAAATTGAAATCCAATCATCAATCATCCGTCGCTTGTAATTAGTCGAAAATAACAAAGATAGGTAAATAATATTGCGTCCACGGCTTTTTTATTTTTTTATTGTCTTTAATGGGAGGGTACTGGGTGGTACCTACCTGTACACCAATATGATTTATACGGAATATTATCTAATTATTATATTATCACTCTTCTATCCATTCTTAGAAATAACTATATCGTAATCATATATTATTGAAGAGCTGCAGGTGAGTATAATAATACCTATAGTCTGTATACCTACCCATTTAATAATCGTTACGCAATGTTTATAAATGATAAAAATAATATTATATTGAATACGATTAATTTTTAAGGGCGTAGCTCTTAAGTCTGCAGTTGATAAATTATCGTCGCAGCTGGCCATTGCATCTGGTCTTACACTCGAGTTTTTTTAATTGGTTACACGATGTTATATTATATACTAAAAATATCTATAGTTATATTGTGTTATACATTGTCATTTTTGACGATTCTCGGATCATCGCGTAAATGGATAAATGTTGATAAATCATATGTTTCAAGGGTACCTATAGTTTTGTTTTTCGACTATATTGCACGTGAGTGACAAAAACAATAACGGAATATTATAAGAATTAACGGTCAGCCCATTTTTTTTCTGTTATCTATGTCAAATTTTTTTTAAACTATTTATTCCCTAACAGCACACGAACCGTCCCAAGAAGATCATTGGGCCGCCGTTGGTATAGAAGCATAGACCCCATTAGGAAATCATTTTTGGAGTCGTCTACCTTCCAGGAATGTCTTAAGACCGTCGTCTGCAGTACACTTCATACAAATGTCCCAGTTTGGACGGTCGTTGCTCGACAGGAACTATACATAATGTATATTAGGGGTCTACTACATTTTGTTCCCGAATGAGTCAGCCGCCTGGTTCTGGACGGTCAATTACGTTTCCCGTTAGGTACCGATGCGACTGTGGTGGATAGGAAGTGCGGACAAGTGCCCAAGACCGTCGTCAGTGCTATTATAATACATAGGGATCGTGGTCAAAATAGATTAGTTTAGACTAGGTGTTAGTGGTATACCACCCAAAAATGTCGGCGAATTTCCGCCTATAACGTGCGGGCAGTAATATTGTATCTATGTATATAATACAGTGTTGCAACACTCGATTAATAAAAACAAAAATAATAAACCAGCTGCAGGTGTGTGTGGTTTACAACACGCGAGTTCAGAACAGGTCTCTGAACTTTCTCTGAGACGTCCGATCCAAACTTGTGTCTTTCTCCATCATGCGATACACATACATAACATTATATTCATATATATATTTAATATTATCGCACGCGGTTATGTGCTAGGAGTTGTCCGGAGAGAACACCTTATGCCCGCATCGGGATTACGCAACGAAACGGAGTCGTAATATACAGCTTCCGACGCAAGTGTCCTATATTTCATTTTTATTTAAACTCGGGCATGAGCCCGTCAGAACGAGAATCACAACGACTAGTGTAATTAGTAACTAGTAAATGTAGATACAGATTGACACTTTAAAATAATATAACACGAATAACAATAAAAAGAAAATGATAACGCGTTAAGGAAATCGGCATGATTAAGAAAAAGAGGGCGACTGGTTGGCATGAGAACGCATTATCCAGACGAATAATTAATATATTATCAAGGCTGGGAAACAGTCCATAACTTTTTCTATCTCGTTATCGAAAATAGTTAATCGAAAAAACGAAAATTGTTAAGTCAACAACAAAAAATATTAACATTTAACTTAACATAGTTTGTAATTCACATGGTTGTCTACTTATATAGTATGACACTGTAATGCTACCTCCACTTCAAAAAAATTGTTTTCGTAGTTTCTTTTGAGATTTTTTTTAATTTAAAGTTTACGCGTTAAACTAAAATGAAAATTATTACTTATCAAGTTAAAAGTTTGAAATTTTTTGACTCTCTCATTTACTGCAGTTGATGTTTGATAAAATCTTAGAATTTTTATTTACATGGTCTTAAAACTTCAATACAATCTAATGAACGAACCTAGGTATTGTCTTTCATTTGATAATAACATATCAGGTTTAAAACGGTTTTGTTTGTTTACGTTTTTAAATTGATATTAATTCGTTTTTTTTATTTTTTTTTTTTGTTCATTTCTGAGTTGAGTATAGCTGTTAACGCCAATGTTTTTTATAGTTTTTATCACCCGGTCTAATAACAATATTGTGTTGAAAATTCAATTTATTGGAACTTCTGTTTTGAAGGGATGATAAGAATTATAATAAAAACGAAAATAGCGTAAAAATATTATGATGTATGATGGATGATTTCCATAAAAAAAATTAACTTTATAATGACATTTTTTATCATCGCTTATACCTAGGAAAATGTTTCGTGAACATGAGTACTAAAGTGTTTCAACTGTTTCACAATGAAAACTACGTTTTTTTATCAAACGGAACCAACAAAATGGCATTTGGTTTTCATGCGATATATTTTTAAATTCAAATACAGTCTCAAAAACTTGACAAAAATTTAACAACATATTTTGCTAGTTTTATGATGGTTACATCCATATAGTTAAACAATTTGGAAAATCGGTCAATACAATTTTCATTGCATTGTTATTGTATTTTTTTTTATTTTTTCGCTAGGTACTCTTCCAAAATTACAACTGAATCATCTGTGAATTCTTAGCGAATCAATGCATTAATTCAATTAATGAATTTAGCTCGAAGACAAAATTAATATGCTTCTTTCAATAATAACGTTTGTTCTCCAAAAAGGTCAAATTTTTTGAAAATAAAACGACTTAGTATCTTTAAATGCTCTAAATCCGCGTGTTTTTTGCTCATTTATGTATAATACAGTTTGCTAGTCTTTGTTATACTTAAATAGGTATCTACTACTTTTTTTTCTTTTTGCGAACTACATATCCTCTAATGGTCATCGCGTCGGACCATCTGCAAGCGTTCGCAATATAACATACCTATTAGGTAACAAATACTCGTATATATTATATTTTATACTTACTCGTTGTCGTCTAATGGTCACTCGTATACATACGGTATCTTTGGAGCGGTTATTAACCTAGTTTCTCGCAAAATATTTTTGCTTTTCTTCTTTCTTATTTTTTTTTTTTTTATTTTTTTTTTTTTTATACTCTCCGTCTACTTATACAAATGAACCGTGTAACCGAGAAAACGTACAATATATTTTATAATTCGTATATTATACATACACTCGGGGACCGATGACGAAACGCGTACATCTCGCGCGATATAAGGGTCAACTGGTGATATTCACACAGTATAATTATTATTAGGTATTTTAGAACGTAATAACGATAGGAACTATGTTATAATAACTGTTTATTTCTACAAGATGATATTAATTTGTTAGTATGATCACGGGTTGGAACTTAATACAAAATGTCGTTCTATTAAAACTCTCGAACTTATTAATTATCCAAAGGTTTTGCATTAACCAGTTAAAAAAGTTAAAGTTAAGCTAAAAAGTTAATTATTTTTTTAACTTTTTAATTTAACTAGTTACTTATTTTTGTTTTTATTTTATTATAACTTATTCAGCTAAAAATTTTTGCTGCATAAATTCAACTTTTTATAGTTAATTATCATTGTTGTAAAGTTAAGTTTAATTTTTTCGTTACTTATCAAACGGAACCAACAACCGAAACTAGTTCATTATTTTTTTTTATTTTGATTATTTATTTTCCTAACAGCGTAAGTCGAAACCATACTTTAGATTGGACGTTTTATAATTTTTTCTTAACTAAGTTGTGTTTTATTCATTTTCTATCTTAAATTTTAACTTATCTAGTATATTTTTTTCGTTGTTAACTTTAAACTCTTAATTGAAGGCAATTTAATTGAATCAACTTATTTTAATGCAGTTAATTTTTTTCACTAACTCGCCCAACATTATAGTTATCTATACGTAATCAATGATAATTTATTGACTATTGCGGGCAACGATTTAAAAGAATTGAATTAAATATTCATGCTCATTTAGATAAAGTGTGTTGTAAAGCTCTAAAAACGTTAGGCTTTATAAGAAGAATCTGCAGTGAATTTAAGTTAGTAGCTTCTATAAAATATTTATATTGTGCCTTTGTAAGGTTTATTTTTGAATATGTAGCAGTCGAACATGCAGATACTTCTTGTGGTAAAGTTCAAGTTGAGCACGTTCAACGAAAATTTCTAAACTTCGCGACGTATCAGCGCACATATGTATTAAAAATTAATCACCTTTTCCATGATTATTCACCAGTTATAACTTATACATCAAATTGGTTTGGATACATTATAGCTGACAGAAGACTTGAAGCTAATTTGATGTTTCTTAAGCGTCTCATTGATGGTCTTACAGACTCTCCCGAATTATTATCTCTAGTTAACTTCAAAGTAGGTATTTACTATTCTTTCATGCTCGTCACATAACATTATTTTCTTTACATAAATGCAACACCAACTATATATGCTGAAAATCAGCCTTTTCGTCGTGTGATGAGTATAGCCAATAAGGACCCATGAACACAACTATAATATATTTTGTACATTTAAAAACATTGTATTAATTGGACTTGTCCTGTTTTGTTTTATAAAATAAAATAAAATATTGTGTTTTCATTATCAACGGTATGAAGACAATGTGTGTTTATATGCAGGTGTCGAATTATTGTATTTGTGTGCGTACATAATATATATATATATATATATATATAAACAATTATACGTCAAAACACATCGGATCTCAAGTGCTGACGTACCTACGAGCAAGCGACGTGATAAACTATTTTTGTACATATTTACACTATACACAGTTTGAGAACGGTTGTGTTGGTTGAGTGTTGTAGACGTGTAACCAGAGTTGGGATTCAATAGTACTAAATATACGATTCATCAATAAAATACTTGAAAACAACTACAATACAATACGACGAAACACATAGAAACAAAAAAATTTTCTAAAAATAACCCCAAAAAAAAAAAAACAAACACAACAAAAGAAGAGAAGATTACACTAAAAAATTCTGAATTATCATTCTTTATCGTATTGTAATCATCAAATGCGTTATTTGACGTGTCTATTAGTTTTATTCTACAATTAAGTTAGGTGTACGAGTGAATCGTGGTAAAACTAATGAACAACAACCGATGAAAATTATGCAGAGTTAAATCATTTTATGCAAACAAACCGCGTAAAAAGAATAAAGTAATCACGGTGTAAAACTACTCATAAAATGTAGCAAATAACCATTAAAATACGCTAAATCAAACTACGCTATTATTTCAGTAATTTTTTTGTTACTAAAAAACCAGAATTTGTAACTTGACCGAACCCAGAGGAAATACAAAAATAACGATTTTTAACGGAGCTCGGCTTACACTGTATAGTATATTTTTATAATTTAGAAAAAAACAACATTAAAATAAATTTGTTTTTCTAAAAATTATTTATCTTCTAAAAAAATTAACTAATCAATTGTATGTTGTTGGATCTCAGGAAAAAATTAAATTTTTATTGTTAAAATTGATAAATATGAATTATAATATAATATACTGTCATGACTGTTTAAAAATTTTAATTATATTAGCATGACTCGTGAAAAAATTATTTTAAACCTATAGTTATAATATTCTTCTAATGTAATATAGTTAAAAATTATAACGTACTTGTTTATAATATGTCGACATTTTTGAAATTGTAATGACAAAAATACATATTTAAAGAGTTTGCCAAGCTGCGCTCAGAATCGATGGTTTTGTAAAGAAAATTTCTAATTACTTACAAATGTAATACATAACTTCTAATTAAACCTTCCAAAACAGTGACACGCGTCGTCAAACTACCCACGTCACGACTTAGAGTGATTCCAAATTTCTCATCGACTCCTCCAAAAATAATTGTTAAAATTGACTGACACTTCGTTTCAGGGTCGACCATTTTACGGCTAGCTCGGAATCGTTTTTTTTTTTTTTGTAAATATATTATGATTGTGAATGATTTGCTTTCAAATCCAATATAAATCGTTTGTACAATATACTATCCTGCAAAACAGTGATCTGAAACACAGAACAGTGACCCACTCCGTGCAAATCCCAACTGTTTTTTTTTTTTTTTTTTTAAAACACCGGGTGTCAATATTTTCTATGATGAGCGCCGCGAGGTTATGGGAAAATATCATCATTGTATGCTTCTTAAGCGCAATATATAAACGTGAAATTTTCTAAAATTCCTTTTGTAGGCACGTTACACAACATCGACGGTTATATTGAAACGTGTCAGTCGACTGCTGCAGCGCCGTAATTCGCTCATAATTATCACGCTATTTGTACACATTTAAAACGTTTAATATTTTTCACCGTGTTGTTTTTATATGGTTCCCGCAGTCTAGACTGGTAAATAAAACCGAATAAAATAACGCCAATAGATTGTTCGAAGGACAAACTATCTTTGTTACTACAACACAGTTTTATAACATACCTATAGTTACACGAGAAGGATATTTTAGGCGGTTCTGGCCTACGCTCACCCTCATCGACCCTCATCCATCATTCTTCTCCCTCATTCACCCTCGTTTCAGTAAAGTGACCGAGCAAATAATTTTCAATTTTTGACCTAACTAAGCCTGAAGTAAGAGCGGACGAAGGCGAGGGCGGGCCAGAACCGTCCAAAATGTCCTATTTACCCGCAAATAAATCTGAATTTTAAAACGAACAGGCTCCGTATGCGACGTTCTGAATCCGTGTCTATATTTATATTATGCCCCTAAGATGGGGTATTTGTGTATTTTCTTAAAAATATTGTGGTTTAAGTCTCCTCTTGTCTCCTCGAATCGCGTCTGCGTCCAAAGTTGACATACTTACATTTACACTATACATTCTCTATTTACTACATACCTAAACTTTTTTAACATATTATCGCTATTATCGTATCTATTTATAAAATTCATTGTAAAGTACTACTCGAAAAGTAAAGCAAAAAATGCAACATTTAACGAACATACATTATTACGATATTTTATTATTATCAACCAGCACCGATTAGCGGCCATATTTCGTGCGCTATCATATTTTTCGAATAATGAGGTAAAAAGTGCGTAAAAACGCATACGTAAAACACCATTGTTCAGTGTGGATGATGTGATGATAAGTGATAGATCCCTACAAGTTATAAGTCGTTCGGTCACAGGCAATGCTCACAGTAACAGGGATCACATAATATGGCGATTTGACCCGCGTGAAATGTTTTTATGTTTTTCGACAACTTTTGTACGGTTTTCAACGGTAAAAATTCATAATTTTTTTGTTTCCAAAAGATCGGTAATTTTAATTTTGATGACGAACACTAAGAATTTGATGAGATTTGAGTACATTATAATATTATGATGCGTTAGTTCAATGAACAATTTGCTGCATATATTAGGTACGTCATACGGGCGTAATGTATTTGATATCTTTTACAAATGTCAAACGAGTTTTACAGACCATATTTTTAGAAATTGTTGTTTTAATTAAATCCTTTGTGTCTGATATTGTGTGGTAATTATGAAAGTATAATATGTAAGTGCATGCACTCATGATATAACACTACAATAGTATAATATGTTATAATCTTACGTGTGAATATCAATTAAATATTCTTTTATTACCACATACTGCCAGATGATTGTCAAATTTGTGTAAGTACATTTTCATTCGAACCGGTGACCTAAAGCTTAGCATTAAAAATATCCAACGCTTAATCGTTGTGTATAAAATAAAATTTTACAATACAATATATTTTTCCTATGCATTACGTTTTGTCCTATTAGAAATCGCATTTGAAAATAATTAGCCATCACAGGTCATCCGATAGACTATTTGAATACAATTTGATAAAAAGTATATCAAATGTTTCAAATGAAATAAATACTTTACAAATCGTAAATAACGATTCTTGTTTCAAGGTTTCTAATCGATAAAGTCGTATTTTAAAAATCATTAGTAGCCGTGTTTGCTTTATTTGGCCAACTGGGCAACAGTTAGCGTGGAAAAAAACAACGCTTGGACGTCTGTTTATTGTACAAGAAAATTCGATTAGTCGTGTTTGTTTTTTCTACAAAGTTTACGCTTTTAATTGCTATTTTATTAATTTTGTAGATTCTGATAGCGACGAGCGAGGAATGCATTGTTTTTTTTTCTGACAAAAATTTTTTGTATAGTAGGAATGTTCCGGTTTTTAAATTTAGTAACTTTTCTAAAAGGTTTTGGACTCCAGTGGTCCTTCGGTTGAAGCTTTTTTTAGAAATTTTGCTTAATGAAATTTGCCCCATAAACTGAAAAAATCGAGAATTTTATGGCGAAAAATTTGAAATTTTCAGATTTGTAATGACGTTTTACGGTAAAAGTTCAAATTTCCTATGAAATATTTTTTGATATTTTTATAATTTTCTGAGTTATGTCCCAAAAACGACAAAAATTGCTAAATCATCAAATCCGGCATCAGAACGGCTATACTTGTTACAAACTATTGTTAAAAAAATTATTAAATGTCATTTTCAAATGTCAATTCCACGTACTTAATTAATTTAATACGTTTTTAAAGATTGAAAAAGTTTTTGTTATAATGTATTACTTTTTTTACGTATATACGAATATTGAATAGGAGGAAGAATTTTCGATGTTTTTTTATTTTTACTCAGGACTTATTAGGTTAGATAGCTCGCTCAGAATCGATCTTTTTTAATGCAATGATTTTTCATTGCTTTCAGATATTTACGGATAAGTCGCTTACCAATGACCCACCTAAAGTGTATAATTGCTACTGCACCTTTACCGTGGTACAGTTTTTTTTTTATTCTTACGAAAAACAAACTCATGTAGAATTATTATTTTGTCGTAAAAGTCTTTCGTGGTAGCTGTACTTTTAATAGTATTTGTGTTAGTTTTTATAATTTTTTTTTTTTTAATTTCTTTTTCTTGTATATAATTATGACGTAATATTAATTTTTGCCATTAGATGTATTTACATACTGTTTTTTATCGTTCAAACCTGTTTACTATACGTCATAATTTCGTATTATGAAGCGTACTGGTAAATTATTTCATCGTGAAAATTTGGTATGTAATACATTTTATGGTTTTAATTATGTTGTTTAATTTTATAAGTTTGTAACGACAAGTGCGTGTAGCATTTATAGTACTTTTATTACGGTTACATATTAAACGATTTTTCTTCTTAATTATTGCGTATAGTAAAGCACTTAATTCCCGCCCTATAATGCTATCTGCTAAAGTTAAATTTTTTTTAAGGCTTTTTAAACCATCTTTCCATACAACAAATCCTCTTCCTTTCTTTATTATTCTACACTGCCTCCTTCCAACCCAAATCTCCATAACTTTTTTTTCTGGCATTTAGGAAAACTTTCGTGATACCATCCTCCCAACGTAGCCTTGGTCCTACCCAAATGGTCTTTTGCTCTTTGGGTTTTTTGGAGCACTCCTTGTACCATTAAATTTTGTATGCCACACGCGTGGACTGCCCATTCTAACTTACTCCATTTGATCTCGTTCACAATATTTGGTCTATTAAGTGTCTCCATCAGTTCTTGGTTGCATATTTTTCTCCATTATTGAATGTCTTGATCATATAATATAGGTCCATATATTTTGCGCAACGCTTTCCTCTCAAACACGTCATGTAATCGGTCTTCCTCTGTTTTTCGTAACGTCCACTATTGTGAACGATACATGACAATTATTTGTCGTACAATTGTAAATTACAACTGAATTTTCGTCTTTTTTGAAAGGACTCTAGAGCTAATTGGCTTACCTAATGCATAGAAGCATTTATTTCCCATTTTAATTTATTGTTGAATTCCTATTTGACATTCATTCTTCTGTTTTGCAATATAGCGTCTAGGTAATCCAGTCGATTCACTTTTTTGAACTCGTACTGACACACGATTATGGTCTCGGTTGCAAGAACGTTATTTAGGTTTTTAGTACAAACAAAAATCATCGCTTTACCCAATGTACAAGTATAAATACTACAAGTATAATATAGCTGTAATACGTGGTCATATTGGGTAAATATTTTTCTCGAAAGTATAATATATTATAATCTGAAAGTAAGAGTGTTATTGTGCGGATTACAAAAGACAAAATTACAGTCATTGAAAAGAAATCGATTCAATCGTTTATACTATTATTATGAATAATGATAATAGTAGGTATGGCCAAAAATGCACGCGTTTGATTAATTTTTATGGAAAAAAAGATATTGTCAATTATTATTTTATGTGATCAAGTGTTAACGCAATGGTTTGTTATCAAAAAACATCGCTTAAATGATTGTAATTTGAGATCACTATAAAACAAATATATCTACCGTTTGTCATCCAAAAAAATATGATAATCAGAACAAACCGAGTAACTTTAAATTAGTTATAATCGAGACGTTTCATTTGAAAAAGTGCAGCATTTTATTCCATACTTTCCATTTACGTCACAATTTATGTATGAATAGTAAACATGCACATTATTGTGATGGAAAGTGGTGTAACTATACAACTTTTATAGGTACCTACTATAAATGTTGCAGGTATTGAATATTCCATTGTAAATACGATTTGGGAAATAATTAACATTAAAATGTTATATTAAAATGAATATAATATAACATACTAAAATTGTGTATTACCATTATAATATTAACATTTTCTACTTTAAAAAAATTTAAATACCTTATATTATACCACAAAATTGTTTCAACGAAAGATATATTTTCTTTTACAATCGTAAATTATAACTTAAAACAGTAATACTTGAGAAATGAGCTTTTTATAAATTATACTGACGTTCAAGTTAAGATTAAAAAAAATATCGTTACCATTCTGAAAAACTTATGTGTAAGTATATAACTGTAATAGTTATTCAGTTACAATACAATTGTCAGTTGAAGAACGTCGATTTTATATCTAAGGTGAATATGAATCATAAAAGAAAAGAAAAATGTAAATCGTTTAAAATGTAAAATACACTTATCCCTGCGACCGTGCGTCTTAGCTTTTGAATAACATTATGGAGTAAGTAATTATAATTATTTTTAATCGGCCCGTCTTCAAATTTATAAACGTTATCACAAGAAATGTGCCGCACGAAGAAAGAAAGTATTGTGAATTTGCAATTTTCTATTGAACGTACTCGAACCAAGTGTTTTGCATGAATATTATGAAAGATCTAGTGAATGTGTAGTTGAAAGAATTTCGAACAATATGCTGTGTAAAACTGTATGCGTTGAAATAACATAATAATTTTTCTCCACAAAGAAATTGGTGTTTGATGCCCAACGGTAGTTACATTTACATAGATTTTGAGCGCAGCGAGGAATGTATTGTTTTTACAATGACGTTTTTTTTCCTGTCAACAACTTTTTGTAAAGAAAGAATGCTCCAATTTTTGAAGTCAGTACCTCTAGTGAAAATTTGCCTACTTATTGAGTTATGTCCCAAAAACCAAAAAAAAATTGGATATTTTGGAGAATTTTACGGCAAAAAGTTTGAAACTTTCAGATTTGTGATGACGTTTTTATGTAGAAAGAGTACTCCGATCTTAAATCCTACAAAACATTTGAGAATTTGGCTTAAATTATATCTTATTTCCAATAAATTTTTGAATTTCACATACTTTGCGAGTTAGAATCCGAAAACACACAAATTTATACTAAAAACCCGCTGGAATGGTGAGTATTTGTCTGATCGAATTAAAACCGATACCATATTATAATCGGTTGGCCATTACGTATTAAAATGTTTACGCGTTATTTAAATTAACATTTTTTTTCTAAACGTAAATACGACTTTCGGAGTTCTCGGACGATTTTTATTGTTAAATTTATTTTTTATTAAGACGTATACTAGATAACTGAGCTTGCTTTTTTTTAGCATTTTTTTGATCCTAATGATTTATCATTGCTTTCAGATATTAAATAGTACGTTTGAACCACAATTTCCAAATCAGTGACCCAACCAAAGCGTAGTCGATACTCCGTCAAACTATATCCACGTGACCTAGAATGATCCCGGCTTTTTGTCCGTTTCTTTATTATTTTTATGTTAGACTAAAATAATATAGAATAACTGTGGATAGAAACGTTTATTTTTGTCATAAATTTGAATATAACGGTACCGCAACTTTTTTAGTAAACATTTTATAACATTCGTCCTATGCTCAATTATTTCATTATTTTTTTTATACTCAAATTATAATTTTTTAAGTTAATTTTCATTTGCTTAAAACTATTTTTTATTTTTACCTACATAGTGAAATTTATCGACATTTTTTTACTGTTAATTGCAGAAACAGTTGATTGTTGGCTAATATGCAACCAATTTTTTGAAATGTTGAAACAACATACCGATAAACTTAATTTAATTAAATTTTCACTTTTATTTTTTTCTAACATTTTTGGGTGTATCGAGGTAGGTCGATTTATATGTTTAAGAGCGATATTTTTTACTATAAAACAAGCAATTGAGTTTTCTGTGTAATACTTTTCTTTATGATTTGTTCACTTTAAATTCTTTTAATATTAATTTCAGTCTGTAAAACATTTTTTCGTATTATACTTGAAACTAATATACTAACTTTAGACTCTGTTATTTTTGGTGTTCTTAAACGAATTAGTTTTGTTTTTGGCACATTTGTCGAGGTGATTTTTAAATGTTATCTAAAATAGGGGCATTTTATCGTAGTTTTTAGCGAAATTCTTACCAGCTGCGGTATACCTACGCACCTAACAACATAACAGGTATATTACACTGTAGGTATACTTACAATCTACGAACAAAAACAATAATACGCGGTTTCCGCAACGTGTGCAGACGCGTTTACGTGTGAACAAACGTTCATGATATTAAAGGAGTTTTGATAAATACCTCTGCTAGACGGCTCGTGGGAATTTATACTTGTTTTGTTAAAGAAAAAAACCGTTCTGGTGTTTGGCTTTCGAGGATAGGTGCAAACATATCTAAACAGCCGCACATAAATTGTGCGTATTTGAGGGTGGGAAAAGGGGACACGTATTTTTAATTTTAGATTCTAAACACAGCAAAAAATGTATTGTTTTCACAGTGATGTTTTTTTTTTTCTTTTTTTGTGAACACTCTTTCGGGTAGTAGAAATTTACCAATTTTTAAGGTCAGTGACTTTGCTGATAGATTACTGGACTCCAGTGGTACGCTTTAATCCATTTTATTAAAAAAATTTGCTAATACTTTGAGTTAACCCAAAATATTAAAAAAAAAAAAAAAAAAATGGAGAATTTTACGGCAAAAAGTTACAAATTTTCAGGTGTGTCGATGTTTTAGTGTAGGAGTGCACCGATATTTACGTTGAATATCACAACAAAGTTGAGGCTTTGGCTTTAAACTATATTTTGTTTGTTTTTTTTTCTCTGAACACTTTGAAGGCCAAATCCAAAAGGTAAAAATAGTGTTATAGCGCAAAATATTGTGATTTACCCTATGTAACATAACATAATATATGTAGTATCGCGTAAAACAAAAGATGGAAAGGAAGGAAAGAAGGAATGTGAGTTCATTTGAGGTTATTGAGAAGTCGTTTGGTCTACCTTAAAAAGTCGTACCTGTTTGAGATAGTATGTAGGTATAGTTTAATTGAACTGATAATTTTTGTTAAATCTGGTATTTAACAGGACAAAATCTGAGCTCGCTCGATATCGTTTTTTCAAACGCAATGGTTTATCATTCCTTTCAGATACTAAATAGTACGTTTGAACAACAACTTTCAAACGAATGACCCGCCCAAAGCGAAGTCGTTACTCCGTCAAACTACCCATTTTACCTAGAGTAATTCACGGATTTTTTTTGCTTTAACTTTAGTGTGTATCGATTTTATAAGCATTAAAATTCCGAACTATTTATCTAAGGACCAAAACTATTCGAAACCCCTCCTTTCAATAAATTTCAATCAAATACACCAATTTTGGCACTCGGTGTAAATATAATTTTTTTTTTTTTTTTTTTTAAATTAGCATTACAGGCCGTTTAATCCCTTTTCTGTTTACACCGAATTCTTCAGCTCCTCTATTATACGCATGTTTCATGTCTCCGATCCAGTCTGATCTCAGCTCCTGCATTGTTATCTTTTTTTACTACATTAGCTAACCACGTCCGTTGCTTCGGTCTACCACGTGGTCTTTTCCCGTTAAATTTGTTGAAAATTACCGCGTAGTCTTGACAACCTAACCGTTGTCTGCTCTCCAGATTCGGCTTGCCTTCTCCAATCTTGCTCCTTTCTCCAAATTGTATTTTATTTCCTTTTCCATAATATAATTTTTGCACCTGTTTGTTTGACCTTTTCTTCCATACTTGGGTATAAAGGTGCTAGACTACAGAACCATATACATTTTCCTTAACACCTTTCTTTCGAAGATATTTAACCTGTTTTCATCTCCTGCTGTTGTAGCCCAGGTACGACATAAATATGCGTACAAAAGACGGCCAGTCTGATATACGAGGTAAATCATGATAAATTTCTTTGGTTTTTCTAGACAACAATCATTTTGATTCGAACAAATGTGACATAGCAAAATAATACAATAATATCCATATTACCAGATTTTATCCGTTACATATGCGTTCAGTTTTTATTATTTATGTCGACAGGTATTTAAACTCACGAACTTCGATCATGAATAATAATAATAATTATTATTTTGATGGCAATTTTTTCCTTTATAAAATGCATTCAACGTCGTTAAAGTGCGTTCGTTTTAAGTCGACCGTGACGAGCGGCGAGAACGATTTTTTCTCTCTTTCTTTTAAGCGGTGGCGTTATTATAATATCGAGTAGGCAATAGTATAACATTATTATAATACTCACATTAAAACGAAACCATTATTTTCGTCGTTGCGGCGGTGGTGGGGCCGTTTGGCTCTGCGCCGCGGTCCTCGTGGCCGTCCAAGAACACGTCCAGTCTACGCCCGTGCGCGCCTCAGTAGTTGTCTTGTTCGCGTTTTCCCGTTTGGACGCGCGCTCGCACATTGCTTCTGGTCGCTTTACGACGATTTTGATAGTAACAATATATATATTTTATTATTCTGTACACGGTTTACTACGGCTTATTGTTTTTTTTTCCCGGTATTTTTCTTCCCCCCGACAATAACACCTAATAATAACGATGATGATTATGAATCTGTTCGATACCGCGAGCGAACGTCCGAAAACCTGCGCCACCGGTGTGTGATCGCGCGCAGTTTCGTGCATTTTTTTACGCGGATTACACGTAGACCGAGTTCAGCCAAAACGAGTGTGCGCGGTAAGTTTTTAATATCTCACATGTCTTCAACGTCGTAAACAGTTTTAAAATATATTATACTGTTTGAGTCGTAAATACTCAAATACTTAGTTTTAAGAGTTTTTAAAGCTTTGCTCGATTATACGAATGTATTTCCAAAGTATTCGAAACACTATACTCATAAGGAAGTGTTTAAAATGATATACTGTAAGAGTAAAAAAAAAAAAAAAATTAAAAATTATAAACGTCCGATGATAGACGTGATCAGTAATCAGTTACGTTTAAAATAAAAGACACGTTTGAATTCCAATAATTTGAATGTAATATTTTATCGACGCTTCAAATAATTCTATTATAATTTTATTTTTCAACAAGGAAAAATTTCCAAAATGTATTTCTTAACGTTTAGATGTATGTATTCGATTAAACAGCAGGTGTTAAATAACGAAGAAAAAAGTGTTTAAAATACTTTTTAAATATTATTCGTCTAACGTTTTATAAATAAAAGGATTTAAAAAAGTACCTATTCAATGCCAAAAAAAGTATATTATTTTGAATATTCTTACGCAACGAGACTGCGCATTATTATTATTGAACGTAATTTAACCGTTATTGACAGACCACTAAACGATAACCGGTCGTTAGTAGCTATATAGAGATCATAGACGTAACAATATACACCTATGGGGTAGTAAAGAGTACCCAGTGGCGACATCAAAACATTTTTTGGGGTCCCAAAAGCATCATCACGCTGTACCCTAAAGATTTGTGTAAAATATAATAAAAAATAAAAAATATAGTCACCAAACACAAATCAAGATGCCCGTAGTCCATACCATTTTTCATCAAAAACACGCTTTGCGGGTAATGTTCTTACGCTTCGTAAAATCAACATGTTTGAATATTTTTTTTTTAATTGTGAGTTAAAAACGTTTCGTATGATATTTCGTAATGCTTTGGTTTGATTAAAAATCTTAGTTTAAAGACAAATTTCACACACGGTTTTAATCTAAGATTAAATATTTGAGAACCTATCATCCTGAAAGTGTAAAATGGTACTTGGCGAGATTGTTCACTGCAGGCCATTTTTCGTGGTATCATATATCGGTACTCATCTGTATTTATCAAACCAAAAATCAATCAATCAGTCAATTTAGAGTCTAATGGGTGTGAAGAGAGAGAGAGAGTGAGTGAATCTTACAAGAATAGTTCACTACAACAAAAATAATTATACCTACTGCTAGTTACGCCACTGATATATTCATTCGCGATGATTATAGAGCGATTTCCATTATTCGTTTTTGAGAAAAAGTTACTATGATCTAGGATACAATTAAAACGTATAGGTTATCTTTTAAATTTATCTAGGAAAGACTGACGGTCAATTGCCAAACGATGTGTTTTTTCTCCAGCTGCTGACGAATTATTCAAATAAACCATAAATGGTTGGCTATGATGATATTGATATTTGATTTGACCACAATAGTGTAAACATTTCTTTAGGGTCGTGTTTTTGAACAAAATTCATTATGAATTTAGCGTGATTGTATAATTATATGAATTATATTGGTCAGGTGAGTACTATTTTTTAAAATTTGCGATATAAACACATTTTGAACTCTTATTATTATATTTTAAACAATATTGTTCGCGCACTATAAAATATTAAAGGTAAATTCGTAGAGTAATCAATATAACAATTGGTAAATCTCATTCTGTTTTTGTTTTTTTGATTTTCGATCACTGATACCAATGATATATGTGTATAATTACCGATGTTTGCATCTGAGAATGGAAGATTTTAACGACCGGCAAGACCTTAACGATCGACAATGATTTATATTACGTAGAACTATACCAGTAATATACAAAACATGAGTGTCGCAAATAAATGAAAGATTTTTATTTTTATCATATAAAATTATATATAATTGTTCAGTAGGTATAGAGCTTAAAACTACAGGCGTAAACTTCTCGACGCATTATTATACATTATATGTTAAATTTCCATTCACATTTTTACAAATACTTATCATACTAACTGAAATGTTTTCACTTTACATTGTCGACGTTTACTTTTTATTTTTGGTCCACGTCGTATTAGGTAGGTACATTAACATGTTTTATACCTTATTTTTGAATTTTTTTTCTATCGCATTCTAGTAAATATAGATCTATATTTACTAGAATGCGATAGAAAAAATACCTCGAGGTATATAAGGAAATTTGAACACTATATATTAGCATAAATACATAAGCATTTTATGGGTTAATCAAGGACATTCACGGCCATTTGTTCAAAACATGTAATTTCAGATAGGTACCTGACACATTTTTTAGATAATTTATTTACGATTTTAACACTTAATTTGTTTGTATACTATATTATTATAAATACATTGTTGATGTTAGTGACTTCATGAACTTCTTTTATGTATGTAATACGTAAAAAAAAACATTTCATATCGTGTTTTCCACCGTATTATAAACTTAAAGTATTTCATGGTTGAAGTTTTTTTTTATGGTGTTTGACGTTTATAATAATTGTAATCACTTATTAGTTCTTGTATATAATGTACAGCTGTTTACCACGGCGATGATATTACGTTTATGTGCGCACCATACACGCATTCATTTCATTAATTATTTTAGGTTACAAGCACATAATAAATACCTATAAAACATAGTTAATTACTTCGTTGTTATAAAAAAAATTAGTCATTAATGAGTACATCATATTATGTATTAAACTGTTTTGTTTTTAAACGAAAATTGTTTTTTTAACTTTTGTTAATGCCATCCATTCAGGTTTAGTAAACTATTATGATTAAAACTGTTCACGCTAAATATTATAGGCACTATAGTTACGTTCTGTTTAAAAAAAATGTAGTTAAAATGTTTTGATAAAAACTTTGTGATCCACACCATATTTTATTCTCAATGGCTTAAGAAAAGGTATAATTTTCATAAAAAAAACAGTATATCAGAAGATTGATCAATTGTTAAAAAAAAATGTGACTGTCATTTTAGTATTTTATTGTTTTTTTTTTTTTACATTTTGAGTAAAAACATTTACCTAATACATCATATTATTTGAATTTAATTGTTTTGAAATTAAATTTTTAGGTACTTACTTCGAAATATAGTTGTTGTCGCGTCACCCACCATTTGACTATTTTATCCGTCTAAAATGCAATTAAATTATTTAAAATTTTTTTTTTTACGTAATAATAATTTTAATTCATTGTCGTCATCTCTTACGGCAAACGTAGTCCATTTAAGATTCATCAGCCGCTAAGTTATAAATTATAATTGTGTTCGACGCTCTTTCAGCTGCAGACGAATAAAATCGTACGTAGAACTCGTAGAATTGTCACAGTTTTACAAAACGTTGTATGTATAAAATATTGTATTATATTACCGCAGTAGAGAGTGAAAGGTTCCGACGAAAGAAGAATAAAAAAGTAAAATTAATGAATACCTACACTCAACAGATATTCTATAGTTAGTCATTATTATCTATTTTTAGCGTCGTCTACACCAAACTACGTGAGGGTTTTTTTTTTATCAATTTTAAATTGTAAGCGATATTAAATATTGATACACGTTAGATATAGAATATAATGTATGATCACATAATCGTAAAACCGTTTTTTTTTTTTAAATTTTATTCTTTTTGTACAAACCGTACGCGAATAACTATACGTACACTAACATACGTCGTAATACCGACTGTTACAGTAATAATACTCTCAGGACAACTTATAGTTATACTATATACCGTCTTGGTTTTCTATATAAGTAAATGAATCGTAAGCTGACATTATTCTAATTATTAATCGTCATCCCATGGGTGCCAAACGAGTTTCGAATTCCGGTAAAAAATGATTAAAATCGCCCTCAGCGGTACGATTCACAATAAATTACCGGCTAATTGATTGAGCGCGCTTGCGTTCTTTTATATATGCTCTGCACCGCAGTATTACACCATGTCTGCCCGATGGCTATATAAATATACACATAACTTATACATAATAGTATTATACGTTTTTTAAATTTTTAGTTACGTACATTTTTAAAGTTATCAATCAAACAAATTCTCTCGACAAAGCGGTTTCTCGTCTCCGGTCTCGTTGCCCCTACGGTGTTCTGAATTTTGAAAAATTTCAACCTCCTATACTTGTACAGGTAAATAAGTTGATTCTGAAAGTCTAAACTGAAAACAGTAGGTTCAATGGAGATTAATAATGGAAAACTGGGTGAAAATGTAAAAATTTTAAAATTTTTCTACGAATATTCTCATAATATAGGTTTAAATTTTGTGCGCAATAATACGTTAATATTTCCCCTACATCTAGAAAAAGTGTGAATTTGTGAAGTCGTTCCGAAAGTTTCAAATTTTTTGTACTTGGACCTAAACATATTCAAAATAAAAAAAAAAAAAACATCAAATAAACAGTATCCTCCCGGGCGGAATTTCTATTGTATAAATCAATACATATTCTATTCGCTACATTCAGAGTCTAAAATATGTATATCTCTTACGTAATGATTAACATGTTAAGTTATAGATTTTATTAATGCAAATTATATAATATTACGAAAAAAATTTCACTCTTGTTTGGCAAAATTATATGCTCGTTTAAAAATTTCCCTCCCTCCATTTTGATCTCCTCTATACAGTATATACGTATACTGATGGGTTTTAATGACACAACGGTTTAGTAGAATTATTAAAAAAAGAAAAAATGTACACAAATACAATTCGTTAATAAGGTTTAGTTTTTTGTCGAGTAAAATAGTTGCGAAAAGCGAGTGAAATTTCCGAGTGAGGATTCTCGAGTTCGGGCATTAATTTCAAACGTTTTTAACATATTGTTTTTTTCAAATATGGCGGCGATCGGCCATAAATAAAAAATAAAAAAAATTGTTTGATTTATTTTTTTTAAATACCATACTATCATCAGATGTAAAAATCGTCTTCGTCGTCTTTCTTTGTCGTCGACACGGATGACGTTGGAATGAGGATTATTTTATTAAACGATTTTTGTTTTCGTCTATACGAGAGTCTCCTTTCTTTCTTTTTTGTTTCACGATAATACACTGCGAGTTCTAAATGTCTTAAATTCTAATATAAAGATACGTCGTCACGCGACAACGCGCTGCATCGTCGATATTAAAATACCCACAGTTCGAGTTTTTCAAGCAACCGCAATCTGCGTACAGTGATGGCAGTCACACGTATCCGGCAATTTGGTAGAAGGAAACAATTTCCGTCCGTTCGTCCGTAAGAAATTGTCGTGCGTTATGTAACGTGTCAACGGGGAAAATTTCTGTTCGAGGAAATTCGACCGTAGCTGCGCGAGTAATGTCGAATTAAATAAATAAATGAAAAACAAAATCAAATGATAAAAAAAAAGTTATAATAAACAAAATATTATTGTTTCGACACCAGAAGCGCCTTCTCGCGACAAAAATAAAAAATCAGCGATCATTCTAGGTCACGAGGATAGTTTGACGGAATAGCGACTTTTGGCGGGTCATTGGTTTGGAAGTTGTGGTTCAAACGCATTGTTTAATATCTAAAAGCGATGGCAGTATTCGTTGCCTTCAAATAAAAAATTCTAAGCGAGCACAGTTGTCTAGTTTATCGCCTGGTAAAAACCGAATTAATCAAGAAATTTCGGTCTTATTAAACTACATAATAATATAAGAATTCTCCAGGTAATCGTCACGCCAAACGACTTTTAACCGACTTCAAATTTACACCACTTTTTTCCTTCTCTTCTTCCTTCCGTTCCTTCCTTCCTTAATTTTTTTAATAGAATACTACGTTTAATATGTTATGTTATTAAAGGTTGGCACTTTCCAATTTTTCGGGCATTTTTTCGATTGGACGCTCTATCTGCCCGTCAAAGTGTTCAACAAAAAAAATATCAAAAAAATGTTCAAACAACATATAATTTGAAGCCAACACCTCAATTTTTTTGTGGTATTTAACGCAAAGATCGGCGCACTCCTTTTACACAAAAACGCATCAACACAAACCTGAAAATTTCAAACTATTTGCCGAAAGAATCTAAATTTTTGTTTTTGTTTTTTGGGTACAACTAAAAAAGTAAACAAAATTAAAAAAAAAGAAACTGGTTATAAAGATCACCGGAGTCCATGAACCTATATGCAAAGTTACTGACTTTAAAAATCGGAGAATTCCTTCTCCCCGAAGAAGTGCTTACAGGAAAAATAAAACATCACGGTAAAAACAATACTGAAATAAATTATGAAAAAGATTTAAAAAAACAAAACATTATTTCGGTACCAGAAACGCCACTATTTTTCTTGCGGGAAAAAAAATGCAATATAATAGTACCAAATATGTATATACTGGTATAATATTTATAAGGTAATTCGATTAATTGCGAACACAGTTTTTCAAACGTGAAGATATCGATCGAGAGATCACACGGGATCGAGTTACTACCTCGGAGGTCACTTATTACGACGAACGCGATCGTTTGAAATAAAAATATATTTTCGAAACACATTCGAGAATTAGTTTTGTGTATCTAATTTTATGACGATTTCAATTAAAAAACAAATAACTTATTTTTTAGTCAAGTTCTTACGTAACTAGGTACACAACCTACTGTAAATGCAGTTCACTAACGTAAGCTCATCCGGACTAGCTGTGTATACTTGAATTCTTTTTGAAATTACGTTTCCCGAGACCGCGTATGTTCGTTGCGATGTGTACGGCATAATAATGTTATCGGGACACGTGCACGTGCTTGCCCAAAAAAGAAAAGTAAAAAAAAAAGACCGCTCGCCCACGACACACAATGGACGGAAATTAATTCGAATGATATTATAACGATGACACCGGCGGCTCTGACATAATAATAATAGTTAAATTATGCGACGATGATGATAACATAATATATGAAATGAATAATAATAATAATATTAAATAACGATGACGATAATTATTGGCCTTGACTTTTATGACTAATTTACAAGTATAATATTATAAAAATGCGTTAGTAGAAGATATTATAATATACTCGTATATTGTTTTCGTTTTCGGGACCTTTTTATTACTTCATTTTTTTTTTGTTTTTTCATTATTGCTCTTGTTAACCGCACGGAACCGCAAAAACCTGCAGCACCGTAGTTAATCATATTCAAACCACTAGGAACATTAGCGGTGATTGTTTGAACAAATAAACTCGTGGTTTCGTTCGTCATCATCACACTATAAAGCAAAAATCATTATTCTTCTTCTTCGTATTTGACCATTAACATCATGCTGTCACGCATAATTCTTGCCACGTCCCTCTGATTATGATATATTGATTATGATATATTCCACCAGCAACAATTTCCTTTCCATATATTATGCAGACTTAGGACTGTCTAGAATTATATGTAGATATATATATATGTGAAACTTCAAAAGTTCAAACACTGTCTAGAATACCTAGGTATGGTTAAATTTGTTGCTCAGTATAATATACGTTGCATACGTATTTGTCAACAATAATATTTGTGCTTGTGATAAATAAGTAATAATAATGTAATAATAAATAATATTAGAAAAGAAATTAGTGTGGTATGAATTTACAACGTACATTTTTAATAAACTGTAGGTTCAAAATTTGTCCGTCCTTCAATTTTTTAATATTTTCATCAATAAACTTTTCTTTTTTAGCAATGAACTTTTTTGCTTGGTAAACGTTTCGCATTGCACCGCTTTTTGTTGTTAAATCAATAAAAAAAATAATATGGTTGGGCGGAATAAAATCGTGAATTCAGTTTTCCATGAAACTATTCGCAACGGTGTGTTCTGAAGTGGCTTAAAAATCTGCCAATATTTTTGGTAAAAAATCATAATGGTTTTCATTATGATTTTCAAGTTCACAATCAAAAAATGTATCAAGTTTTTCATGTACTGGTTTTATAACCATCAACTCAACATAAACGTTTTGTATTATGTCAGGTGGCAATTAACGTAATCCGAATAATTTTTTCAATATTTGCCCAATCTCTAAATCTTTATTTTTAAATTCATCTGAGACTCCTAGAGATTGAATTTTTCTGTTTCGCGCCTGTCCTAAGTGGAATCATCCTTTTTCACTAGGCATCTTAATCGTTGTCACCCCAAAGGTCTTTTTTCCTTTTGGTTCACCGCATCAAACCGACCGAACTAATGTTCCCTCTTTTCATCACGCACGTCCTGCCCATTAGAGTCTCCTTTTTTTTTTTTTCCCCTAATAATATCAGGTATTTGATACAGTTGTCTAAGTTTTTATTATTTTTGCGAATTATCCATTTTTCCGTGATTTCGTTTAAACATGGTCCGAAAATTTTTCTTATTGCCTTTTTTTCGGAAATCAAAATTTTGTTTTACTCAGATTTTCGTAATGTCCACGTTTCACACCCGTACACATTACCACTGGACGGATGAGAGTGCGATACAGCTGTATCTTGAGGTTCTTTGATATTTCTCTTGACTTTAACGATTTATTTAATCCGTGGCTACATTTATTACCGGAATGGAGTCTCGCTTTTATTCCGGTAAGTTCATCGTTTTCCACCGATGTTTCATGACATTTTGTTTTTTATTTATACATACACTTAAGAACTGGGATATTGATGTATAATATGCTACCTTAGAATGATTTCGTCATCAAATAAAAAAAAGAATCAACTTATTGTCATCGAAAGCCGTAGTGAAACATGGATGCAATCAGCAACAAATACGCTAATGAGTGTTATAGCATGAATAATAATATTATACTGGGCTTATTTAGCTGCACACGGAGAAAAAAGTTTCGGTATAGAACGAAAATCATTATTTGTTAACTTCAAACCCTTATGCAGATTAAAAACATTTGGTAAATTTGATAAACTCAAGTTGAAAAAATCATTAACTGGCTCAGTTTTTTTTTCTTTGAACATACTCGCACTTCCTACGTATAATAATATGTGAAATTTCGATAATCTGTAGGTTCAATCATAAACAAGCGTGTCGTGATTAAAACAATAATTAGCGCACTAACATATTGTTCGTTCGTTTACCTGTTACTGTACTTCGTATTTGTTGCAAACCTTGATCCGAATTGGTTTTTATTTCGTTTTTCGTCAACGCGTATCTACCGACAACGGTTTGTGTTCTTAAAAAAAAAAAAATAATAATAATAATTATAACGATCCAGTACAGAATAAATCCAGGAAAAAAAAAGCGTCTATCGTTATAATAACGCCAGCGACACAATACTGCAGTTAGGTAGGTAAAAAATAATATTATTTTAAACACGTACGAGTATCATTTCGCGAAAGTCACGAACATTAGTCATACTTACAGGATGATAATTTGATAGTCTTCTATGTCGGCGGTAGAGTCAAATAATCGGTCCATGTTTTTTTTTTTTTGTTTATAGTAGCCGAAATTTTATGTATGGTTATGTTTCCTAAATTAATTTTCAATATTTTTCACAATAATTATTTGAAAAGTCAGTTCGTGAAAACATAGCTCGATAATAGCTGGTTATATTAAACCGGACCTTGTTGAAATCCCCCGTGTATAGTAAACCATTTGTTTGAAAGTCTGTGTGTACAACAATTTCAAATCCTTGGATTTATTTACTAAAGTGTGGCTATAAAGTGTCGTAGCCTTTATTGTATTAAATCAATCATTCGTTAAGTTCTGAGGTATTATACCGTCATGCGTATAGTTTTAAAATAATAATTTAATTTTAAATTTTACGTTTCGCAATAATTTCAAACATTTATTTCGTAAAAACACAACTCGATAAAAATTGTTTAGCTTGAATTCGTTGAAACTCCCAATAGTAAATCAATTTTTTAAATTACTGTTCAAACAACTTCAATTCCTTGGCTTTAAATACCCCTGCTCCAAAGTTTTGTGGCCGATATTATTTTGTTTTTCCAGATAGAAATGCGGTATACGCGTGAGTTCAACGATTAATTCATCGTTGAACTGCTGTTACGGAAAAGCAGAAAAAAAACAAATTGTGTAAAGCGTTATAGGGTTTCGACAAACTTGAAACCTCTGAATCGGATAATTTTATATGAGAACGAGATGATTTACTCACATTTTTCTTTATCGAATTAATATTTAGGGCGATAAGTTAGTAAGTTAAATTAAACATGTATTATAAAATTGGTGTCAATATCAATTACATAAAACGTACCATTTTCCTACTCGTTTGAGTGGTCTTATCCAAGTATAATAATATCATATATATATAATATAAATATAAATATCATAATGAAGTAGGTGATGTTAATAACTATACCGAAATAGATTTTGAAAAAAATCCAGCGTTCACTAGAAGTGGTGAGTGCCCCGTGATGATTGTCAATTTTTCACGTCAATATAACACAGTAATTTATTAGAAAAGATCAATAATTATTTTTGTCATTGACGTGGAATAAATTTGTCATTTCTGAAAGAAAATAGGGGGGGTATTTGCGTTCAAAAAAAAATTTAAAGTTTGATTGTTAGCGAGGAATCGTATTGTTTTTACATTGATGTTTTTTTTTTCTGTCAACAAGTTTTAGGGTAAAAGGAATGCTAAGATTTAAAAAATCATTACCGCTACTGATTGGTATATGGATTCCGGTGGTAGTTTAGTTGAAGCTTTGTCTTTAATTTTGTCTACTTTTTGAGTTAAAAAAAAAAAAATTTGGGAATTTTGGAGAATTTTACGGAAAAAAGTTTGAAAAGTTAAGATTTGTGATGAAATTTTCGTACAGTAAGTATGATCCAATTTTCAGTGAGTACCTCTTATGAAAACTAAAAAAACTCCCGTGATATTATGTTTGAAGAATTTTTTTTGAAATTATGCTTATTCTTTAAGTTTTACCCCAAAAACCAAAACTAAAAAATCGAGAATTTTACGGCGAAAATTTATTTTAAATTTTCAGGTTTGTAATAACGATTTAGGGTAAAAGGATTGCTCCAATCGTTACGTTGAATACCACGTAAAAGTTGGTATTTCGCCTTTAAACTTTATTTTATTTGAAGCATATTTTGATGAATTTCTGAGTTATGTGGCGGAAATGACGAAAGCAGCGAAATCACAAAATCCGGCGTCAGAACGGCTACTAGTACAGATTAAAAATATCGTTATAAAAAATTAACCCACGTCGTTTTCAAACTTTTATGTACTAAATTACTATAATACGTTATAAAAGACTGAAAAAACGTTTATCTAGGTATTTTTTAACTGTGTAAGTATATTATACCCCAATGTAGGACAATTTTACGGGGAGGTAAAAATAACCTAGTATATTTTTACCGGGGGTATTTGTATCCTAGGATATTTTTATAGGGGGTAAAAATATCCTGTTACACCGGCTTTTTTCTTCTTCAATGCGTATTCATTTTGTCACCAAGAATGATCGAATTCATTTTACTCGTAACACTATTTTAATCCGTACGAATTCAATTAAATCTGTGAATTGCGTCTCGTATTCCGCGGACTGTGATACTATGGCGATCTTGTGATTGGCGTTGTTGCATAACGTTATTACAAAAATATAACGTATCATAATACTTAATAGTTACAGGTACCTAATGTGTTTATCAAAATTATCGCGGGAACTTTCTCCGGCTACTACTGGACAAGTAACTTTTTATTTTTACATTTTTTATTTATTACTCATTCAAGAATATCAATAATGATGTACTGTTACGTGCGTTCGATCTCCATGATCCGTAGTATTCCGCACATTCCGTCGTTTCCAGTTTCACATTTGAAACGGCTGACCAGCGAGCGTTATGTTCGTACCGCAGAATTACAAAGTAGGGATAAAGGGTACGTTTGTTGGAAATTTATTCGCAAACCAGTCGTGGTGACATACCTACGATTCGTACATTTTGTTTCTCGGACAAAAATATGTTTAAAGATTTTACGAGTAACAGTATTTATTATATCGACGTCGGAGTGCCGGATCGCAGGAAATCGCGGTAGCGCGTCTTTCGTGTGATATAATCGTTTTGTCGTGACTGGTTTCTTGCCATTTGCGACTGTTTTCGCCACCTCCGTACCAAATAGCGTGTACGTATTATGTTATTTGACAAAACGATTCAAAATAAGTTTATTTTACGAAACATTTTCCGTTTAATGAATTTTAACCATTTTTATCGGTATGTTTAGTATCTTTGTGTGTTTTTGTATTAATAGGTGACAGTAAAAACGTGCTAATTTGATCAGAATAGAACAAAAATGTGTACGTTATTATATATATATAAATAATCAACGGTTTAACCAAGAAAAAAGACGTAGTTTAATTTTAATGAATTTATCAAGATATTCGAAGATAAATAATCTCGGTAATATGACCGTGTTTAAATGATCCGAAACGAAAAATACAGACAGATCAATTAAAATTAATCGATACAATCAGATTGTTTATTATTTATTTGGACTCAACTCTAACGACAATTAGTAAAAAAAAAAAAAACATTTTTTGTAAAAACTATCAAACTTTACAAACGATTTTGGATTTTTTAAAACGAAGAATCCCTCGCGGGATCGAAATGCCCCAACTCGTATCGGTGTTTTAGCAGCCGTCGTTTATAAGCCGTTTTTCCAGTGACGGTAAAAAAAATTATCTATTTTTATTTGCTTGGCCCAAAACTCGTAAGTCCGTGCCATTTCGACCTAGTTTGTTGGAAATTTAGCCTGACGGGAAAGTACATACAATTTATACCGAGAATAGTATTGATATAGCTTTGCTATATATTATGGTTTTGTTACTGCATCCAACGTACCTCAGCTGACCATGTGTCGATGGCCTATTTATTTCTATGAGGGAAATTGCAAATTCCGGTGTTTTATTTTTTTTAAATTAAATTTTAAAAATTCTCACAAAGAATAATGAGCCTCGCTAAGCTAGCTCGTGTAGTGGTCCAAATGGTAAACTAGGAGAAACAAATTTTCTTTTAAGATTGGCATGGTAAAATATTAATTTTACGTTAAGTTTTTTTCATTAGAATATACTAACTTCATAACAGTACAACGGATACCTACGTCAAACCTTTTCTTACGCCGGCGAGAAGAGGACAGCCTTCCATGTTCATCAGAGTTTTCGTGTTTTTTTTTTTTTTGTTTATCCAAAATTCACCCTAAATGTGAATCATAATATCACATAATTTGTAATATAAATAGACCAACAAGAATAAAACTAGAGTTTTTCCCATTTTTTTTTTTTTTTTTTTTTTATGGTGTTATCTCTCACTTTAGCCAAACGTGAGAGTTATTATTTTTTTGGAATACTTACAAGAGTTCAACGATTAATATATCAATAAACACGTATTAGGTAATGTTATTTGTCAATTTTTTAATTTTTAATCAATAGGTAATAAATTTAAAAGTAATTTTAGTAAAAAAATTATAAAATTTTTATGTTATTTGTTGTATAACGTATGAACTTCATCTATATATTCCAATAAAGCGTTTTTGACACGTGTTAACTATAAACAATAAAATAATATAAAAGTAGAATATTCTATTTTAAATTTAAAAACTCTAAACTTAAAACTTTACCGATTGCAGAAACTGACAAATTCCGAGTATCCGTACGACATGTGAAAGTCAATTGGAGCACTTTTGTATGTTTCGGCGTCATTTTGGTTATTGGATTATATAATAATTAAAAGCAAACAACATTTAAAAACAAAACTTTCAACCCAAGAACCGTTTCGGGCCAATCACTAAACTTTGTGCGAGTTATCATACGCAAAGATCGGAACAGTAATAGGCTTTATCCGAAAAAAGTATTTTCACAAAAAAAAAAAAAAAAAAATGTCAAACAATCCAGAGTCTTAAAAAACACCGAAATATTTTGTGCACCTGCAGTGGTATGCAAACCTTAATTTCCCAACGGTAAAATAATTCGTACACTATTCGTGATTGAATTCACATCGGTGATTTAAATTATTACTACCGTCTTTTTTATAAAATCCCGAGCTTATTGAACACGCCATTGTTTCGACGATGATAATATTAGCAAAACGTCAAAATATACCAACGGTTATTTTGTCGCGGTCACGATCTCGAAACGGCTGTGTAGTGTTTGCACAGCACTTAAACAGGCACTTGTCGTGATTCAAATAACAAGAATGTTTTCGCTCTTTCATTTGAAAGCCACTACAAACATCGCCGTAGTTTGTGTTCAGCACTATAGGTCATAATATATTATTTAAAATTTTTCGGATTTAAGTAGACCAATACAAATTTATTCGCTCAGATAACTAAAAAATTATGCCTAAAAAACTTACAAACTGTTTTCATCTGATTCGGACTAGACTGTATAAAGCCAGCAACAGCAAGTTATATAGTATCCTATTGGTAGAAATATAGATTTAATATTTTTGCTCCTTTGGATTTTGAACTTATCAAAATAATTTGTCAGCAAAAAAAAAAAATAATCATTTTACACTTTAGTCAGAATACAAGTGTTTGGTTTTGATTTAATAAATACACAGATAATTATAATGCACATAACACAGGCAATTATTACGACTTTAAATGTAGTCTACAGAATTTCGTACAACTCTTTTAATAGGAAATTAAGTACCAAACAAAAACGAAAAAAATTCCAGAAAAACGTTGTACACTTGGTATGTTGAAATGGATACTTGTATGTACAAGCGGTGAACGCATTTATAGTTAACTGCGTTCAAAACAATTTTAATCGGTACCTATATTTTATATGAGCGCGCATATTTAACGGTAATTATGTTAAAAATTGACGTAAAAACATAAAAAAATTACCTTGTAGTTATCATGTATAACTAGGCGAAAAAACATAAAGGAGAATCATATATATCACACGTTTGTAGAAAAATACCGATCGAATTCCCGTTTAATTAGAATTTAGACTAATTAGTACGGTCGGTGTGTAATGTTTTAGGTAATGATTTGAAATCGAGAGCGATGCGTTGTTTTAGAATGATTTCTAAACGAAAAACAATCGCGACCATTGTGTTTTGTCATTATTGTCACGTAAAACAACCTCGATTCGATGAAATCACCGTCTCCATTCCACCAAGCAAATGGGAACATATAATTAGCAATCAACATCTGGAAAAACGTATATTTTTTCTTCGACATTAGTTGTGACCTACCTATTTCTGTCAACCCAACCATGCTAATTGGCACTTTATTATTTTTAATATGTTACGAACAATCGAATGAACTAAAAACTAAAAACAAACTAAAAACAATACGAACTTGTACTATAATAAATAAAAACGATACAATTTATTAGGTACTCTTTAAACATTTTGATGTCATTTGAAATATTTACGTTTCATTGCAATGTCAATTTGATATATTTACAATTCGTGTGACTATTCCCGTAAAAAATTTTGTACAGATCATGGCGTATTATATGTCTGAAGTTTTTGTGATTAAATTTATTTTGTACCACGACATTTCATCTAGTTTAATATTGTATTTGTGAATAAAGACAAAAGAGCATTTTTTTTAATATCGCTGAATTTGAAATGTACTCATTAGCTATCTTGTGAAAGAGTATTGACAATTTATTAAGTTAATTGTTTCGGTTTTGAATAGATTTTGAATATTTGATAAATAACTCTGTGTGCCTACTATATTTATAATATTGAATTTATATGTGCGGACACAGAACATGAACATGTATATGGTATATTACTTCTGACAAATGGTTTTACGAGTATTGAAATTAAGCTTGAATAATATGTTTTCTTATATGTTATTAAAACTTTTGATGATTCTAATTTTGTCTTTTGCTCAAAAAAAGCTAATTATTAATTAAAATTTTTACACGTTGTTGGAATAGACAAAACGTCACCGATTTTTGCTAAATTCTCAACTTGAAACAACAACAAAATAAAATTCCTATGTGCGGTGTTCAAAAATGTTTAGTCACATAATAAACTACAAAGTTTTAACCTTGTGTTGTACAGCTTTTACATCGAAATCAAACTATTTATTAAAGAAAAACTGGAAGTTTGCTAAAATTTCAAAGTTCTATACTTAGCTCAAAAATTATTAAAATATTTTGAATTTGGTATCATACCTGTATGTTATCTGTATAAATATTGTGTGAAAGGTCTGAGAAATCATTATTACGGAAGTTATGACCGTATAAAAAGAAATCGATTTTGTCAAAATCGCGTTTGCCGCGCTTTTTACCGGTTTTTAAATTTTTTTATGATTTTCGGGTATAACTTTTATGCCAGTATTTATGTTTCATCGCTGAAGAGGCGTTTTTTCAAAGGCCACGATTCACCGTTGCTTTCAGATATTAAATAACACGTTTGAACCAGAACTTCCAAACCAATGACCCAACCAAAGTCGCTACTTCGTCAAACCTTTATAGGTACTTATTTTGACTTTTATTTTAATGATGAATTACTAAAATTTGATGAGTTATTATAAATCGCACTGCGCGTCATATTTTACGGTGGCCAGATCAGATTTCGATAAATCCGGTACGCTAAAACTTATTACCGTTTATTACCAAGACGAGATACAACTGTCCGAACGATTAATTGTTAGATTGATCGGTTAGACGTTCACTGCAAACTGTTAACTAAAATATGACGTGACTTTTCATCACTAGTGCCTAACCTAACGTGATAAGTTGATTATTTGTGTTCACATTTTTTAAATAAAACCGAGGAAATGAAACGAATTTATGTGACCAATATGGAGATCCCGGACGTTGTAATGCAAAACTTCAAATCCGGGACAAAATTTTGTCCTGAGAAATTTTTTTGAGACGCCGGGACGTATAGACTCCTAAACTGGTAACGTCCCGGCATATCCGGCCATCCTGTATGCAGAAATCGCGGCGTCCCTTCTCTTCGTGGTTGACCGTGTTTATGACTCTCAACGACCGACCAGAACCGTTAAACGAAAATTAATAATAATTATAATTGTTACACAACAGTGTGTAGCTGCTAGCAAACACGGGGACGTGCGACTCGACGCGTTTTCGCTATCATTATAATAAAATTGTTATTATTATTATTATTATTATTATTGTTATTTACGAACGGTTTCGTTTCGACCTCAACAAGAGGCGTGATGAACGTGATCGCGCGATGAATGGCGGCGAAAGGCGATACAATAATTATAAGCTCGCCTAAAATATTATATGGATCTTCTTCTTCGCAGTCATAACAATATATTATATCGTGATTATTGTGTTACCGGTGCTATTGTTGTTATTGCTTTTATTCGTTTAGATTACGTGCGGCGTAAGTCGACACGACGTACACACCAGCTCCATCAACGGTTCTCACGTCATAACATATCAACACCACTATCGACAATATCGATTTTATAATTTGTTGCTCACACGTGGGGGATAGGGTGTAAAATTAACAAACATTTTCAATCAAGTTCGTCAAGTGGATTTTTTTTTTTTTTTTTTTTTTTTTAGGATGGTCAAGAGTTAAAGAAGGCTGAACTCGATACATGCGGAAACGCGAGCATTCGGTCGAATTCGACTCTTAGCAGAGGACCGGCCATATTATGCATTTCAAAACCACAGAGGTAAAGCGAAATTCGTAGGGAATAAAACGAAAATCCATTCGTCCTCCAAGGTTATATCACGCACATAAGCTGTAGAGTAAATACTGCAAATCGTATGGGAGAAAAAATGATATTGAATCTTTTCCATGGTTTTTATGCACAAGAAAAAACGTTTTTTTTTTTTACTAATCGAAGTCAGTGACGGCCATAATCAAATACGTAAACGGAATGCTCGGTGATGTTGAAAAATTTAACGACAGTTTTGAGCTTCTACGCCAAGTTGAGGGAATTAAAACCGTTGCTTTTTTTGCTATACGTGACACGCGAAACAAACAGATTTTCAGACGTTTTAAACGTACGATTTAATTACGCCTAAGAATTCTGAAATCAGATTAGAATTTTTCGTTAAGACTATACTTGAAAACGGTTTTTTAATATTTATAATTTTTTTGGCTATTAGCTTTCTAAAAATTTTTAATTTTTAATTCGGTCTAAAAAAAAGTGAGGAATGAAATTGAAAACGAGGGGAAATCGTTTTCAAACAGACTCTGCAAGACGAATCCGCATCGACTTTCAGAGCCCTTATCGCATCTGTACATTAATTGGTATGTTGGAAATGGAAAAACTTTTAAATTTTTCTTAAATATGTGTGCGATGGACGAAAACAAAAGTCAAGCCTTCCAAATAAAAAATTTATGTTAGTTGACTTAAAAAAGAAAATTTATACTTTATAATATATAACTTTATGTAATCGAACGTTTTTCGAATCGTTTAAAAATAAAAAAAACCAATAATTTTAAGTTGATTGAAAAGTGATGAGTTTTATTCAATCTGATTGAAATTTTTGAGTAATATCTGTTTAAAAGTGAAATTGACCGGACTCATAACATTGTCACTCGTTTATGGCTCTGGCTTATCGAAAAACGTCTGGAATACTAGCAACGTAATAAAATAAGACAAAAAAGTTACAAAGAAAATCGGTAAAATTGTCATAAATTATTCCGACGAATGAAGTCGGTACAAAACATCGCGTGCATTCGTGCGGCGATTTTTCGTTAGAGCAGTCGAAAACCAACCGTTTTAGTAAATCGCGTAATTAGAATTATTTTTTACATTACATTATTATTTGTGTTGAAGAAATTTTTGTTATTGTTATTGTTGTTATTGTTAAGAAATTTTGTGTATTTTTTTGTGTTGAAGAAATTATGATGATTTTGTCAAAAAATTGCTAAACGTTCAATGTAAATAAATTTGAAAACGAGTAACCGTATGACTGCCTGGGGCGAGCAATAATTATTTTAACGACTGGCATCTTAAAAACTTGGAAATCTCGGGTTTCGTTAGTTCAAGTTTTAAATTTTGTAATTAATTTTATTAATTAAGTTCTTAGCAACAAACGTGTTCGTTCGAAACAAACATTAACAAACATTTTTCTTTTCCTCAACACTCGACTTTCATTAATCATATTATATCTGCGTTCTTAGGTACGCGTACCTAAGAATTAACATGACATAATAATATCATTATATCTACAGCGCTTTATCTCAGCCATCGTTCGGCCGACGTAAAAAATGACGAAACGCGCCGTAATACTCTTAGACATTATTATATTGTATTATTATTTTTTTTTTGTCTTTTTTTTTTTTGTTTTGCCATGGGAAATATTCCACGGAAAAAATGATATGTACAAAGATTCGACCCGAAAAACAGAAAACTCAAGGGTTCACACAGTTATACACCTATACCTATTATTACGCGAGATTATTGCAAAAATTGAACTGACGGATGTTTGCGTAATGTTTTTTTTTTTTTTTTTAATTTTATTTTTTCTCTAATTTTTACCGTCCAAACCGAAACGACCCATTTCCTATCGTACGCAGATGCTATGGCCAGTGTTTTACCGTTTGTAATTGCGTGTGGGAAAAAACAACGATTTTATAGTAAATAGACAGGTACCAATATAAAGAAACGATTGGTTTCAAACGTTCCGCGGGAGGTTGGGGACGATCAATTTTTACACACCGAATTGCGCCATAATTTCGTATTTTTTAACACACCGCGGTTCACGATGATAAAATTATAATAATATCGGGGTAACGACGATAACAATGATTACATTGATTTACCTCGTTATACACACGACCGTAAATAGTATTGTTGAACACGTATCGCGAGGAGACTCGGATAAATTATTACAACGAACTATTGCAAAATTCACACAAGGTGTCGTGTATAAATATTGATATAATTTTTCGAATTCAGTAATCAAATCGTGTTATATAGGACATGGGTGCAAACAATTCCTTAAATACAAGATATTATCTAAAATATCCACTGCGTATAACAGTTATTGAAAATCTATATAAGAGTTGAAAATATAAAAACAATATTATTAAAACGATAAGTGTTCAACACGGGCTTATGAATTATTATTCTTTTTTTTTTTTTTTTTTTTTTGTAATTCACATTTGGAACACAATTTTCTTTGCTCTTTATAAAAATATAACATGTAATACATATTTTAGATTTCATTTCTTCAATTTTCATACCTACAATCGTTATTATAACATAATATTTAAAGCATTTAAATGAAAAAAAAAGAACTTTAGCTCTATCCTGAATGCCAAAACAATAAGCAACCACAAAGCGACGTTGACTGTACCTGCGTATATAACAATAAAATTTTGACCATCCAACAAATTATATAATTGAAATCTAGAAACAGTAAACTTACGTAATTAATTTTTAACATAGAATTTCAATCATTCAATCGCATACTAACGCGAATATGCAATTTTACGTATGTATATATTATAAATACTAATTCCGTGAATGTTCTCGTTTTGTAATATTATATTAGCCACATAATATTATTCAAACGTGAAAACGCAAAACTTGCATGAATATATCGTTAAAATACTCGGGGAAAGTATGTACGTATCAAATTTAATATTAGTTTCCTCGTTAAATTCAAAAGTTAATTCTAGTTTTCAAACTCGCTGGAAAACACTCAGCCTCGTTACGACTTGAGTTATTGGAGGACCGCTACCTATGTCGACACAACGACAATGGACGGATATTATTATTAGGTTAACATCTCTACGACGATATCTACGATTCCACCACCGGAGAATCTGAAAATCATCCCTAGGATCGCGGAGAGAAATTAAGCGCTCCAAGAGACAAACTAATCCGGTCACGATCTGGGTCCGGATCTCTAATCCGAAACCACAAAAAAAAAAAAATGGTAGTATTCAAAATATTCAAAGTTTTGTAGGTACTAAGCTTAAAAATTATTGAAATACTTTTAAATGGGTATGAAACCTGTAAATTATCTATAAAAACATCGAGTGAAAGTTTCGGGACTAAGAACTCATTATTACGAAAGTTATGACCATAAAACGAAATCGATTTTGTCAAAATCGCGTTTCCCGTATACTTTTTACCTTATTTCCTGGTTTTTTGGGTATAATTTTTTTATTTAAAAAATTTAATTTATTTATTTATATGAGTAAATAATAGTAAATAATAGGTAAATCAATTATTTCGAATCTTAATTTTATTATCACGAGAAAATCATTTTAAAATTAATACCAATAAAACCCAACAAATACTCGTAATATTAAATACCACGAAGTAATTGAATGTTCTATTGTTAGATTTTCAGAATCTACATGGTGGATTTTTTTGAAATATTTTTATTCAGATAGAAAATTTTGTGTTACACAAGATATTATATTTTCAAATCTTAAATAACAAACTAGTGTGGGTCACGAACATTTTTCCAACAATAGTCAGAGGTATGGCCAATTTTTGGAAAACTTTCCATCTTTAAACAAATAATAATTAAAATTGTGACTACAGATTTCCGAAATTTTTGAGTAACATAATATGTTATATAGTAACATAATATATTATATGTATTTACATGTTTAGAACCTTGTACTACATTTTCAAAACTTTTTGTAAAAAATTACAAAAAAATGGAAATATTCGAACACTTCAAAGTTCTATACTTAGCTCAGAAATTTTTGAAATTACTTGAAAATTGTATCAAACTTGTATCTTACTTATTTTAATGTTACGTGTTTCAGCTTATACGTTTTTTCCTTGGTTTTTGATTTGTTTTTTTTCTTTTTTGTAACTTTTTCAATTTTCGGACGCTTGAGTCTATGAACCATCAAAGTACCATCTTTGTCCATATACCTATCATTATATGTACTGACGTTAAAAATCGGGGCATTATTGAAGGAGTTATCGTGATTACACAATGGTAGAAATAGAAAAACACACATCATGTGAAAACCAATACATTCTTCGTTTCACTCAGTATTTAAAAATGAATAACTAAATCATTAATACTATTAAATCAACTTGGCCAATAAAGCATGACGAAACAAAGTCGAAAGTGAACCGAATTAAAAACCTCGTCGGTTACGTGCCTTATTTAATATCGTCATGTGCGCCATAATTAATTATGTCCGTAACATTATGATATTCGTAAGCATAATATTGTCAATGTGTTTATTATATTTTCGAACGGTACGTGCGTGTGTCGCTCGCGTTTCAAATCACGACCACTCCATTACCTTTACCATTCGGGAAACATGCGGGGCAAAGTTGGATTAAAAACATGGCTTATTCAAAGCTTCCTTAGTTGATTGATATTGAGTACCTAGTATAAGGTTTAATACTGAAACACAAACTCCTTTATCAGTAATTTTGAAAAAATTGCATGCTTTGCCAGTTCAGTCTTTATACTATCGTATTGGTTGATAAAATTATTCATTTGTTTTTGTTTTTAAGAATTTTTTTTTTTTCGTTTCATGCTTTTGTACTAAACCTTCATACTTCAAAGTGCAAAAATAAATTTTATAATACTGTATAAATTTGGTACTTTTTTGATTTTTTTTTGCCCAGCAAAAACACTTCTATATTTTCGTCGAATAATAAAAACACCAGTTGGAAGGTTTATTACTTTCAATGCTCATCATAACGAATAAAAAATTTTATCGATCGTATTAAATTATGCATTGAAATTCCCAATTAATTTTTGATGATTTTCATGCTTGAAAATGTGCGTTTAACATTACGAACCTAATTTAAAAAAGTTTCACTCTAATTAACTATCTTTAGAGGTATTTTCTAATAAATATCAGATTTTTTTTCTACTACTCAAAAAAGAGTATAAAAAAAACAAAGTACCTATCAAAGTAGTAATATATCTCCGTTGAAGCAAAGTCTACACTATTTCTTTATAGTCAATAGCAGTGTATTTCAATTCTACTTTCACGTGGAACACTAGTCTTTAATTTTTATTGCTTAACACTTGGCTAAATTCTGAACAAACCGCATAAACTGTGAAACAAACTCGGCCAAAAATTAGGTATTGTAGTTGATATCACTATTTCGGTAGACTGATTTCTTTAGGAGGAATCTTTTTTTTTTAAATTTCTTCTGGGTCCTCTTATTACCAACGTTCATTCGTAACTTCTGTATTATAATATGAGTACACTTGATCCTGATGTTTAATATTAAATGTGATTGTACGTTTTAACTAATAGCCATTAGAAAGGTTGATTTTAAAACCCATACACCGTGAAAATAATATTATGCTAAATAAAATAATGCTTTCCCAACTGCTTTACTTCCATACGTAGACTTTTTTGGTTTTTAGAAATGCGCAAATCGTTAAATGTTTAATTTTTACTCGTTCTTATACACGGGTATTTAATTTTTTTTTTTTTATCGATTGTTGTCAGCATAACTTTCGTAAACAAATAACAATTTTAAACCATGTACTTTGCAATGCGGATCAACGCTTTATCCTAAAATTCGAACAAAATGTTTTGAAATATTTTTACTCAAACCATATAAACTTATAAAATTCGTCGCAACCGCTTCAAAGATCGAATTCAACACTTGTCAATTATTATGTAATGGAACGATTTCTTTAAATTATTGTATTTAATGAAGTTTACTAGAATACTGGTCATTTACAATATGCGTGAGATAAAATATCTTCCCCCTCTGTATGTTCCCATTACCCTTCACCAGTCGTTGAGCGTTAAAGTCTCCACGGGTAACCGCCGGGCGTTAAAGTCTCCGAGCTTGATTGTTGCGTCGTCCGGTCTTTGACGAAGCGATAAATATTATAAATTGACGTGTAAAAATTTTTGTACTTTATATTATTATCTTTGTTATACTCTTTTGTGACTTATTTGTTTTACTTCGTGATAATCTCTATGTTCTCTATTTATATAATGTATGTTTAAGATAATATCAAAATATCATTATTTAATATTCTGGTCAAAACTTAAAAAAAAAAAATACTTGCAAATTTTTTTTTTCTCGTTCGCACTTACGCAACTGGCCGACCATGCTGACGTACATGAAAAATTCGCATACCTATCTGCACCAGTGCAACCAACTGAGCAATGTGAAAGCAGCGGTGAACTTTCACTGGTAAACATACTTTATAGGTACCCATACACAAACGTTCATAAATATCCTCAAGATATCATTAACAATTTTATCTTTTTTACACTTTTTCATTTATGTGTTTATGAGTGATTTTTTTTCACGCCTACTTCTTTCAAGGACCCCGCAAGACGCAGAAGAAAATATAAAATCACGTGTGCTCAGCATTGTGGTCGTCGAAACGAAATCGATTACTATGGACGGTATAATATTATTTCACCCAAACAATAAAAATTCGGTGCTTTGTGTCACCCCGGATTATGCGGTCTATAGAGATGGACGGCTGCCGATCGGAAATATAACAATAAAATGTAGTGTGCAAAGCAAACGCGAAATTCGTAACTATAGTTATCATTGATAGAACGTAGCGAGATCGAATATGCATGGTTTAATAACTGGCGCGCGAAAAACAAATCGACGTGCTGATTGTACAGTGATAAAACATGAGCAGCTGAAATACGCACCGATCGAAATCGAACTATATTTTTGTTTTTTTTCCTTGAAAATATATATATATATACCTATATATCGCTATAATCCGAAGTTTAATTATGCTTCGAGAATTTTAAAAGTCTTGTGAACCGTTTTGACAATATAATTGCTTGATCGACGTTTTCAAAATGCAACTATATAATAACATGTATGTTCTCATATCCGCCCCAAAGTGTTTACAACTGGCGATTACTGACAGAACTAAAGGAAATTTGTTGTCCTATAAGCAGATAATCCAGCCGTATAACACTTCATGACGAACGGACGATATTTTTTTGGGGTTCCTGTACGAGAAATTCTTACCGCGATTGTTCCCAAGCGCCTATTTGAAAACTTTAAAAAATTAAAAAAATTAGATAAATAAACTACTCGTGTCTCGTCAAAGATGCGGTTCGTCCGGAAAATCTACAAGGTCATAACGTTTACAATACAAATGGCTGGTGCCGGTAACAAAGAACCCCGCAACGCTTGTAAGCTGTAGAGAGATTGAAATCGTGCATCGTCAACAATCGTTTTATTACCTACCAACTGCATTATGATGAGCGACACAATAAAACCACAACTATTTTTCTTCAACAATTCTAATTGGTATATACTGAAGAAAACCAAAATGGCCACCCATGGTTACAAAACAAAGAGCCGTTCATGTTTGTGGTTTGAACTGTGGTCAATTTTATTTTAACTCGAGTGCGGGCACCCGGTTGTTGAGCCCGGATAGCAAAAACCATAAATCCGATCGATTGATACATTTTACGTCTAGAAAACATAGAAAAAAACAAATCACAATTTTAAATTTCGAATTATGATATAAAAAAAAATAGTACATAATATTATAACTGTAACATCCAAACCAGTAACCCACCCTAAGCTGTGACTCACTCAAAAGCGTAGTTGCTACTCCTATTGACTTTCCTCCCCACCTAAAATTTACTCTTTTTCTTTCTTTCCTAAAACTTTTTGTGTTATCAAACGTATACTCCTTCCACCCGAAAAAATTATCGCAGACAAGAAAATTTTAAAACATCGACGCAATATTTTCAAAAATATTTTGGTTTTAGATCATAACTAAAAAAATAACTCTTAGTTCTAAAAACGCTTTGAGTAAAGTGTGACACTCGCTTCCATCAATAAAACCTAAAGGTATCATATTTTGAGATAGATACTGAACAAATAGATAGAAGCATTATCTTTCTACCCAAAAAAAAATATCATTGTGAAACCAAAGTATTCCTGACTGCGCTTAAAATCTGAAAATATTTTCTCATGGTAAAAGTTTATGTTTTTAAATTACAATATTGCTAAATGGACGTGTTGACGTTGTGCCTTCAACCGTTTTTCGATTTGTTTTTTTCCATTTGTCAGGGAAACTAAAATTATTTGACGTTCTCTACAAAATACAGAGTTACAAAAACATGTTGAACAACAATAATAAAAAATACTTTTTATTTAGTTTTGAACATATTGCCACAACAAAAAACAACGAACAAAACTCGCTCACAAACAATCAAAAGAATTTACCTATGGTTTTTTTTACTTTAAGCTATTCCTACTGAAATCTTGGAATTTTTGACCAACCGATGTTTTTTGATGACTTTTTCTGTCTTTTATTTTATATTTTAACATATTATAAAACATAATAACAACAATTATTATGAACAAAGAACACATATACCATGGTACTCTATGCATGACGTGTTTATTTCTGCACACATCGCAGTTAATAATCTGTACATTCTAAAGAGACACGAACGTAATAGTAAGCATTTTTGCCATGACAAAAAAAAAAAACTAATTATTCAGTTGCGCGAGTATTGATTGTTTGATATTTCATATGAAATATATATTGCTTTAAAATGTAAATAACCAATAATCTTAAAAATTCCCTAAATGTTTTGTAAGAAATCGTTAGTTTGAGGATCTCATGATATTTTTTCACGAAAAAAGAAACCTACGGTATACAGTAACGTAAATCTTTAACAGTATTAAAATGTTTTCCATCACACGCTTTACGTCTGGAAATTCTGTTCTCAGGGTAGAATTAACGTGATTATATTTATTTATGATAGTACAAAAGTTCTAAGATTTAAGTACACTATATTTACGAAATCCAGTAATTTACAAATATTTTACCGATTTAATCTTATGCTACGGAAGTAAGAGGTTTATTTTTTTTTTTTTTTACAACCGTACAACTAAAATTTAAACAAAAGAATGTTTTGTAATTTTAATTCATAAAGATTTATCCTGAGTGTATACGTATTTATATTACTGCGATGTAGTTATAAGAATATGAATAACTATTTTGCGTGATATTGATATGCAGAACTCGATTTTTGTATCCAATATCTATTTCATTCATTTATAAATAATTTTAATTTTTGAAGTCTTCTATAATGAATCATAGTATTTACTTTAGGAAGACATGAGTATACAATAAGGAAAATTTTGTTAATTTTCCACGAATAAATTACTTTGAATTATTCGTTTTAATTGACCTTGAGTCAAGCCGCATACTTTATGCGATCCCGGCGATTTTTACATTTGCAAACGCGATTCTCGAAATTAGTGAAAGTGCATCATAATAATTCATCCAAACATATTAATATAATACTACTAATATACCTACTGTAAACACGACAACACTGTAACAAGGCTGGGCAAGTTAACAATAATTTGTTTTAACTTCAGTTATAATTTTTATGTAAACCGAATTGTTTTAATCGAATTTTCAAAATTTAACGTTTATAAGCGTTTCGAGTAGATAAGTCAAGTAACACGTCGAGTTCAATAAACTTTTGTAACGAATAATTTAAATATTTAGATACTTTAAGCTTATAACTTATGATATTTTAGCAATGAGGATGGTTTGCACCCAATTATAGAAACCCAATCCGAAACGAACGTAAATTCCGTGGATTTCAATTTTCAAATTTATTAAAAAAGAATAGATCCCTAGTTTAAAATAAAATTAATTAGGAATTAACCGAAGGATTAACTCAACTTATTAATTTTTTCCCTCGTTGTTGCACAGCCCTGCGGCCGAATGTAACAATCGCCACATATTATACTTTATAGAGACCATCCCCTGACAATTCAAAATCCCTTCTGAAAATTCCTTCTTTTATCTCATGTAATAACACCATTTTAATTATTGAACCGCTCCAGTTAGAACACGAGGTAGCCGTTATAAGTCCAAAAATATTTCCATCAAATGTATATATATATATATATATCGGATGACACAAAAAGTAATACATTTAAATATTTTTCGAGAACCAAATTTTACCCCTTTCCCATTACGATTGTAATTATGCCACCTAATAGCGATGTGATATTGTATAGTCTGACAATGGATACTTTGGCATATTAAACGTGCGCTGCAGTTGGGCCGTCAGACCATTATGTTAGGCGCGTTGAGATGTTAAATGTTTTAATTTTTTATTTTTGCAACGATTAGACGTAATAGTAATAGTATTTAGCTACTATATTTTGTTTCGTAACGTTTTATAACCGGAAATATAATTTTAATGTCATCACTGTGGATCGTTCTATGTATGTGATTTTCAGACCGCGTTGTACCAGATACATGCCGTATCATCGGAATCGTTCCAAACGAATTCAATTTTATCGTGTAACAGAGTTTGAGGCGCTGATCAAAATGGTTTTTTTTTTTCTAATTTAGCCGTGTGGACTGTAGACTTTTAACGATTTAAAAACAAACAAAAGACGCGTCAAAAGATACTTCTAGATTTGCTGTTTCCTATACAAGTTCAGTTATAACTTGAACACGCGCAGATAGAATAAACTTCTGGTTCTTATCCAATGTTTTTTTTTTAAGACCTTTATCGCCTCCCGTTTGATTCGATATTTGACGCTATATTTTTGTAATTTTTATAATAATTAAGCCGATTTATTACAATTATCATGGTTTTGTGCTGAACGCTTTCTGAACCGACGTGAAATCATCGCATTAATCACGCATTATTTTTCAAACGTCTACACTGTCGTACTTACTAACAAATAAAATAGTCCAAATTAAACATTAAGCGACATCAGCTTAACTCAATCGATCAGCTCTGGTCAGATATCTATGCAACTTTTACTCAATTTATCATCCGTTCGACTAGTTATTTTACTCGTGTGTAGATTTATCTGGACTTATTTAATTTATAAAATATTACTGATCTCTGTACAATGGTTATTAAAATATAGGTAGTTTTTTTTTTTTTGACATTTTTAAGAGTATAGAATAGGGTTGGTGTGTTATAAATTTTAAAAATTCTACGTCCAATCATGAAATATATGATAGTTTATTGATATTAACGATTGGCTTTATCTTCTCTCCCATTATAACTTGATATAGAATAGAGTAAAATATTATGACATCCTTTATATATTAACTAAACGTTTTTTAGCTAAATGATAAATACGCGTTTATTCACTTAGATATGGACGTATATGGTAGAAAACTGTTTTTTTTTTATAGTTATTTACCGCTCGCATATTTATAATAGTTTTTTCAACGCATTTTTCCTCACACAATATAATATTATGTTGGTATTGGTTTTCCAATGCTCAGTCCATTCATATTTATGAGTTCACGGTGATAATTGCTACTATCATTGTTTAGCTTAAAAGTAGCGCAAATAAATTTAACAGTGATTCTCTGAAAAAAAAAAAAAAATAACGAAAAATATTTACAACCAACGAGTACAAAAATGAAAAATTTACGTAATGTTGCATTAATATGGCGGTCAGAAAAAATAACGTTTTGCATTGTACAAAACAATTAAATACATCGTGGAAAAGTTTACGAAATCGACGAGATTTTAAATGGCCTTTATGCAAATTTTTGGCATCGACAATACAACAATTGTTATTAAAACCGTGGGATTCTCGTGTATTCGGCGATAATAATTGTAGTACCGCCGGCGGCATTAGATCGCACTGTTGTACTTTCAAAATGTTAATTGCACGCCTCGTTTACACAATGATACGTAGGTATTTAACGATAATAATTGACGTAAAATCCTACAAGAATCCGAGTTCGTTTCGTCTACAGGATGTTTTTATAGCGACTAATCGTCGAACTTATATACTTGAGAAATACTCACGAGTGATAATTCGAAAAAAGTTTCTTTTTCTCTTATATTTTTTTCGATTCCAAACGCAACTCATTTTTTATGCAGGTCACAGCTTATTGGGTGGGTAAAAGGTGGTTTGAACGTTGTAAGGTGATGTCAAATTCGCATAAGCATTGGACAATTTATGAAAAAGTTTGTGTAAAAATTTCAATTTTATATGTATTTCATAATAATGTAACTACATTGAAATCTATACAGGATCTACAAGATTATAAGAACATTTTAATGTTCTGCGTTGTAATTATAGCTTAAAAACCATCAAAACTGTTACCATTTTTGTGACGTTTTAAATTGTTGAGGATCTCATTAACGTGTAAACATTTTAATAGGTTTAAAATATTTTTGGAGGAATCGCGTCCGAAAAAACCGGAATTGTGTGAAAACATTTTTGTAATTTTTTCAACCACATATATATTATAAGTAATTTAGAAATTACCTAAGTTTTAACGCTCTTATTATGGTTCCATGAATCAATTACTGCAAAAACATTACAAAACCTTGTAAATCATTTGGAAGTTGTCGAGATCGGTTTCGATTTCACACACAAATGAACTTAATCCTATTATTAAAGTTTTGCACAAATATTCAGTCGTTCGGAGCAATTTTGGAAGTAAAAGTTATCTTTCGTTTGTAGATCATGACTAAAAAATCAACTGAAATTTCAACAAACAAAAAAACTACGACCCATCATTTAAGGTTTTATAAGTGGAGGCTGGAACATTTCCACTATCTTAAAAAGCGTAATGTAGAAATAATAAATAAATATATGATTGTGAATAGCGTTGTTTTTTACTATGCGCGATTCGCTTTTTTGTTTTATTTTTTCTTAAATTAATTTTTTGATATTTCAATATCTATCAAGATGACGTGTGGTCTTAGTCGTTCCTACGGCCAAGTACACTATATATTATTATAAAGATATTTTTTTGCGGTTTAAGACTTCGTGAAGAAGATCTGTGGAGTGATAATTCACACGTGCACGACACTCATAATTCATTTTAGTTGTTGTAGGTAATAAACAATCGTACCTAAACGGCTATACATGGTAACAATAATGTGTACAATACCACTTACGATAAGCTTGCATCATCTAATCGTATATTCATTAAATTATAATAATTAATTTTGACAAATTATCGCAAAACATAATAATATGTGACAATGTGCCAGAATATTATGACGTTTGATAGCTAGCGTATAAGGATTGATTGTCCCATTTTTGGCAGCCAAGACGCAGTCAAAATATTGTTATTCATTGTCATTGACAATTTATAGGTGTCTTGTTTCGTAGTTTGATAATGTTTTAAATTTGAATCTCCAACTCTAATTTCAACATACTGTAAGTTCAACACATATTTTGATATTTTACCAAAATTGTACAAAGTATTCCCCGGCAATTTTTCGAGGATTAAAAACTTGAAAATGTATTCGTTGCTGTTGCACAACTAAAATAAAACAACAATAGATATTCTCTTTTTCTTAAAAATATTTAAACATCTTAGTACTACATTTTAGTAGTCACAATAATAGTGGTTTGATATGAGTCAATAGAAACGCTACGGATTTCATACGTTTCAAACGCAAATAATTATTATTGTTTGGACTCGAGCGCTCAACTCACAATAATTCAGTCATTTCAAGTTTATAAAGGTTGAAATTTTTTTTTCTTTTATGTTCAATACCAAAAATAAATAATTATTCGTTTGTGAGTCTGTGCGATTTTTTGTGTAATACGAACTGACATCAGTTATTGTGCTCTTTACTCGTATAGATATAATTAATAATTTGATACAGACGAAAATTATTCATACTCGACGTTTTGAGTATTCAACATAAAAAATATTATAATAAAAGTAATTGAAAAACTAACGAAATGTTGCATAAGTATTTTTGAAATTGATAAATACGTTCCAGTAATCATAGTGTAATTCACGAAATTGGACATCGTAAAGACTTGAAGTAATGTTTATTTATTCTACGCCAAACGGCAATTTTTTAATAATTTACAAAAAGGCACGTACTTATAAATTGCACAATGAAATAGAATACAGTATACAAAATGAAAATATTATAAACGAAACACACAGGGGTTTTTATTTAAAAGATTTAGGTGGCCAAAAATTTAAGGTTTTATTATTTATTAGTCGGATCATTCTATATAGTGGTCGGTTGTGTCTTAGAAAGCGCGACGAGAATCGTAAAAGAGGGAGTGGTTTCTTGTGGGATTAGGCTGGAACACGAATAATAGTTGAAGAAATGAGGTTAGGGACGGCAATTTTACCATAAAGGAGAGTAAAAATCTAAACAAATTTAGAGTTTTCCACACCACTGAAAGGATTCATCTAAAATCTATGTTATAGAAAAATAATATTGAAGTTTCTAAACAATTTTATGAGAATAGTCACAAAACACAAATTATAAACGTAAAAAACAAAAAATTGAACCTACTTACTTATATCCAAGGATGAGCATTAACTCGTATAAAGTTAATTTAATTTTAATTAAGTTTAATAACTCGTTACCTTATTTGATTCGTTAACTTTTAACTTAATTCGTTTTAATTTTTTTTCAATTTAACGTTTTAAGTTAATTTATAATTTTAACATTTTTTTTAAAAAACTTTTAAAAAAGAAAAGTATTTCTAAGAAGAGAATGTCAAAAAAAAACACGTCGAAAAACATTTTTTGGAGCGGAGAAAATGTCAAACTAAGTACAAAAACATGTGAATTAAAAACATGAAATATCATCTTTATTTCAAGTTAAGTTCATTTTTTTTTTTAAGTTAACATTTAATTTAATACACTAAAATAATTAAAATTATTAACTTAATTTAACTTTTTGGTTTTTTCAATGAACGAGATAAGAAAAGAACGGTAAAGGTACAGTAGCTACTACGCTTTAGGTCATTATTTTCAAAGTTGCGGTTTAACCGTATAATTTAATTATCTGATATCATTTCATTAAAAAAAAAGATTCTGAGCGAGCTATCTAATCAAATAAGTCCCGAGTGAAAATTATTAACCGTAACTATTGGAGCCTCCTTGCACCCGAAAACGTCATTAAAAACCTGAAAGTTTTAAATTTTTACTGTAAAAATTCCCAATTTTTTTTTTGGTTTTCGCTGTAAAACTATACAAATAGTTAGTGAAATTTTAAAAAAAGCTTCAAACGAATCACCACCAGAGTCCATAAGCCTTTTAGAAAAGTTACTACTGACTTAGAGAATCGGAGCATTTCTTCTATACAGAAAACAAGAATAAAAAAAAAACGTCACTGTAAAAACCATACATTCCTCGCTCAGAATATAAATGTTATTGACTTGCCCGGCCTTGCTCATATATCTGCCCAAACAGAAAAATAAAAAAAACAGTGTTTAAAAAAAAAAAAATACAATTTTTCTTTTACATTCATTCGAAAATTGTACACGACTCCAACAGTGTTCTACGCCCGTCGTATAGTAATAATTATGTACAATAATTGGTTTTAACACCAACAGCCGGATAATCAACAGTTGTGCGTGTACGTACCACCGCGAGTTATGGCCGTACTTTCACTCTCGCCGGGCGTCGACCAGCGTTAGCGATTCACAAAATAGTTTCTATAATGTGTTTTAACAGCACAAAGTGTCATTCGATGCATCATCGTTTCGGCAATAGATTAAATATTCGTTGCTTCAACGTTGAAAGTTAATCTTTAATTAATTCAATGGAAGTGTTGACGAAATGTAATAGTGTATGGACATAATATTATTTGTTATTGAAAGAAGGTAGGTACCGAAAATCTATGCTGCTGTAAATTTTTTTTTTTTTCATCCAAATAATCGATCGTCTGCCTGCCGTTAACTGGGATTAGATTTTATCGCATTCCTCAGAAATTAAATAATTTTTTTTTTTCATTTTACCGAAATATAATTATTTCCACTAAATTACACTTGAGCACTTGTGTGACTATTTATATTAAAAATAAAATACCCTAATCACAAAATAATACACTTTTTTAATTGCGTATTTTAAGTACGTATTTCGACAACCGAGTTGTCATCTTTGGCGCGCTGATTCGGGTATTTTATATTTAATACAATTATTTCTTCCTCCACATAGCAGAATCCTCCGACATTTTATAGATAAGATGCGTGTGCTTATACTCGTAAATCATATAACCAAGACATTAGGTGCGGTACATGTACATAAAGTAAAAAAAAAATAATTTAATACACAGCTGTTGTTTAATTTAATAGTAGTTTTGATAAGAAATATAATTTTTAAAAGGGTTGTTTTATAAGTGCACTTTAGGCGTAGAGAAAAGATACAACTAAATCAGAACAGAAATTTGTGCTTATTCCCTATCGATACAGCTATAATACTTTTTGCTGTTAATAAAACACATAATGTTCAGTGACTTCTTTCGCTTTGGCACTTTATCGTTAAAATTTTAACTTTTTCAAAATTTAACGAAACGTTTACATATTGCAGTGCTACCTCCCTATTCATTTAAATTCAGATTTTTTATTTGCTTAAACGTTTTGTTTACCAATCAACGTGTTATTCAGAAAACAAATGAACGTATATAATGGCGACAACATACATAAAAATGCTACGAAAAACTTTAGACAAATAACGACCGTTTTGATAAAACTATAAGACAGCAAATTTCAAAATAACTTTATTCATTCTGGAAATTTCTTTTTGTTAAGTTACTTCTTATATGTCCTGTATGTTATACACGAGCGCGACTGTTAATGATCAAAAATAATAAACTAAAATGGAATAAAGCATTATGGTTTAACTGACTTGATATAAAAAACGAAAACGTACCTACTAGTTTTTATATTTTCTAGCAAGCAAAATTTTTTTTTTCTTATTTTTCAAAAATTTGAATTAAATTTTTTTTTTTTTGTCTTTTCGGTTTGAAAAATCAAAATTTTTGTTGCTTACGAAACATATAGAAAAATTGTCGAGCTGTACGTTATCAAACATTTTCACGGAATCAAAACCGGATAACTCATTAATGCGCCTTTATTTTCTGTTACGACCGTGCAGAAAGTCCAACATTTTTGTTTTGTATTGCCAAACGACAGGTAGGTTTCGGGCATTACGCGCGTGCGTTTCATTGTCCGAAAGCAAACGCAACGCGATAATAATATTACAATATGACGTGCACGCGCGTGCAATGACCATAAAGCGTTAGGTATACTGTAGTGACCGCTTACCGCGTTAGAGGTCAAAACGAAGACGATGATATATTATTAATAGAACGAACGATTTCGCTGCAGCGCTGGGGCTAGCACGTTCTTTGAGACGAACGCGTGCCGGGCTTGCCGCAGCCGGGAACACAACAGTATAACGTATTTGGCTAGTGCAATCGTACAGTTTCTAAATTTGTTTTATTATTTTTTTTTTCTTTTATTACTTAGTGTAGGTACCTCCGCTGTCCGTGCTGACTAACAAAACACAATTCATTGGGACCACGCAATCCTACAAAACGATAAGTATAAAATACGGGTCAGGGGCGCCTTTAAGAACAAAATATATCATATAGTTCGGTATGGGCGCAAATACATTACTATATACTGTTAGCGACCACGGTCCATAAGTTAAGAGAATCGGAAACCGGTGATATGTGACGTCCGTCTGGTAGCTCGATGATGGAGTGCTCCTGCCGGCAAGTGAGAGGTCTGAGTTTATTAAATCCCGGGCCAACGGACAACTTTTCAAGCCTTTTTCCGATTTCACGTAACTGCACTGTTAAAATAGTTACTCTCCTCGCTTGGGGGGCTCGTCATCAAAATCTCATCCGCGGATGTGTGTGGTGTACGCGCGACGTCTATCGGAGGAGAAAATCGCCTCGATCGACCGCCCTAGGTCAAATTACTCACCTCAATCCGTTGCGCAGCACTTTTAAAAACATTTTCAATAATTATTATTACCAAACGTGTTCTCCCTTTGCAAGTAGATAATCGTTATTGACCATACGTTTTGACGAACCTAATAATTATTTGACCGTTTTATTACGTAAAATCTTCGATCGCACGAACAAAACTTTTAATTATCGTTCAGCCGCGTGCATTGCCGCTGTATAGTCAGTTACCACAACGTTTATAATAACCGGCGGTGAGAGAAATCTTAAAAAATATAATGTACTATTATTATTAACTTGCGAATTTTGTAACGTCCGATTATTACCTTTTTATAATAATTCTATATTTGTATATAAATACTAAACGTAAAAACTGATTTTATTCGTCTCAAGATTCAGAACGTAGCAAAAGATAGTATGGGTGCCTAGAACACAGGTGGTAAAAATGACATTTTATCAATTTCGAGATAATCAAGCTCAAAGTTTTCATTCCATGTCACATTATGAGAACCAGTTGTTTATTTTTAGATCGCAACACACGACGAACGTGACCTATACAAAATCATACAATGTGCGAGTTGTGCAATGTCTATTTGTTTGTAATACTTCTTAAACGATTTTTTCAAATTTTTCCACGAAACATTTTTTTTGTTAATAACGTCTGAAAATTAATATAATTTATTTAAAAGTTTAGAATTATTCCGGAAATATAAGTGATCTGCTTCCGTAAAAAATATTTTATATTCTAGAAATATTACACGCGCGATAAAAATTATAATTACAATAATGTATGTGAAAAAAAATAGTTATAGTCCTATTACTCTTTTATCCAACAAAACAAGTAGGTACGTACCTTCTTATTCATATCTTAATTTATATTTTATATATTTAGTAGCAAATTTTCAAAACAATCATATTCATATAAATGGTGCAAATTGTCTGGAAAATTTTCTATTTTACATTTTGATTTTGATTATTCCATTTGTCTAAATTATTGTTATTTTTATTATTATACTGTTAGAGTGTCACTTTATTTTAAAAATCACCAATAACATTTGCCTAGATCGTTTGGAAATCAAGAAAAACGTTTTTTTTCTAAATAAATAGGCATTTTTATCTAATTGGTCTTTACCTATAGATAAACTTTTTATTATATGTGCTCGATTTTGTGTACGTAATATAAAGTAACTATACTTACAAGACACAAGTATGTCCCCAACCAAACGTCTAAATTCCGTTGAATACTTTTTGCGTAAATTTAAAAAAAAATAATAATCGCATTATAGCCGCAAACGCAGTGATTTTGTCGGATAACGATTTCGGAACATAATAATTTTTAAATAAAATCATTCGACTTTTGCGCACGAGTTTCCTCAGTGGCCGCATTATTATCCACACTGCAGACTAATCGATGTTTCGTCATCGTCAGCAGATACCGCTATAATAATGTCATCGCCTAAGCATGTATTGTTATACGAGAATAACATGGTCTAACAATATAAAAATATTAATCATTTTTCCATCATCTTTGTATAATATCACGTAGGAACGTAAGGTAATACATGGTTAAGAATATTTTCAATCAATTTCAACATCAGTCACCTTGAAACGTTTTTCTAATCCTGTTTGACGAAAAACAACAGTCGCGTTTATTTTAACTTCAAAACTATTTTTATACTATGATGATGCTGGAGTAGCAGTGAATTTTTTAAGATTTTTTTTTTTAATAGTCTATAATATAGTAGGACAGTAGCAGGTATAAGAGAAGTTTACGATACAAATTTAAAAAATATTACACTATTTTGTTCAAACAATATAGATATTATTTTTACAAAAGAAAGATTTTTGTCAACTTCTTTATCCGGAAGATCATAACGTGGTTCTCTTGATATTAAAAACTTGGTGCGAACATTAATACATGGCAATATTTACAAAAATCACTCAACACCAAATTACTTTTTTTTACATATTTACGAACAATTTCTTTTGAAAATAATGTGTCTGGGTCGCTCTGCTAATAAAATCACAATCAACTAGGCGACAAAATATTTTCACTGGGCTACATTTGTGTCGTTCAGTTTAGTTGCTAAAAAATACACTGTGGAGCAGTGGTAAAATGTGCGACAGAGATACATTTAATAAAAGTAAAATGTGACAGAGCGTAAAGTACCTATAAACAATAAGTACCTACCTTTACAAGAAAAGAAAACTCAATGAAAAAGATAAATCTACACGGATCCTATTATTTTGTGGATTTTATTAACGAGTAGATATTTTTTTTAAGACTCACATGCAAAAAAAATCAAATCGACATAACTTGTAAAACGTCATGGTTACAGTTAGACGATTTTCAATACATTGAACGTCATTTAAATTGTTTCATCTACTCGATTTTATGACATTTAAATGTGCCGTGTTTTTAAATAACTTACGCGTACACGTACTTCAAAATAGTAATTTCAATAATAGTACCTAAAACAACTGGCGATTCACGTTTGATCGGTTTCCGTAAAACGTCTGAAACCATGGACGATGAAACAAACAGCTATTTGCCCGGGGTAGTTGCAACTATACCAAGGAAAACTAGTTCTCGTTAATTATAAATGAATTTTTATTTTTGTTTTACATATTATTTTCATAATAATTTATGTATTTGGCGTAGTTGTCTAAAAAATTGCACAATAATAGATACAAATAATGAGTTGAAAGTTTAAAAATAAACCCACCCGGATTGCCTCGATTTATTTGTATTTTTAAAATAAAATATCTACATCCAGTGTTTAAAAATTTCAATGAATAATTACATGAAATATTTCATGATTAAAAAAAAATGTGTCATGGGTCAATATAGCGGAGTTGGTCACTATTTATCGGGCGAGTTAAAAATAAGAATTCAATTTATTAAGATCAAACTGAGAATTGATTTAATTGAAAATTACAACATTTCGTATTTAATTCGTAAAGAAATTTTTTTTTCAACACTGAAACAAAAAACACCGATTAAGAACAGAAGGTCGACACGAACAAGTAAAAACGCTATAGAGTCGGAGATTTGGGGGTGCTTTGTCCGCCCAAAACATTTTATCGCTCTTCAAACTAATAGTTCTCTGCTCAAAAAAAAAAGTGTGGCGTTATACGGAAGCGAGATGCGAACAATTATTAATAAAAAAGATAAATATAAATTAGAAGTTCAAGAAATACGGTGTCGGAGAAAATAGCAGAGAATTTGTTGGACTGAAAGATGATCGAAGACCTCTTGAAAGCAATAGTGACAAAAAACGAACATAAATAGACATTTTAAAGGAAAAGAGATGGCAGATGAAAAGACGCACGTTGAGGCGTGTAGATGAATCACATGGTTTAATAATTGACGGAATGATAAAACGATCAAAAGGAAGACCTAGAACGAAATAATGCAGTACGGAGAACTTAAAAACATGGCAAATGACAGGGAAAAATGGAGAAAATATTAATATTGTTGTGAAGAAATTTGTTAAAATTTCCGAATTAAAAGTAAAAAAACCTTTTTTAAATATCCGCCTATGGAAAAAGCGTTGGATCACGCGTGAGAATCAGACCGACCCAGTAAAACTGTGCGTAGGACGAATTACGTGAAGCAAACAATGTATAATATATATACTGCTGACGAGAAAAATATAACGCAGCTCTCATCTGTACGTGAGCATACAGTCACATACTTACATAATTGCTAAAAAAACACAGTATTTTTTTTTTTGTATTCTGCCGGTCGAACGATAGTAGCGTGGAAGTTTGCACACGTTCGGGTAGTTTCTCTCGTTTTACCGTCATCGTTATTATTTTTTGTACGATTTTTATGATTCAAACTATTCAACATTTTACGATTTGATTAAAATACATGTGAAGTAAACTATGTCACTCATACATGAGCGCTTTTTTTAACTCGTCGTTACGGTGACGTTAATTTTGCTCACATATTAAACAAAATATTTGATTTTTATGCGAAAAAAATTAAAATAAAAGTGTCGCTTAAATGGACAAAAGGAAAAATATTGAGATATGTGATCTGCACTGTGGCGAGGCGATGCCGTAATACGTGCCGCCTAACACCTTAATGCACTACAAAATTTGGCATTGTCACTTTGGGACAAAATAAAAAATGTTTAATTGTTTTTGATCAATATTTTGTTCCGTAATAATTCTTGTTAAAAAGTAAAAAAAAAAACAGATTTTTAATATTGACACGATAAAATGACATTTGAATCAGTAGTTCCAAAAATGGCACTTGTGCGAGTGAATAATAATTATATAATATTATTGCTCGTAGCGCCAACAACGACGGGTTAGATGTGTTTGGACAGCTGTTGTGTATTTGCCGCACTGGCTTAACACATTTCAATATGAATGTGGGCTGTTATTGTTGAGAGATGAAAACAGCCTTCTTTAGTAAGTTAAAATTTTAATAGGTACTTAAATTCTTTAATTTCTTTAGTTTAGTCTCAAAACATGAAATAAAGGCTTTAAATTTTGTTTCTTTAGTTCATATAGGTAAGTAAAAACCGTATAAATATATTGTTTAAGAATCGTAAATATTGCATACATTTTATCAACAAAGTTTTGGTTTTTATAAAGAAACGCAAATAGGTCTTAATTTCATCTCCAAAAAGAAGTATATCATAATATTATATAATATTATGCGTTCTCTGCGGGTAACGACAGCACGTGTAGGTAGTGTTGTGCAAGTGTATTAGGTATGGTCGATTCGTGATCAACTTGAAAATTTTCGAAAAAAACAAATGGGATTTTAAAATCCTACTTATACTTAGTTTAACAGCCCGGGTTTGCATCGATCGATTGAACCGTGTTTGGATTTACTATATGGAAGACACTAGGTGTAAATAATATTTTTGATGATGACGGCTAATGTATAGAATGCAGATAATGGTCGTTATAGTTTACATTATTTGAACCAAGGTTTATTATAATTTATAAATGCGTAATATAACTGAGACCAGAGAGCGTAAATTTTTTTAGCCGACCTGCAAATTGAAAGACTTCGTTAATCTACACTCATTTTATGTTAGTTCAAACTGTTTGAAATACAGTAGGTACAATAAATCTGCAACTATTGTGTTAGAAGATGTAATAGATACTTAAAGCAGATTAGCGTTGTGTATAACGGCTAGCGTAGGTTTGCAGCGCTTTGTCCATACAGATTTTTATATTCGTTTTGTTTGTATAAATTCGTTGTCATTTGGATTTCGTAATGTAAACAGAACTCCGACTTTCACTTTTAGACTATCGGCGAGAGAAAGATGAAAGAAAAAAATTGATTAAAATCTCAGTGACAACTATGTGCCCGGAGTCGTTTAAAACGTTCAAGAATTTATGATAATAACAGATTAAGTATGCGCTGTACTGTAGTGTATACAGGGTGTTTTTAAAAAAAATAACACGGTTTTTTTTTTTACTCGACATGTTTAATATTCCCAAACTGTGTTTTTATTCGTTTTGCAGCAATATTATTATTATTTTTTTACGTTCTTTTGATGATCAATACAAACATCTATAAAAATTTAAAATTCGTGAAAGTTAAATCAATTTTGAGTAGTAATTACCCGATTCGTCGATTGATAAAGAAATAATTTATTTTTAAAATTTTGGTAAGTCAGAAACTTTTCGGATTTAAAATAAAGAGCTCTTAAAGGATCAAAGTTAGGCTGCACAAAAAGCTGAACTACAGTAAAAACAAATATTAATTATCACTCTACGCGTCTTCTTCTTTCTTGCACTCCAACAGTTTTCGTTTTTTTATGCCTACCAACCCAGTCTATTCATTATTAGCTGGTCCACCGATGCTACCCTTTACGTCATATTTGTTCCGTATTCTTTCTTGTTGCTTCGATCATCAATCAAAACATTTTAATTTCAACAAAACTCGTACTCTGTTCTATTGTCTTGTTGATCAGCCAATATTCCGAACCATTTCAGTTTTATTGGAATTATTTTCCTATCACAAAAACCACACGTCGTTTCACTCGATTTTATCTTACCGCATATAACTAAAACAATATGTTTTACATCTACCGTAATGTCTTTGCCCCTTTGTACAAATGATGCTAAATAACTAAAGCTCTTAAACAGACCTAGATGGTCACGGTCACCCCTTGTTATAACTCTCCTCGCAAAGTCAACCTCATGGTATTTTTCTCAAAACTCTGTTTTACTTTTATTCTTCATCAATCCTTCCCCTTCAAGAGCTTATCTCCACCCAACTAGTCTATCATAAACTTTTCCCAGATTATCTCCGTTAGCGATCATAACACGTAATGATACCTCGTCTAACTTAAGCACTTGAATGGCAAAAAAGAATTAGATTTTTCGTTCGATTCTGGTAAAAAAAACAACTGCGTTCTAATGTTTTTCTAATAAAGGAACGTAGTGCTGTATAACGAATATCAGCTTTTTTTTTATTTTGTACTTATATTTCTCTAAAAAATTTTACCCGAACACAAAACAATATCACACAAATCAATACGTCGGTCATAATGTATGCACACTTATCTATATCAAGAGAAAAAATTCAACGACATGTAATGATTTTCCCTCACTTATTGTTAGCAGTGTTGTTTTGATGAAAGGGCATCAATCAATCAATCATTCTCGAATTGTGTGGGCTTGAAATAGATTGTCCAGAATACCATTTATGTTTTTGCGGACGTGTCCGTTCACGCGTTTCTGAGCATTCGATAAAAATACAGTTTCACAATTATCTACGTGCGGAATGAGTTCAAAATGTTCGAAAAAAGTTTCTTAAAATCGGTACAAGATTGATAGCGAAAATTGACGAACGCGTCGAGACAAAACAATACACTCGAATTGTGGGCGTGGGCGAGAAAACGTTCCGCGACACAAATTATTAGCTATTTCGGTAATACTGAAAACGTTAGTGCATTATAACTGCAGGTGGCAAGATTAACGATCTCTACGACTAAACGATTATTAGAAGAAAAAAAAACTAACTAACTTACAACTCGTACCAAAACGAAAACGATGAATACAAAAATCGAACTCGCGCTTTGCCTGAAAAATGAGAAATTCTCCTTAAACATAACTTACAGTTAGCATTATTAAAACATCAATTTATTATTATAGTCGTTCGTCATTGTCTGAAGTGCAGACTCGTAGAGTTGTATGAGCAAACACACGAGTGGTGATGAGACGACAAAATAATCGTAGGTACCTACTACAGATTTTTGACTCGTCAGATGACAAACAACAACAACACGCGTCGTAACGCATAGATATTATAACACGTTTACTTTTTTCTACACACGTAACAAAATATTATTATTTTTTTATCGTATTTCGATTAGGTATTTAATTTTTTAGCGTTTGCTACTATATAATAATATGTATCAGACACAATTAAAAATACACGTTTATTAATTTAAACAATTCAAAAATACGGTATCTGAGTACAAACAGAATACGTTAGCACAGACACTTTTATCTGTACATAATACTTATTTTGAAATTTTCTGATTATTCAATGCGAGAAATTCATTGATCAAGGTATCGTATTCGAGAATATTCAATCATTAAATTTTTTTTTTAGATTGTGAGCGTCAGCAAAGAATTTATTGTTTTTACAATAATGTTTTTTTTTTTTTCTCTGGTCAAAAGTTCTTATAGAAAAACAGCTCCAATTTTAACAGATTATACCTTAAAAGATAGATAATTGATTCAAGATGGTACTTTATTTGAAGCGATTTTTTTTGAAATTTTGATTATTTTTTAAGTTCTGAGGAAAAAAAGACAATGACCCAACTTTCGAAATTGCTCCGTTCGACTTGAAATTTGTATATGTCATTAAGGGTTTTATGAGTGTACCACTGAAATTTCCATCGATTTTAATCATTTTTGAAGGAGTTTAATATTTTCGTTATTTTGGGCTGCCATGTATTTCTTATGGGGACAAATAATTACGAGAAACATGTTTTTTACACATCGATTTGAATTTTTTTTTTTTTGATTTTTGTGATCACTTTTTCTAGTAGAAAAAATTCTTCGATTTTAACGTATGATACCTCAAAAGATAGATAATTAAAATAGTACTTTCCGAAATGGTACTTTTTATGAAGCGTTTTTTGAAATTTTGAATATTTTTGGTGTTATAAATAAAAAACAAAAACGGTCAAATTTTCAAAAGTGCTGCGTTCGACTTGAAATTTATATATGTCATTGAGAAGGGTCTTACGAGTTTACTGCTTAGTTTTCAATCGATTTCGATCGTTTTTAAAGGAGTTATGGAAATTTGAAATTTTTGAAGTTTTGAATTTTACACACTTATTGTTCCATAAAACCTCTAGTTTTTATGTTTAAGTATCGAAATTTTAATACAATCTAAACAAGTTAGTTTTACATGTGCGGTTAAAAAGTTTAGAAAATTGGTTTAAACAATTTTGGTTTTAGTAGACAGTGCTCAACTCGTAATTCAATTTTGAAAACTTACCCAGACTGTTATCCAAATTCCAAAGTTGTTTTTTTTTGGGGGGGTAGTGCAAAATCATTTTTTCCACCCTCGTAACTCTGGCGCTTTTGATGTGACGTTTACGGTTCTGGTTATATTTCATAATATATTTCCTTAAAGGCTCGTAAAGCTTTTTTTATTTTTACTTTACATGCTACTATAATTTACTTTACTTTAATATTGTCCCAACTACTAAAAATAAAAGTAAATTAATAAAATGTTTTTTTGTTTTAAAAATGGGAAGATATTAATAGATTAGGAGGAGTTAGCTGAGACACTTGACCACGCAAGTTAACGTTTCTTTTTTCTTTTTTAAATCGATTGGCCTGCATCAAATATTCACACCCCTATTTATAGTCTGAAATTCGATTTTATACTTAAGTTTTTTAAAAATAATCTGCTTCATATCATAACAAAAATGTTTATTTTCAAGCATGAGTCGCTCGATTTTTGGAAATACCTGATCCCGAGCTAAGCTCGGTCATCCGGTACTGCAGCATTTTTCAGGGGCGTATTCTAATGGCGAGGGGTGATAAGGCCATAGCCCCCCCCCTAGAGCGTAAAAATTACATTATAAATAGAAATTTGAGAAGAAAAATAATTATCTAGTCAAATAGTCAAATATTTAACATTCTAAACAAATAAAAACATTTGCCAGCCTAAAAAAGGGTCCAGATAGTACATTCCCTGTATGTGTGTCAATTTAGCTTACATATATTTAACCGTAAAAATTTAAAAAGTTACAATAAAAAAAATAAGCAATAATCAAGGGAAAAACGTCAAAAATTACGGCAAACGTGTTTTTGACAATTTCGATTTTTCGCCATGACAATCACAACAATGATCGGAATAAGATAAACCTAACCTTTCACATAGTTTTTATGATACAGGTCTGATATAAATTTCAAGAGATTTCAAAATTTTCGGAGCTAAGCATAGAACTTTGCAACAATTTTCATTTGTATTGTTTTTTTTTGTTCGACAAAAAATTTAATCTTCCACAAAAATTTTGAAAATTTTTTTCAAAGTGACCGATTTGTATATATGCGTTTGCTTCTGAAAAATTTTGAAAATCCGTAGTCAACAATTTTATTTTTAGCTGTTTAAATTTGAAAATTTATCGAAAATTGGTCATACTTTTGACTTTTTTTCTCGAAAAAAATCGGAACTCAGACAAATTTGTTATTTAGTATTTGAAAATTAATTATGTCGTGTGAAACTAAATTCGCCGTCCGAATCGAAAATTTTCATAAAAAAAAAATCGGCTTTTAGATTCTGAAAGCGTGTAAAAAAAGTATTTTTAAAAAACGATATATTATGCGTGTTATTTTGATTATGACAACGCTCCCGGATACTGGAGTGTTAACAGCATCCAAAACAACGTGTCGAGCATACGATCGAGTTCGGAGATTGTTATATCAATGTTATCAAGTAAAATCGCATAATAATTTACATTATCCTTGCCTGTGTACGCGTCGAGAGATTATGTTCGGTGTTGTCACGGTATAATGTTATTATTACCTATACTGTACAAACATTTGTTATTATTGCTTACCGCCGGGTGCGATATGTGATCCGTATTTAGCGTGCATAACGTGTATCTGATTATACTGCGAATAATCATTCACATAACACGCGCAGAAATTGCGCAAATCTCTCTTTTATATGGATATTCAGGACAGTCATCGTAAAAATACGATCACACATTGTTGTATGCGTATTTCTCATAGGCCTGGTTTAGGTGCGCTGCACTCGCGAGCAAATAGCCGGACGACGATGAATGGTCGTCAGAATTACAGTATTTGTTGTACAACAAATACAGTATGATGATAAAAAAAAACGCAAAACAATCGCAAAATCAATAATAATCGAACAGTCATAATCTGCGCGTAAACTAAAATGTTACGTGTAACAACAATACACGAACAAATAGACCAGTCTTGTAAAAAATTCGAATAAACGTGTAAAAATAAAATAGTGCTTAAATACTTTATTTTGTATCGGAATACGCATTTTTTTTATCAATTAATAACCACACTATTTTCCAACACAAAAATTGATTTAAAATGTTTGAAAATATTTTCAAAAAAAGAAAAAAAAAACGTTGAAAAAAGTTTAGACTTTTCAAAATAATCATTGTAGATTTGTTAAAAAAAAATGCTTTCAAAGTTTGCAATGAAAGGTTGATTTTAAAATTGATCGTTTCAAAACAAACATAGCTGTTTAGAAGGGGGAAATGTGTAGGTATTCCGAAAGGATTTGAATACTTTTTTTTGTATTCGCGGTACACGTATTCTGAATATTTTTATTACTTTGTATTCACTAAAAACTATGTTTTCAACCAAATAATTTATTTAAAAAAAAAAAAACCGTTGAAAAAAATATATACTTTTCAAAGTAATGATTGTTTTTTAATGAAAAAAAAAATAGTTTGGGAGTTAGCATAATTTTGAAATTAACATTACTCTTTAACAAGACTGGCCAGTAAAAATATGATGCATTACGAAGAAATAAAAGAAATAAACATAAAACCGATATTGCAATTTATACTAAGCATTTGCCATTTAGTTTACATTCTGCAGTTTGTTTCAAATCCCTATTTCACAATTGCTTTTATTGTAAAATCATTAACCCAAACTGTAAAAAATTATTAATAACAAACCACCTTAATTTTGTTGTTTTTTCAAATATATTTTTTAATCTATTACAGCCGAATTTCATGTAGCAGCTTTAAAATAATTATCAGCGTTTTAGAGCAACTAATTATAATAATTTTTACAAAACTCGTCTCAATTACATAACATAATATAGAATTAGAAAATAAAAACCATCGATAATTTTCCAAATAGTTGCCTATGCTTTTCCTCACAATGAATTAAGATATATCGCTGGAAAATTTAAATCATTTTAGTCATGAGTTAATAATGTAGTACATGAAAACCAATTTTGCCATAAAAATTATTTTGTTTTGTTTTTGTTCTAGATGCAATTTTTGTCATGGCTGTTGATACTTGGGTCAACCCTCATAGTTGTGCACGCTGAACGTAAGTACCTATTTAAGTATCAAAAATGTGAATTGTTTTAGCAATTTTTCTTATAGCCGTCATAGTAGAAACGGTTGAATTTTCTTGATTTTTTACTCGAATTTTATCATTTTATTAATTTTATAAATAATCATTTTATCATATTAAAAAATGATAACGATTGATTTTTCTATTGATCGGATATCGACTTTTCCATTACTTACATTTGTGAACTGTCCTGTTTTACATATTTAGTTTTAATTAGATACCTAGAAAAGCGTAATTTGCACTTGCAATAACAATTTAAATGATCACAAACTGATGGAAAGTAAATTATATCCGTCGACGTTCACTTTATTGATTTATTGCTTAATATTGGAAATAAATTGAAAAGTAGAAGATACTTAGAGTAGAAGATAAGAAGTAAAAGATCCTTATTAGTTTGTACTAATCTCATAAGTCATAGTCATCGGCTAGGTTGATTTTTTTACTTATCTTAGTATACTAGCAGTCACGACACAACGTTGTTTACTAATTATAAACGCTTTTCTATCACGCGTTGCCTGTGTGTAATTTACATTTTAATACTCACTTTTTTTGATTGAAATTAATTTTATTTGAATTAATTTTTCATCTGATACACTAGCTTTAATTTCCTTAGGAATGTTTTTAATTTATTGCGCCCATTTAATCCCTTTTAATCTTATTAGAAGTTGAATTTTTTAAATCGGGGTGATGGATGACTCATTATTTGTATTTCAGAGTGTGTGTGCCAAGTTTCAAAAAGAAATTTTGACCACAAAATAACGTTTAAAATTTTAAACGCCTTAGAAGTTCAACTTTGTAAAAATCCTTCTTAGCGGATGTAAACATAGTAAAACGATACTACTGACCAAATTTCAAACTCCGACTCGGCAATGACAAATCAGTTTACACTAAACACCCCTTTCACTCCCTTATAGCCCCTTCTAAGCCTGAGCTGTGATATATTATAGATAGCATATAATATTCCTCGAGGATTAGGCTATAAATATCAAAAATCATTTTTCAAATCTGACGTACTCTCAGGGATTAGTGATTGTAAAGAACCTAAGGAATGTTTTATCAACGTTTTTCCAATGATTGACTTTAAGATCGAAAACTTTTGAGTTATTTTAAAGTTTCTTCAATAAGTTATACATAATACTATTAAACTATGACGTTTTTTTCTCTTATATTTTGTGGGAGAATATATAAACACTTTAGACACCAGCTAATGCGTAATTAGGTGTCAATAAAGACGAAAACTCATAAATAAAACATAATTATAAAAATATCGATGTATTGACTCGAGAGAGAATTATTTTGCTACGTGCGTTTCACAACATCACATCTACAACTAGTTTCGATCGAAAAATCATCGTGTATAATGCAATGTTAAAATGTCACTTATATCTCATTAGCTGACGGCACGATTTGAGTCAAAACTAGTTATAATTATTGTGTAACGTGTAAAACAAACCTAAAATTACTAGTGAAGTTACACCTTTATAGATATGTACGAGTTTCAAAAATCAACACGTCAATTGACATATAATATTTTCTGACATTCTGAACGTAGCGAGGATGCTAATATAAGTCTTATATGTTAAACACATTCAGCTTAGCGAAAAATGTATTGTTTTTACTATGATGTTTTTTTTTTCTTCCGTGAACACTTTTTCGGACCGAGGTTCAATCACAAATTATAATATCTATAAAACTATATTTTTTTTTAAATTTCGATTATATTTTGAGTTATTGGCCATAAAATCGATAAATAATCAAACATTTAATGACAAAAAAACGCATAAATCTCAGGTTTGTGATTACGTATTTGTGTAGAAGAAAGACTCCGATCTTTACGTTGAAAGACACAAAAAAGTTATAATTTGGAACTTGAAATTTATTTTTTTCAACACTTTTTTAATATTTTAGTTACTTTATTAATTATGTCCAAAAAAACTACTACTAAATTGTGTAATCGTCAAAACCGTCGTTTCGATGGGTGTAACTATTATATTAACGTTATATTATAAGAAATAACTTCTTGTAATTTTCTCACTTTAATTGAATGAATGGATTTAAAATGTCAAATAAGTTTTAAATTATAATAATTTATGCTAAGTACTGTTCATTTTTTTTTTTTTTTTACGTACAATAAGAGTGTTCTGATCTTTTAATGCAATAACTTGGACCTAGATTTTTTTCTTTCTACACTTTTCTGAATACAAAAAGTGATGTAATCTATAAATATTATTTTTGGTGTCAATAGTTAGTTAGGCAACGAAGTGTTTAAAAAGATTAGAAATGAGTAAATTTTGAAAGCATTTGCCAACTAGTGGCATATTGAAAATTTTCGTATATAATGTATGATAATTTTATTAATTTTAGAAAACGTTGCACTGCAGTATAGTACCCAATTAAAACTCAAAACGTAACAACTCCTAAAAAAATTTTCAGAATGACATGAAAATTTTCTCGTAATATTCAAATAAATATTATACAAATTATAAACGTTTTCGACATGTTTTGGCTATTTTTGGTGATGTTCTGTAAATCGGATTCTTAATTTATCATTAGTTTTTAATATTTTTTATTTGGTTTATTGGTATTTAATGAAAAAATTTTTCTCGTTGTTAAAACATTTTTAACCATTTTAATACATTTTAACCTTCTTTATAATAAATAATTTTTTGAAGTTTGTACAATGTTTTAGTTCATTATTTTTGCAGTTTTACTGAAAACTACTATTTATATATCTAAGAATTTGTGTAACTGAAAATAATCGGTATTTTTTCTTCTATACGCTTTAAAACCGAATTATATACCAAATACCAAATAATACCTAAAGTAAATACTAATCTTTGCTCAGAATCATTTCCCCAATACAATGATTTATCCAAACATACAGGTTTAAAATATTACTTTACTATTTAGTATCCAATCCAATGTAGTGGTCAACAAAAAAGTGAAGTTCCCTGCTTTTCTTTACGTCTAAAAGTTACTTAAAAACAAAATAAACAATTTTAATAAGACATATAGTTTGAACTATCAATGTACTTACTTTGAATTAATTTTTTCCCCTTTAAAATTATCCGTCAACCGACTGATTCCTCCCTCCCCCCTAGAAAATATCAACATATTATCAATTAAATTGAAAAACAAAAATGAAAATAATATGAAAATTGATAAAGTACTGTGAATTTGTTGCCGAATTCAATTATTATGGTCTAAGAATTTGTGTTAGATGTTTTATTAATTCGCGACAACAAACGAAAACTCCGGCTGTTTGACTAACTGGAAACTCAATTCTACACAGAAAAAACAAACGCATTTGCAGATTTGATTTTTCTTTCTTCCGAAAAATTTATCAGGCAATGTAGTAATTATTTCCACCAAAAAAAAAATTTTTTTTTTTTAATTAAACTTACACACATTTGATAAAAATTTATTTTGATAACGTGACTATGAATAAACAGTACCGAAAATCGTAATTTTTTAATTTCGGATCTAGGGTGCAATATTTTGCAAGATCGAGTGAAATGATTAATATTTGTCACCGTTCTCCTAAACGTCATCAACATTTTTATGTGTAGGTATTTTTTTATGATTTATTTGTCTTGCCGAATAGTGCACTGTTGCAGAACGAGTAATACTAATGTCGGTTTTTGACCTCCTTGGTGTTATTATTATTTGTTTCAATAACCCGGTCGAATATTCAAATACGTAAAACATTATTTTATAAGATCGCATAGTTGTTTGTAGGTTTTTTTTTTTTTATCGTGATATAACCAAAGTTCATCGGTCTTGGTGGACAACTCGAGGAAACTCCGGGTCAACGTGATCTGCATTTGACACTTAATTTTATTTGTTTGTTTTTATATTAATGTAATAATTTTATTTGAATCACGTTTTCGTGAAGACCACATTTGTGAATTACAAATCGTCATTCGCGGCCTTGATGTGAGACGATGTCGTAACACCAAACAAAATCAATACTCGTCCGTGGTCGTTACTTCAAAGTATTTCGAGAAAGGTTTGCCGAGTTATCAATAATTCATATCGATCTGCCGACGAGACTCGGGCCTGCTTAGCCTCATTAGATCCTGGTCACGTCGATCGTTCTTTCGGGGTTTTTCGTTAAGATTTTGAATTTGGCGCGAAGTATAATGACGCACGATTTCGCTTTTCGTTCTATCAACCCATCTTTTGGCAGTATAATTGTTTCTTCGATCTTTACATGTGTTACCTCTCTATAGGAAAAGTGACCGTCCCGAAGTGGTACTCTGGTCAGAGCTTTTTATATTATTTTGAAAATATGATCAAAAAATGACGTGATATTCAAATCGCTCGCAAAATGACTTGACATTGTTACATGTCGTATGGAAGGGTAAAAAAAAAAAAAAAAATTAAAATAAATAAAGTTATTGGGACTGAGTTAAGCGAACGATAGGTAAAAGACTGTGAAAAAGTTAAATGTTTTATGGTGACCGTACACGTTATTTTCATGTTCGGTAGTCAAAACCTATACACGAGGTATAAAATACACGATTGTTTTTGTTATAGTTTTCAAACACTCTGATGTGTCAAGTATATACATTTTAAATTACTTAAATTATTTTATTAATTACGTCCTTAAGCCTCTCCCTAATGAGCGAGTCTCTTTTTGCTCACATTAGAAAAAAAACTGAAATCAAAAAATCTGAAAAAAAAAAATTATCATAAGTACACTCAGGTACATTTTACATTCGGGAGCGTAATCCCTACAAGTGTAATGTCATTCAACTGTTCGGTTCACTTAATATTCTTGTTACGATTCGTTGCAGATAACGTTGAAAAGCGGGATACGACCAATCAAAAGAAAGTGGTGTGTTACTATACGAACTGGAGCGTTTACAGGCCGGGCACAGCCAAATTTTCGCCGCAAAATATAAACCCGTACTTGTGCACGCATTTGATCTACGCGTTTGGCGGTCTCGACAAAGAAAACGGACTGCGTCCTTACGACAAGTACCAAGACATCGAACAAGGTATACTTTTTAAAGTTTTTTTTTTTTTTATAATCATTTAATTCATTGAAATATTTTATAATACATGGTAATATAATATATGACGACCCCGTCAAAATGAGATCACAGTGTAGTAAGAGCATCAATAAAAAAAGGGTAGAAAAAAGAGAAAGAAATAAAGGAAGAGAGTTAATTTTAATAAAGCCGGAATTTTCTAGGTCAGGTGAGTATGGTTGGTTGAAGTAGCGATTGTGCTTCGGGTGGGTTCGATAATTTTAGTTTAAACGTGCGTTATTTAACATCTGATAGCAATGGATTGCCTTTGAAAAACGATTTTGAATGATTTTAATGGAGAAAAAAAACAAATATATCACACTTTCAAACAAGGTTTCTTAGTTAGTATTTAATTAATGCGAACACTGCGATAAAGGAACTGTTAGTTGTTGCTAAAAACAACGAAGTCATACCTTCTTGTTTAAACGGTTTAATTCATATTTCATAGGTGGCTACGCAAAATTCAACGGGCTGAAAACTTACAACAAAAATCTGAAAACACTGCTAGCCATCGGAGGATGGAACGAGGGATCCGCCCGGTTTTCCAAATTGGTCGATGACCCGGATAAACGAAAAGAATTCGTGAAAAACGTCATCAAGTTTTTGAGACAAAACAATTTTGACGGTCTCGACTTAGATTGGGAATACCCGGCTTACAGGGATGGAAGTAATCCTAGTGATAAGGAGAACTACGCATTTTTAGTGAAGGTTAGTATAGATGTTTTCAAATTTATGAGAAAACAAAACGATATACATCAAAAGACTTATTGTTTTTATTCACAAAACATTTGACCGCGAACAGGAACTACGTGAAGAATTTAACAGAGAATCATCGAAAACTGGTCGACCCAGGTTACTTTTGACGATGGCAGTCCCGGCGGGTATCGAATATATCGATAAAGGATACGACGTGCCTGAACTTAATAAGCAAGCGATTTTATTTTACACAATTTTTTTTTTTTTATGTTAGACATTATATTTTGTGACTATCTATTTAACATTTCACAAATTTTGTCTCTATCAGGCATTTAGATTTCATCAATTTACTGACGTACGATTATCACTCGTCTTACGAACCAGCCGTCAATCATCATTCACCGCTGTACCCGTTAGAAGAGGATTCGGAGTATAACTTTGAAGCAAAACTTAACATTGTAATACTTGCGATCTATCTTAAACTATATAATTTCTGTTAAAACAAACGAAGTTATCGTAGAACTATTTTTTTTTTTTTAAACATAGGATCATACGATCAAACATTATATTGCTGCTGGTGCCGATAAAGACAAATTGATCTTGGGTATTCCGACTTATGGTCGATCGTACACGCTTTTCAATAATGAAAGCACAGACATAGGAGCTCCGTCAGATGGTCCAGGCGAGAAAGGAGAAGCGACCAGAGAAAAGGGGTACTTGGCTTACTACGAGGTATGAAAACAGTACAACTTAAGATTTTCGATCTCAGCATAATTTGGCCTTGACATGTCTCAATCACTCATTACAAAACTGAAATATTATATTAATTTATTGACCAGGATAGTTGTCACTTATGTTTATAATCTTTAAAAATTTTTAAAAATTAAAATTAAAATTAATTTAAAAGGCTTAAAGTCAGTAATAATTTTATGACAATTGTCCGCAACATTATTGAAATTTACGAGTGAAACTTAGGTAAATATATACGTTTTAAATGTTTTAACAGATTTGTGGTAATTTGAAAAAAGACGACAAATGGACAGTGGAACAACCAAAACCCAGGGCGATGGGACCATACGCATACAAAGAAAACCAATGGGTTGGCTATGATGACCAGGAGTTTGTTAAATTAAAGGTATAACGCATTAATAGATTTCAAACTAAAACTATGTAAATTTGTTTTAGAACTTTTGTTTACAATAAGTTACCATAAAGAAAAGTGCATACTGTTCATATAAAATCGTTGTGTTTTAATAGGCTAAATATGCAAATGAAAACGATTTGGGAGGTATTATGTTTTGGTCAATTGATAATGATGACTTCCGAGGAAATTGTCATAGTAAACCATATCCACTGATTGAAGCGGGAAAAGAAGCTCTTTTTGGGTAAGTAATGTGATAATCCTAGACTAAAATTAAACGTTTTAGTGTAATTAAAATTTCATAAAAAAAAAAAAACGTGTTCAGAACCAATTTGTATGTACTTTAGAGATTCTAAAAACGAATACAGCCAGGAAAAAGAAACGAAAACTGCGTTGAAATCTCGACCAAAACCCAGGCCGAATTTAAGAACTACAACATCTGCACCTAAAGAAAATGCTGTGAGGTCTACCACCACACCAGAACCACCTACTACACCTGACACCGGAACCGGTTGGTTCAACATTTTTAAATAAATTAATAATAATGTACAATCGTTCATGAGAGTAATTTATTTCAGACTTTACGTGTAAGGACGAAGGGTTCTTCCCACATCCACGAGAATGCAAAAAGTATTTTTGGTGTTTGGATAGCGGCCCTTCAAACTTAGGGATCGTAGCTCATCAATTCACATGTCCTTCGGGATTAGTGTTCAATAAAGTATCAGATTCTTGTGATTACAGCCGAAACGTAATATGCAAAGATAAGAAAACGTCCACCGAAACGACAACTACGACCACGACTACTCCCAAACCAACTAAGCCAGGCATAAAAATCACTACTACCACTACCTCTACTACCACAACAACAACTCACATACCGGAAGTACAAGAAGAAGTTGAAGACGAGTTGGAGGAAGAAGATCCGAAAGAAATTAAACAATTGATCGATTTGATCAAAAAATTAGGTACATAATAGAATACATTTTAGTGTTTAATTTTCTAGTTTATTCTTATGCAAATTATCTCATTTATTCAAGGTGGCGTAGCGGAACTGGAAAAACAACTAAATATTAAAGACGGATCAACCGAAGTTACCACTCCAGCAATAAGCAAATCTTTGTACAACAAAGTCTTGAAAATTCCTTCAAATAAGTACAGCTATTGAAATATTAGTGAAAAATTGTTTTCACAAAATTGGTTTTGTTACAGATATCAATCTTCATACATAAATGGACCGGGCCCTCAAAGTGAAGGATTAGACTATAAAGATGAAAATGTAAACTACAGAAAGGATAAACCTCAGTACGTTACAATAAGGCGACAAAGGTGTGTATTTGTGTTTTTCAAATCTGATTTTATTCCTGCATAAAGATTGCAATCAAATGGACTCTTGATGATTTGATTCTAGGCCATCTAAAGATGTTGTTGATAATACCAAGGAGGAAGAAGAAGAGGATACTCCTGCAAGCATTGATACGTCTACCGAAAGATTTAAACCAAAGTATAAAACATTCGAAAGAACTAGGTACCGAGATTTAGGTGAAGTAGCGGATGAAACTTCTGAAAACGATTCATTACCGAAGTACACTACGATCAGTCGAACAAGATCTACAGAAAGCGAACTCGAAGAAACTACAAGTCCTAAATATGTCACGTTGCGTAGACAAAGACCTGTTTATAGGGAAGAGGAGTCAAACGAAGAAGAAAACACATCTGTTTCTACCACTGCATCTACTTTGCAGACGCCAAGGTGCCATACATTTTAAAATATAAATATGAATCGTGTGCAATAAGTGTATCAATTCATTTATAACTTAATTAGTTAATTAATTAACTGGGTTATTTTAGTTGAATTAAAGTTTTGTTTTTTACTTCCCTTTTGATATCACTTCTTATTGTAATATCTTAACTTTTTGTCAACACTCCACGGTCTTAATAAAATTTTCTATTCGATGATCTTTCTTTTGAAATTTTATTATTACAGTGTTTTTTATGCGATTCCGTTTATAATTCCTTCAATATTCTTTTAACCGTTTCGTTGTTGATATAATTGTTATTAGATATTATGTCTCTGCAAAATTTCCACATGGATAAATAAACAAACAATATAGATACATTAATTATTTTGTACGTTTTAGGTACGTTTCACTGCTCAGACAAAGAAGCACTACAACAGTTACTACACCTTTAGACGATAGTTTGATCGAAACTAAAACAAGAGATACTGCTGAAGAACCAAAAGAAAAAAAAACCAACAAGGTGAGTAATGGGGTTTCTACAACCGAGCCAAATATAATTAGTACTAATTTATCCGATTATGAACCACTTATTACCGAAATAATTACAACGACCATAAATGTACCCACAAATGCTATTCTAAAAAGTAGTGAGACTACGCCAATTTCAACCACGACCGTAAGTGAACAAAAATCGGATACTACAAGTACTACAATTGCTCAAACATTAAACGTTCAAAATGACAGTTATACACCGGGTGCAACGAAAATACCAACGTCAACAATCACCAATGTTGTTACATCTGTTTATGAAGCTGCCACAGAGAGGCAACGAGTTCGTGTAAAAAATATTCAAAACTTCTTGTTAGAGCACAAAAAGACTGAACCTGTCACCCAACTCAGTATTGCTCAAGTTACAACTACTTCACCTGTAACGATTAAAAATATGATCGCGACGGAAGAGCCGACTCAGAAATCAATACTTAAAGGTCGGTTTGGAGGACCGGCACATATCAGACCAACTTTACGAAAACCAAGCGGAACTTCAGAAAAAATTCCCGAGACAACAACTGAAGAAAAGATTGTTACGACTACTGAGAAACTGCTTCGTTCGTACTCGTACGTCAACAGATTTATAAGACCAGCTAAAAACAGTACAGAAAGAGCAATAGTTAGTACCACGAGTAGAAGATTTATCAGGCCAACTACTGAAAGTGCGTCGGAGTTGAACACGAGACAGTTCAATCGATTCAGATCTACTACAACTAAAGCTACAAACTATGAGGACACTAGTGCACCATTTACGAGAAGGAATTCTTCCCGATTTAAGTCTAGTACGATAAATATACCCTCGACCACTGTTACGGAAATACCCAAGTCACGATTTTTCAGAAATCGCAGACCGGTTTCTTCCACTTCGACTACGACAGAAATGACTTCGGAAAAAGAACTATTGAATTTAGAAGAAAACGCAGAACACGTTCGCTACGAGATGATTGCGTACGCGCCCACCACCAGTGAACTTCCTCCAGTGACAAACTTTGAAGGAACGAGCAAAGGAGAGGTTCAAATAACAACGTTCGACAGTTTCGAACCAACAAAGTACGACAGTAACGAAACTACGACTATCCAGCCATCATCGACTTCTAAGGTCTTTAGAGGATCTGTACGAGCAAACAGTTTGCTGACCGAAGACGACCCAAGTAAAAAGTCTCGAACATCCGGCAGACATAATTCGAGGTTTTTGAAAGACGAACAAAAAATATTGTTCATTAGAATATTACCTCCGCCGGACGGTTCACGCCAAAGCGATTTTACGTCTCCGACGGCGAGAAACGTGACTAGAAATCGAGGAAAAATCCGAGCGTTCGATTCTCTGGAGCTGAACACCTTGAACGATGGACTGACCGACAACGACCGGCCGAACGATTTGTTCAGAGGGAGCGAAACGAAATTTCGGATAAGACCGTCTACCGCCAAATCTGTCACCGCCGCCACCAGCGACATTGGTCCATCAACAGCCGAAGAGGTATGAATGACATTTACAAGCTAAAACAATTAAAACGCGAGTGTCGGTGGGCGCGTGAAAGTTACTAATAAAAATATATGTGTATATATATATACATACACTACTTCTTTAACATGAACTGTGACAAACATTATGTGTGGTCCCTGGGGCGTTGACGAATGCTGCATGATAAAGTTAAAAAAAAAATGGAGAAAACCACGTTCAGCCGAACCGTATATTAATTACGACAAATTAAAAACCGGTGGACATAAGTTGCATGAAAAATATATAACAACCGTATGGACAATATGGTGCGATCGGTTTGATCATCATTGCTACATTACTACTGCATTGCATTCTAAGCTTCCCGTTTGCTAATAATTCGTACATTTTATGCTAACATGCCCGTATCGTTTGTATTTTTATTCGACCGTCACCATTGGTGTCGCGTGCATGGGAGTTGAATCGTTTTTTATTATTGTTTTACAAGGTTCAAAGAGACCGGACTCGACACAGAATAGCGAGACCTGTTCAACGAACGACGACTACCACTACGGAGGAATCGGTTCCAATTCCCACAACCGAATCGTACGCGTCAAAGGCGAATCGAAGGAGAAAGTTCAGACCTGAGTATAAGTCATCTACGACGACATTGAGTTACGAGGAAGGTACGGTGTATTGACGTTTTGCTCGTTTAAACTTAATACATTTTTAAATACGATTTCGTCTGTATCACAGTATGTTTAGAGTATATTGTTTAACACGAGACGTTAACTGATTTTAATGTAAAATAACAACTTGTTTTATAGAACCGACCACTCCGAGAACGAGAAATCCCGAACGAAAGTTTAGGAGTCGAACGACCGTACTGAAATCGCCAATCGTCACTAGTTCGACTACGGAAACTTTGGAGGAAAACGACAAAAATACTTTCAGTTCGTCGTCGCAACCCTATTACGACGATTCGAGTCTTTTCGGGAAAACCAGAGACGATAGGAAAATCGGTGGATCGGCGGAAGACTTGGCAAATACAGCAGTAGTTGCCATAAATACTCTCGCCAAGTCGCCACCTTTAAATAATGAATTCAGTAAGAATAAAATACCCCGAAAATTAAGTTAATAACTATTGTCTTTAAAACGATAACATACATAAGTCTTCGGCATGAGACTGCTCTTAAAATAACGTTCTGTATTTCAACATAAAATGAGAAGAAAAATCGTAGTTAAGAAATTCAAATCTCATGGCAGGTCTACTTCATTATAATTCGTTTAAATTCAACTGTACACAAGTGATTAGTTATTACTTATTACAGTTCACCGACTATAAATTTTCAATCAAACCCATAGTATTAACTCAAGTTTGCAAAGTAACATTTTCAAAATGTCAAAAAAAAAAAAATTAAATAGGTACTATTTGCAAACTATTTATTTTTAAGATCATAGTTTAAGCTTAAAAGCTATAGTGACAATTTGTGTACTGCCAAGTTACAGTCGTACATGTACAATTACCTATTAAAAACCAGAAATATACTAAAAATGCCATCGAAATTAATAGAAAGCTCTCACAATTTCTTGAATATATTACCACACATATCTGAGACATTTAAAGAAAAAAGAAATTACAAAACGTATAGCATTATAGAGTATATATATATATATATATTACTTACCTTATAATTTTTTTTTATTTGTTTATAATTAAACGTAGTATAAATTAATTGAAAACACAATAAATGTTTAAAAAAGTTTGTTAAAAAAATAATCCGCGCTCAATAATTTTCGTACATTGATAAACTATACTTATATAACGTTATCAAGAATACACAACCTTTTTTCGAGTCACTGTAACGTTAAAAATGTTTGTAGGTAGGTACAATGTACCTGGTACATCTTTGTAAATAATCAATTATTAAAAATAATTATCCGACAAATTATTTAAAAGAATAATATATTTTACATAACATATCGGTAACTATCACTCGTAATATTTTTAAAAATCATCTGCTACGCGTAGGTAACACTTATTGATTTTTAGACTCATCGCAATGATAATTTTTTTCTGTAATCGTTCTTTTGAGTAGAAGCAGTTGTCAAATAATGAAATATCATAGGACGTAAAACTAAAACGTTTTTGAAACGACGATTTATCAAAGCGTTGTGTAAAAACTGAAAACCAACGGTTTTCCAGCAGGAAATTCGTAATTTCCATGTTTTCGGTCACGTTTCGGTAGAAAGAGTGCTCCGATCTATTCGTTTACACCATTAAAATAGTCGGAATTTCGACTTTAAAGTTTGTTTGTACGAAATTTTTTTTGAAAGCACGATTATTTCTTTGATCAGGTGTAAAATACGACTGATATCGCGATGCGTTTTTAGAATGAGTATGGACTCTATTAACGTTATTAGGATTCCTTATCATTTTCACGCTTTTATCGAATAAATCAATATTTCTGAGTTCACGAAAGCTTAAAAAAAAATCTATGCCAAGTGTAACACGTTATTAACTTTTATATTTTAAGTGTAAGATGTACACTATAAACGAAAAAAGAAGGGGAGAAAATGTTATTTCCATACTTATATAAATTCTTTGTTTAGATATATAGCTGGTAAATTAATAGTGTTGATGTATTTTGGTGGATTTGTTTTTCCCCCAGCACATAGGTATCTATATTAAATTACTACTGGGTTCACGCGGAATCTTCTTATTTTTAAGGCGATCTTTTCTTTCGGTTATTAATTATACGTTTGAACTATAACGAGCTACTCGAAGAATCGACCTACTACAAAACACATTTTGTCACTCCACCACCAACCTCTCACGCCACATAGAATTTAGTGTAATTTACTCCCTTTTTTTTTTTTCCTCTGAGAACCGACTCGTATTTCGGTTCTTAGAATTTACCATCATTTTTTATCTACTTTTATATAATATTATGTAGGTGCTCTTGGTTTTTTTTTCAATTTCTTTCCGTCTTGCGACGCTTTTCGCAGGATCTTCTACGCACGTTCCGCAGCAAGGCGTTGTTCGCGGCGAACCGACCCAGAAACGCGTCGTGGATTTCGAGCCCCGAACAGCTCCTCCGCACGCGAAAAGCACGACGTCGTATGACGACAACTCCGAAGTGCGATCGGACGCGGCGCGTCGACCGGCTTTAGCGCGTTCTCCGGAACCGGCCGTCGACCGGCCGCCGGCTCCGTTCCAACCGGTTCCGTTCCAACCGTCACCGTTCCAACCGTCACCGTTCCAGGCCGGCCCGTTCCAGCCGCTCCCGTACCCGGCGATCCCGTTGTTCCAGACGAACGACGCGCAGTTCGCGCCGGCACAGCCGCCACCGGCGCACCGTCAGCAACAAGCGCAGCGCGTGGCCACGACCGCGCATCCCCAAGCCACGTCCCGGCAGACGTTCGTGCTGCGCAGGGGCCCTCCGCCGCCGGTGTCGCGGACCACGCCCCTGCTGCAGCCGGCCGTGCGCCCGACCGCCGCCGTTCCGCCGCCGCAGTACCCGGTCGACGGCAGCGGCCGAGAGCAGTTCGCCGACTACTCGGAACTGCAGGCGCCGCCGCCACTGGAACAGCGAGTGGCGCTCAAAGGCAAGGTACGCATACACGGCGACGGTTACATCGAGTGCCTGGACGTGGGCAGCTTTCCGCATCCGTTCTCGTGCCAGAAGTTCATATCGTGCGCGAAAACCGAGTACGGTTCGCTGTTCGGTTGGGAGTACACGTGTCCCAAGGGACTGGCGTTCGACCAGGTGGGCGGCATCTGTAACTGGTCCGCCGGGCCCGCGTGCAACAATAATAATTGACCTTATTAAGGGGCGACCCCCGGGACGAATGCCGGGAAACAAGACTTTATGTTCTCGATCTCGGTGGAAACGATGCCCTGATAGTATTAACTGACTGACGGTTAAGGGGGAATATCCAATCTTTTTTTTTTGTTCTATTTTGCTTAAACGGTTTGATTGAGTATAGTTAAATACTGCATAATATATTATACAAAATTACGTATGTTATAGGCTCGCGATGACCATAGAAAATATTTTCGAATAGTTTCGTTAATTTTTTAGCCAGTTGAAACGGTTTAAAAATCGAAATCTTGCGTTCTAAGTCCTTTCTTACTAGCGTAAGTTTCGTATTTGGAAGTCCGTAACTTTGAATGTACAATCCATACACATATTTCTTGACCTACCATCGTAATTGTCTAATGTTGTTTTAATTAAATTTTTTTTTTTTTCAAAGTTACGTTGTTGAAAATTGAATTTCGCAATAATCTTTTTAATAATCAAAAATAAATAATTCGACGTAAAGTAGACAGAGATTAGGTTAGGTTGGGGGCGTACCTATTACTGTATTCCGAATCGTAATAGTTTTTCAAAACAAAAACTATAGTTAGTTTACAGTTTCATTTGCTTAGGAACTGAGATCCCCTACTAACAGATAGCCTACTGCTATAGAGAAATAAAGTATAGAAAGCGCTCTGGCGGAATTCGATTTATCGGATATTCCCCCTTAAACACGAGAATCGTTTCGTTTTTTTTATTTCCATTCGGTTTTTTCATCAATCGCGACACAGACCGAACGGGATCGGGATTAGATAAGTTCATTTGACTCGATGTTGTAATTTTCAAGCTACTCTGACGATTTTCCAATATATATTTTATAATATTATCATCCCTTCTATTTCACGACGTTGTTAATATTTTATTCTTCACAGTAATAACTATGTAACGCACATTGTAAATATAGAAACCGCGAGATGAGATAGTACGGACGCCCCCGACGAGCTATGATGATCCGTCGCATTGACGACAAAAATCACTCCGAATCAGCCGACACGGTTGAAAAAAGTATACTTACTGGCATCTAGTGGATAGTCATTTTTTTGCTCATATATAATATGTACACCAGCTAAGGAGGTTAGGAGTTTTAAATTCCTTTAAGACGGTCACATCGGATTCTCAATTCGCCGCTAGTTGTCTTTTTCCTTTGACACGATATTACGTGAGTCAGTTTGGCGGCCACAAAATCACACCTCGATGGGCGTCCACACATAGGTACTACTATCTTAATTCGTGATGGGAAGCATACCGAAATTGATGTGTGTTCATCGAGGTTCATAAAACGCATGATATCGTGTAAATATAGGTTACATAAATGTGTGTGATTTGCATCAATAGCTTAAAATATTGAATCAATAATCCGGGGTAAAGACCGTCCTCGCGAAATGTTTCCACCGAGACCAAGTGATTCAAATTTTTGTTTTCGACGGCTTAGCATTTCTTCCGGAACCGTTTCCACTTGTTGAATGTAAACAAAAGCGAAATTCCTAGTCTTTCCCATCTCTATCGGTCGCTCGCTCGAGACGGTATAATTAAGATTATTTTGAAAATATAATACATATGCGACGTGTATCGCGCGATCGATATTTTGTTTTAAGAAAGTGTGCTGCAAGTTTTGTCCAGGGCCAGTTCGCGTTAAAGGAAAACTCGCAACTTGGATGAAATCGCATATAGGTAGCCACTATATGTATAATATTTAAACGGAATGTCAATATCAAAAATATTAATTCATAATAATAATAATAATGTACGATCAAATGCTGTAAGTATCGTAATTTCATTCAATTAGTTTTTATAATTATGTGTATAAAAATAAATTATGATGTATTGTAATAATTAAAATTTATATTTTGTATTCAATTATTTAAGATAAAAATATATTTTACGGTTGTAAAAGCATTTACTTATTCGTTTTCCGAAAATTGCTCGCATGCATGTTATCTGATTGTTCCCTTAAAATATGATCTTCGCGCATCAATATTCTTCTACGTTGCGATTATTTTTATTTACCGTTTTTTTTATTTCGCTAATAAAAAGACTGTGATAACACTGCAGATACAACGTCTGCATGAATAAGATTGTAAAAATGCCTTTTACACGATCGTGCGAACGACGGTCGAATTCGGAAAAGATTGATTCGTGAAAATATAAAAAATAAACGATCATAATGATCGATCCAAAAATAACTTTTTATGGTTCGGCATTCAATGTTTATAAAATTAGTTTTTAGTTATTGTTGCCTCGAGGATGGGAGGAAATATGGCATACATGTTTATAGTGAAGACCAAAACGTGGAAATATATCATTTTGGCGGAATAAAAAGTGGAGAACTTAAAATCAAAAAGTACACGCCTGACGTTAATTAGGTACATCGTTGCGATTTATAATAATAATTCATTAAAACCAAAAAAAAAAAAAATTCAGTAAAATAATTTATAAACGTCGGAGATTCAAAGTAATTCAAGTTCACTGCTCTGCAATAATGCTCAATCGATGTTCAATTTTTTGAACGTGCCGCTCATGTCCATTTCGATTTTTTTCGGTTGTATCGGCCGTTTCGACAGATCGGCTTTTGGCATGCTCCTGTACCAGTCGTCGTCTTCCGCCGCGTGTTTCACGAATGCGGCTGTAGTAAACGAAAACAAATCTATTAAATTTACCGTCTGTGTTAATTTTGTCAACGAATAATATTATATTCCATCGTCGACAACACCGATAGTTAACTGACGGCCGATGTTATATCAATCGATCGATCTTTGGAAAATTTCTAAAATATTTCCTCATAATCCGGATTGGATTATCATTTGTGACGATTCGGATATGGTTTAAATTAAAAAATTCAAAGGAATCTATACATAATAAGGATTTCTGTTTATTGTTCGAGAAAATGGGCTTTGAAAAAAAAGAAAAGACAAAAAAAAAAGATGCTCACAAACTTGTCACTCGAGACTGCAGGAAATTAGCACATAAAATAAAAGCCTCTGAGTTGACGTAAAATTAAGTGCGGCCCACAATCAACGACAAAAAGGTTGTGCAAAAATAAAAATTAATTAAAAACTATAACGAAGAGTAACAATAATGTAGTAATTACGCTTTCAAATAGAACAAACAGAGCGTATTTTGCCCGCATAAAGCTCTGTAAATCGTTCAATAATAGTCAAAATAATTTTTATTTTACATACAAATAACTTAACCATTCTTAATGACGTGTGAACATTTTAAGGTCAATACATTTAAAAATTTGAAAATTATTGATATTTTTGTTTGTTTTTGCATCATAACTCGAAAACAAATAGAATTTTCCAAAAAACTTATCCTTTATGTTGTACCATTTTGAGCCAAACTACCATTTGTGGTATCATTCATAAATATACAACTATTTTTACAGCGCGAGAAAGTTTTCACAAAAAAAAAAACAACTGTAAAAATGTCCACATTTAACACTTATTCGTAAAGTAAGAACACGAAATCCGTTTTCGCCGTTATTATATTATCACCTATTTTTTAGAAATTGCATAAAACAATTTTAAAAAAACTCTGTAGATTCTGTATGAACTATGTGGCATTATCCTTCACAAAATGGCTAAACTTAACTCAAACTCAAGTTGCATCAAGTTAGATGCATTTTTAATCTCTGATAAATACTTCAAAAACCGTACGAAAACAAACATTTTACCACATAAAACATACAAAAAAATAATATTATTGAAAATATAAAATAATTGAAATGTCGTATGGTCGTAGGTACTTTTTGAATTTTGTGAACCCCATCAGACCATAAACAACGATTTAGAGCATTTCAAAAGTTATAGAACGTGAACAATAAACGGAAAGCTAGGTAAAAATCGATTATATTTTTGCGTTTGTGATTAGTTAAATAAAAACACGCCACATTTAAGTTACAAAAACATTTGAAAACATTGAAATACGTTTTGAATATTTAAACCTGCTGCGTTTTCTAGACCAGATAACCAGTAATATCGACACTCTCTACTATAGCATAATAAGGACGTACTAATAAAACTGCTTAGAGGAAAAAAACAATCATTGTGAAATTAATTTAAAATCTAAAAAAAAACTGTAACACTTATTGTTGTCGACGCTCGACTATCATGAAAATACCTTCAATTTTTTCTATGCTGCCCGCTGTACCGCCGTACTCGTCAGGCAAAATGTCTTTTGGGAAGTACTGATAGAGTGAATCGTAGGTATCATGAACGATTATCTAAACCAAAACAAACACGATAAAGGTGTACCATTAGTATAGAGAAATAATATTATAAAACTATACATTATAATAATATAGGAGTTACTCAAATTAAAAATTTAGGCAAAAAATTATACAGCCAAACCTAGTTAGGTAGCTACTTGATTCAAGCTGATTAAATGACAAAAGATCGATGAATGATTTGATGATGTGATTCGTACGAGGAGATTGAAAGTCAGTTTTTAACTTGGTATGTAATTATTCGTGAAGACAGTAAAACATAAAATGTTTTAACAAAAATTTGTCGGTCACCGAGAAATCGTCTTTATTTTTTCATTAACAGCAGGCCCGATGAGAGGGGGGGGCAGCCGGGGCTGTAGCCCTGGGGCCCGGGCTTCAAAAAAGGCCCGGGGTCTGCCCAAGTCCACTACGTCAAGTTTGATACCTTGTGTAAGAGGGGCCCGGATAAGTTTGTCCCTGGGGCCCTTGATTTCTCTCCACGGCCCTGATTAACAGCTATGAAAAACATACTTCACAAGACGTTTCAAAGTTATTTAATTAATTTAAATACATTTTAAACTTAGTTACATTTTATTTGCTGCAGTTTGTCTTACAAAATATTTACCAAAACCTTTTTGTGTAAATCTAAGTTGATTCGGTGAATAATTTTCTTATCAAGCACAAAAATTAAAAACGTTTTCTCTTCGCATAAATGATTTACGACTGTTTTATAAAAAAATCTTAGACTACAAGTACGAATACGTGTTTTTCTTAACTAAATTCACATTTTCAGGTGACAGACATAAGATAATACCAGATCATTAGTGAAAAATATTGATTTAACACCTATTCTTTAGTCTTGTTTTGAAAAAATGTAACACGCTTCACATATTCTACGTCGAGTCATAGAATATTAAATAAAATTGTACCTAGATAAAATTATAATAACTTTTATAATATTTGTCTGTAGTGATCTTCTTTGAATTTTTTAAATTTAGGCTTAAAATTTTTCAAATCTTATTAATAATGGCATGTATTTGGAAAAAATTCATTAGGTGCATTCATTAAAATTATCAACCACAAGTATAGAATATACAAGTATTAATATTTGTAATCTAGCGTTACAACGTTGTCAACCGCTGGATGGTCATTTTATTGTTTTATTATATTTCAAATAATATACTAAAAGTGTGTTGTAACAGAAATAGAACCGATTATGCAATGTACACAACTTGCAGAAGATAGGAAAAAATGGAACGGGCAAATTTGTTTGGAAACCTGATATTTGAAGCAAGTAAGTGTCTTTAAAAAAAATATAAATGAATTAACATTTAATTGACAATTATAGATACTAGGACAAATTAAAACGAAGTAAAATATACAACTGTTTTTTCTTGGGTACGCAATTTATAGTTTTATTTAAATTTATTAAAAAACAGTTGTAAAACCGAATGTGTGAAAATTTAAATTAAAAATCGGTATTAATCGTTACACGTTTGGGAGAGAATCTAGCTCTAAAGTATTCCTCATTCTTCGCATACGCTTGGACCATAAAATTTACCAAATTTTATCCCCAATGACATGATAAATTTTAAATAATAATTATTTTCTTTTTTTTTTTTTTGTGATTACTTATGGATCAAGATAAATTGAATTCAATTTTTGTCTATACATTTTGTTCAAATATTATCTGAATCTAATTAAATCTCACTAAACTATCAATGGTTTATTTGAATAAATAAGAATATATTATACTAAAAGCTATTGATGAGTTGCTAGTAATTACATTAAAATGTTGAAATTAACTGATCCATCTGTTAAAACGACAGTTTACTGACTGAAATTTGATTCAAACTCGAAATATTGGAGGCCTAATGGAGTTTTTTTTTAAACAATGATAAAAAAAAAATTATATTTGGTCTAAATATTTTAGTTCACAATGTCCAAAAGTAGAGTTCATCACACCCAGATCTACTCAATTTTAATTTTTAGTTAATACTTACGCGGTTTTGAATTTTGATTGGCATAAACATTTTGAAGAAGTTCACGAGACGAGAAACGTACATTGGTGGGTTCACGTAGTGAACGCTTCCTACTCTCAATGGGGTGGATTCCTGAAAACAAAAAATAGTTTCAAATTTTTACCACGTCTTGCCACGTGGCAAAATATTATCATTTATTGCATTTGAATTGTTTTGAGTTTAATCCTTTTTAATGGAAATATATACAATATTCATAATTTTTATATTTTCTACTAATCTACGTTGTGTGGTTATCAACTTTTTGAATTTGTGCATATTTTACTTGTATGAAGAAAAAAAACGCAATTTTAGATATTGTTAACTGTTCTCTGTTGTCGAAAAAAAAAAAACCAATAAAATTGAAAAAGTTACTCGAGTAAGGAAAGTGTGGTACCAAAAAGAAGCTAAGCAATTTAATTTATTCATTACTGCATACGTGTTTATAATTGTTTGTGTTTATTTAATTTCATGAGCGTTCCTGGTATCCCAAACACCAATTTCTAAAATTGTAGTTGAAAATAGTCAAACGGCTTTGAATCAATAACGCACGAAGGAATACAGAAAGAATCGGAAGACATTAATTTTTATATTTTAAAATATTTGTAAATAATAGCGTTATAAGCGATATTTTGAAATCCGATCAACTTTAAATCTTAATGTATACGTGTAAATTTCAAGTCGATTGGTACCTTAGGCTATACAGTGGAGTCGACCGGTTTTTCGTAAAATAATTCATATTAAAGTCTACAAGTTGGTCTTCAAGTGTACATGATTTGGGTGGAGAATAGCACCGTAATTATTTGCCATTTAGTCCTTTTACTTAGCGTTGCGCTAGAAAAATAAAAAACAGTGGAGCGCTCGAAACCACATCTGGAAATGTTAGTGAAACATTATGTTTAAACTATGTTTATTCTTTAATAAAAAAAAACTTTTCTATACAAATTTGTAAAAAAAAATCATTAAGTTATATTATATCAATGATATTTTTTTTTAAATAAGTTATTTTTTACTTTTTGGTATATTTTTTTAGTTTTCCCAAAAAAACATTTTTTTTAAAAACTCTTTCTTATTTATTTATTTTATTTTAGATTTTGAACGCAGCGAAGGATGTATTGTTTTTTTTTTGTGTGTGTATACACTTGGACAGAAGGTTTGTTCAAACGAAAAACGTCATAGAGCAAAAGTTTGGATAGTCGATTTTAATTAAGCTTATCTTACTTGAGCTTTTTTAAAACATTTTTGTTTTTCGGTTATGGCCAAAAGGCCATAAAAAAAACTTAGAGAAACCCCGGTAAAAAGTACGGCAAACAATTTTGACAAAATCAATTTCGTTATACGGTCATAACATCCGAAATAACGATTTCTTAGATGTGAAACTTTCACACAATATTTAAATGGGTTAAATTCATATTTGATATTCATATTTTGAGTTTCAAAATAATTCAATCGTTTATGAGCTAAGCGTAGGAAATTGTTTAGTGGTTTGTATTTATTAAAACAATTTAATATTCAAGCAAAAGCAATAAAATTTTAATACAAGATTTTAATACGTAGTAGAATATGTGACTAAGAATTGTTGAAAATCGTTCGAGAAATACAATGCGGCAATGTTAAAATTAGAGGGACCTAATCGGAAGCTACCTAATCTATCTTATTCACCAGTTCCCGTGGTTGTCCTGTCGATCCGAGATTTCGCTCAGAGTCGTTTTTTCGAAGGCAATGAGACTTATCGACGCTTTCAGATAAAACGTATAAACTACAACTTCCAAACCACTACCAACCCAAATCGTGGCCGTTACTCCGTAAAACTACACAATGCGAACCAGAGTGATTCCTCCGCCCCCCGGTTTTTATTATTGGTACTCATTTCAAAATTCAAAACTTGTTCAGCAATTTGATTTTTCTGAATAGCACACATACGTCTATGCATCGCATTAGATTTTTGGTCAACGACGGCGTAAAGTTCAGCAAATAGGACAAATGGCAGTATTTGAGATCGATCATGAACGTGAATCCGTAGATGGGCTCCCGGCGCATCAAGAAGTCGATGACTCTCAGCGTTCCTTTGCACATGGCCATAGCGTTGAACTCTCCGTCGTTGTTTTCGATGGTCCGAATGACGTTCACGCGATGGCCTTCCGGTGTCATCTTCGGTAACACCGATACTTTTCTGTGCGCCAAAAAAATGTAATTAATTAACGCTGAGACGTATTTAAAACTTTCGTGTATCAAGTGAACGAGTGGTTTTCGCGCGTGTTTCGTCTACTTCGTTTTATTCGGTTCCGCTCGTGTTTCAAGGCGATACCGGAAAGTTAAAAAATACTGGTTTTCGTTTACCTTTTTACTTTTACTTACAATACATCGATAAGTAGGTACGTTTACGTTTTTTAAAAGAAAACAAAGTTTTAAACAAATATTAGTTCATCACCAGTATAGGTATAGTTGAATGTTGGAAAATTTAAATATTAAATTTGTCAAAACATAATTGTTTAATAATACAAGTCTGATTTGTTGGTAACCCGCATTTAAAAAGTTTTTAAAGAGATATTCATCTTCAATAAACTTCAAAATAACAATTGTTTCACGATGATATTTTTATGCAAATGTATAATATGTATTTATAATAGACATAAATATATAAAACAGTCGGCATTAACTAGTTAAAAACTTTAAATCAAGTAAAAAAATTATTTTTTTTTTTTTTCTTAACTAATTCAGCTGAAATAGTTATTGAATTAATCCGAATTTTTTTTTTTAGTTAATTATCACTGTCGCAAAGTTAAGTTTTTAATGGAAGGAGACATTGGGCCAGTTGTAGTATTTAAACATTTTGTATGTACTCAGTTTTAGCAAACTTGTAGCAACAATTAACATATTCGTTGTAAGTACCTACGTAAAATGTTCTTATTTTGTTATTCAAGTAGAAACGAGTAATATAAAAAATATGACGTGCGTAATATGTAGACTATGAATAACTTTTTAATGTTGTGTATGAACAGTTTACCCTTAGTAAAGGTTTGTGTGAATAAAAAAATTAACTTTTTTTTAACCATGTTAATTTTATTTTTGATCTTAACATTTGACTTGTAAATTTTTTTTTTCATTGTTAATTTTTTACTGGAAACCATTTAATTGTATTGACTTGACTTATCGCAGTTAATTTGTTTCATTAACTTGCCCAACATTGTAAACACATAAATATTTTTAGATGTTATTCTAAAATACGTATGATTTCGATTTTTGTAACAAAATCTCTATTGTAATACACGAAATTTATTTTTTGTTTTTGTATTCAGAAAGTTTATGAACCAAAACCTCCCCAATACTATATCGATTCTATCAAAACGCTAGGTGTATGATTAATTAAAACTAAATTGCAATAAATATGTTATAGTATGGGTTGATAATAATTATTGTTTAACGAAATCTGTTAACAAAGTTGTACATACAACTAATATACGTTATGGTAGTTACAGCTTAGCTAAAAATAGAGTTTGGATGATTTAGGTATCAATGGGACAGGTGGGTGTATCCGCCCCAAAGCATAAAATTTATTTAAGCCATTATGTACCCCAACTAGAAATCAATGTTTACAGGAAACGTGAGTTTTAAAGCACCAAATTTGGTAACCAAACCAGGGCGCTGTAGTTGCAAGCTACGCCACCGCAGTCATCACTAACGTATTTTAACCGAAAAATCAAATGTAAAAAAATCGATAATTTTATTGCGGCAATTGAAAATCAAAATTTTGAATTTTTCTATAAAAATATACGAAATTGACTGTAGTAAAGGACAGTCGTAACAGTGCACCAGAGTCAGAGAAAAAAATTGTTTCTGATCAATGAACGTATTATTAATTTAAATGGATGAAAAGTAAAACTTATTTTAAAACAATTGTTAGGTACTAATATAGCCAAAAAAAGATAAGGGCGAAGAAATTGTTTGTAAACTTTCCCTATTTAAAACTAAAAAATAAAATATTTAAAACAACTTTCTTCAATTTGCCATTACCACGTGAAATAAATCATTGTTACGCGTCTAATGTGGTACTTACCCGACTTTAAACGCCTTTTTAATCCATTCTGCGTCGGAAGTCATGTTATCAAAAAGTTCCGGTATCTCCGCGCGAATCGTGAAATACGCGTCCATACATTTCTTCGTTCTTTGCAAATTGTTTTTGCGTCCAATCAGAAAGTGTTTCAGCCAAACTCGGTCTAGAATAAAAAAATTCACGAGCATACCAGTTAATTCATTTTCTGTATTTTAAATCAATAAAATTAAAAGTAATTACGTTTTGATAAACGGAAATTTTCCCATTTTTAAACGTAATATATACTAGTATTAGTTTTTACGTAAAAATAACAAAAAATTTCCAAATAATTTACTTAAATTAAATTTGAACTTTAATTATGACAACGTTTTATTAAACGTCAATCTTTGTAAGCTTTAAAAAATGTTTCGTATCTCTCAACATTTATCACTGAAATAATTTTCATCAGTTTCTTAAAATGTTCTGTCTTTTTTTTCACCTAAATATCTCAAGATGTCTAAATCACCATTATCTGTGGATTCTCCATGGATGTTTTGTCGAAGGTTGTAAACAAAATATTAGTTGATCTGCACTTTGGTCAAATAATCATACAAAACTATATAATTAGTCTTTTAGTTTAAATTTTAAATATATTTAATATTTTATATATTTTTATACATAGATATCACTAAAAAAACGATGCCAAAAACAAAATTCGTAATCAAATTTGAAACTTATAATAATATATTTAACATAATGAAGGTGCCTTCCGGAATAAAACATTATTATAAAAAAAATTTTAAAAAAGTGCAATAACAACTACGTTTTGTGTGGGTCCTTGATTTCAAAATTGCGGATTATTTAATATCTGAAAACAACGATCAAAATTATCAAATTCAAAAAAGACGATTCTGAGCGAGCTGTCTAATCTAATAAGTCCTGGGTGAAAATAATAAATAATGTAAATTACTCCTATTATACATACGTGAAATAAAAAATATTGTATTATACCTAGCAAAGACTTTTTTCATTCTTTTGTAACGTGTTAAATTAATGTAAAACATAAAATTTTGAAAACGACATGAAATAATTTTTTTTAACAATAGCATTAATAAGTATGACGCCAGATTTGGCGATTTTGCCATTTTTGTCGTTTTCGGCACATGACTCAGAAAATAATCAAAATATCAAAAAATGCTTCAAATATAATAAAATAAAAAGTGAAAATTTCAACTTTTATGTATCATTCAACGTGGTGATTGGAGCACTCCTTTTATCCGAAAACGTCATTACAAACCAAAAAACATTTCAAATTTTTCGCCGTAAAATTCTCAATTTTTCTCGGTTTTTTGGAATAAAACTCAAAAAGTAATTAAAATTTAAAAAATGCTTCGACCAAAAAATCACCGGAGACCATAAAAAAATCCCTAGAAAAGTTACTGACTTTGAAAGACGGAGTATTCCTTCTAAATACGAAAAGTTGTTGACAGAAAAATAACATAATTGTAACAAAAATACATCCCTCGCTCAGAATCCAGACAGGTTTCTTCAGGAATCAGAATAACAGACACATTGTGCCCCAATCGGACTTAAAATGATATGCCGGTTTTCCAAATAACGCGTTTTAACTATACGTATATATTTTGAATTATTAAACCGAAATATGTATAATAATATAATATATATGTATATAATATTTTACCTACCAACGTTTGTTTCCCTTGAAATTAATAATTTTTAAATCACTTATGAGAACACGTACGGAACTTGTTATGGAATAACGTCACGAAATCTTCATAGTCGATACAATTTTTTTTTTTTAAATGAAGTACCAAGGCCGTTGTAAATATTATAAATATATATTACAACATTTTTACCTATATATATGTATATGTATATATATATATATATTTATAGACGTGTAATGAAATAAACGGCGTTGCAAGGTCGACGACACGGGATGAAAACATTGTGGCCGTTCTCCCATGTCATCGACTCGATCTCGAAACAATATTATTAATAAGGTAAAAAAAAATTGAATAATAAGATTGTAAAAACCGCTTCCGCCTCCCAACAGACTTCCAGAAACTCGAAGAAGATATAAATTCACGCCCGGTCCGGTTATATTATCTTCGTCCAGTGGATTCGAGCGGCGAAACGGATAAAAATATAAAACCATGGTCACAAAATCTACAAGATGTATTACTAAATTATATTATTACGTCAAACTTGTTTTTTTTTATTTTTATTGTACTATAAAATGTCGAAAAGTTAAAATGAAACATTAAGTAATAATTTATGTGTTCGATTATCGTGATTACTTTTTTATTCCAAACGCTCGCATATAAACACTGAGCCTAGGCAAGTTGATTAATATTTTGAACTAGTTAGAGTTAGGTTATTGTGAACAATTGAGTAACCAAATAAATTTTTAAGTTACTTAGTATTTACATAAAATAAAATAACTAGTTGTATTTGAAATTAATTGGTCAAAATACCAACTAAGTTATAAAGTTTTTATTTAATAAGTTACTTAAAAGATAACTAATTATCTTGGTTTCATTTGATTATACAGTACCTCGAATTAGAAATATAACATTTCCATCAGTTGGATTATTATTTTTTCAAAAATTAGAGTAGGAGTCATGGTTAATGAAACAAATAGTAAAATATTGAATAACCAACGTTTCTATGGCATACTATAAAGACTACTACATTATTATCAGCAATTTATATAGTTTAAAAAAATCATCTTTTACCTTGTCCGAATCAGAAACAAAAAGGAAGTTATAAGTTAAAGTCTATATTTATTCATCCTTAAATAGTTCTGAAAAAAAAAAAATTAAAAATGTATACAAAATAACTAATTAAAAAAGTTTTATCTGATTTGCGTTGGCAATTTCAAAATAAATTGTAGTACGGACCTAACTTGATAAGTAACTTTGTCAATTTGAGAACTATTTTTGTTAAGTTCCTTTTATTTTTTTTATTAAATGATGTAACTAGTTAGTCACGAAGCCAACGTTAGCAAAAATTAACTAGTTAAGTATGATTCTACTGAAAAAGATAACTTCTAACTTTCTAGCTAGTTAGTGCAAAATGTTTGGAATAATCTACTAAGATTGTCAAAATTATTACTGCTTTTCTACAACTACTACTGTCGCTAGGATGATGAAACTTTACGTTATTTTTTTTTTTTATGTCGGGTTTAGTAATATTCTTATTAAGTTTGATATAGAAGTTTTTGAAGGAGCGTGTTTTTCTGAAATAAAAATTAGTGTAATTAGAGTAATAATAATTGAGACTTAGAAGATCAATAGATATTACGTCAACAATAAATTAAAATTTATTAATTTAGTTGGTGATTAATACAACTCTATGATTTCGAAAAATTGTTTTCTATGCAAAAGGTTGAATCTCTCCAATCAATTCTGACCATATAGTGATGCAGAAAATAAAATGATAGAATTGTATTAAGTGAGATGTACATGAAAGTAAAAAAAATTATGAAGTATAAAAGTTTTTTCTACAGAAATTTAATACTCTCAAATACTTTTTAAGTTTTTAGAAAATTTTCTAAAACTCATTATTGATGATATATATTATATTTATGTAATAACTCATAATTTCCAAAAAAATGTCATTTAATTTTCTATTGCAGAGAAGTAAAATGCGCTGTTTAGTAAAACAACAGTGTATGAAAAATTCAGACGATTTGATATTGAACACTTTCACTATAGTGGGCTACGTCACAGCAAAAAAAAAAAAAATTATAACAATAAAATCATGAAAAATAGTTTGCACTTTTTGTACAGTTTTCACTTTTTATAGTGTAAACTATAAATTGTTTATGGAGTTAGTTGTTCAGTAGTTCATTCTATATAACATAATCTAAGGACGAAATTTAAACTTATTTATAAACATTTATTTAACGAACAGTTATTTATCTCGTACAACAATGATTTAGGTAAATTCTGTAAATTATAGATACATAATGCGTTTTATAACTACAGTTTTTTAATAACTATTGCTGTCGGCGATTCGAATATATTCGTCACCAACTTTGAATTATCTACTTAATACGTATTTTAGTAAATGCTTGAATAAAATGAGTAAAAGAGACCCAAAAAAGCATTAAAATTTTGATCAAATTTTTTATATCTAACATATTATGTTAGCAGCAATGTATTTGAACCAACTATACGAATAATATATAGAATTCCTAGGACTTATATCGATTGTTTTTTTTTTTCAATTCATTTTTGGCAAAATATAAAGTTTCTTTTTTATGTTACTATTTATCTAGATGTTCTATGAAATGTCTAAATTGCTTTTAGACATAGTATGTTCTTTTGGTGTAAGCGGATACAATAAATATTTAGTGGTAATTATACAATGAAAACCTAGTCATATTCACGTATTTTCGCGGTCAATCGTTATTACAGAAAGTAAACTAATAATAAACTGTCGCAGTTATTTTTGTGAATTTTGTTATACATTTTCCATCTATTTTAATGTTTTTCTATAACGTTATGTACTCGTATTAAGCACCATATCATATTACATAAATTTGGTTTAAATGTCGATGTCGAGCTACAACACCATTTAACGCAATTTTAAGTCCGAAAATATAATACTAATGGGCTTAAACGTAAACTAGGCAAAAGTTATAAAAAACGCCTTGTAAAACGTATACTATTTAATAAGTGCACCTATGCATGATATAATATGAACTAAACTTATCAGTTTTTGTTGGAGAATCTCCTGCAAAATTTTTCTAAACGTTTCGTTCATCGTTTTGATTCTAATTCAAACGAAACACCCTAATTATTTAACGCCCTGAAAAACCACAAAAACACAACTCGTCAAATAACATACCGGTAATGTCGGGCAAATGCGGTTGTTTTGACAGCCATTCGATCAGCGCGTCTACGTCTTCGTTCAGGCTGTTGGGATCCTTGTAGTAGTACAACCGCTCGATGGCCTGTCGCCGTTGTTCATCGGGCGGTATCAGAAACGCCATACTTACGAAATAAAAAAACCTATTGATTTATTTATTCTTTTTACTTTATTTCTTTTCCGATCGAAAAAGTCTCTCGATGTTCTTTTAAAAAAAAATCAATATCTCCGCGGAGCTTGACACGACCACGAAACAGCAGCTGCGACTCCACCGAAAACAACGAGCTCGAAGGTAGGTCCCTATGCGCGATCGACGATGACTAAAGTGTAGGTCAACAACAAATGAAATAGTAAAATATTCTTTAAATTATTATATATTATTATCATTATTATTATTATTATTATTGACAATAATAATGATCGTGTGCGCCATGACCAACAAGTTTGTACGCTAAACACGGACGGTTTTGATGCATTTACGATTCGCGTATAAAAAACGTACGTGCTATGAACATTTCCATTGCCACAGCAATAACTGGTTTTCAGAGAATTACGTTTCCTGTACACGACAGTAATATTGAACGCTGTGCGCTATGTGTATCAGGTTTTTTCTCGCCCGATCACCTTCATCAGCAGTATATGAACTGCAGTTATGTTATGAACTGCAGTTGACGTTCCTGATAAAAAGGAATCCGTTTATCAGAATATTACGTTTATATTCGTAAAAGAAAAAAAGTAATTATAATAATTATCGTTTCTTTCGGATTATTCGAATATTTTACTGATTTCAATTATTTGTTAAGGTAACCGAGGGCGGGAAAAATTTACTTTCCTTAAAGTCGCTCAAAGTATAAAACTCAGAATGAATAATTAAACCTGGGCAACGGAAGGTTGCTATAACTATATTTTGTATACGCGTTGTAAAATTTTACAATAGGACGCTTACAATTATTGAATTTAGAATCTATTTCATGCGTGTTACTTATATCTTATACTACAAAATAATTAATGAAATCCTAATTTCTAATTTTATTTATTCTGTGCTTGCATATCTTTATCAGATTTACCATTATTTTTATCGTTGGGACATAACAATATAATATAAAACTGAATTGTATTTGAGAACTTGTGACTGTTCATATTAAAAATAAAACACCCGAATCACAAAATAATACACTTTTTTATTTGCGTATACGTGTTTCGACAACCACGTTGTCATCTTCAGCGCGAATCTACGACTGAATAAAAAAAGTGTATTATTTTGTGATTCGGGTATTTTATTTTTAATTGAAAATATATAAAACTAATTCTTGGTTATCATTTGTTTTAATTATAGTTTTATTTCATACAAGACTTTTTTAGATTGTTAATCAAAGTGGATTAAAAGCTTTATTACTCAATCGTAGAGTTAATCATAAACTATTTTTGTGTAAATAGGACATAGAAATATTAATACAGTATAGTTTTTACTATAACTTATTGTTTATTGTAGTTAAAAAAATAAAAATGACGTTAAAAATACGTATTTATAGAATAAAACCGTCTGTACAATAATTTTAGAATTCAAACCCAGTTCAATGCCAACTCAGATACAATCCATAACGTGTACCATCACTTTAAATAAAAACAATAAGCAACTTTCAACATACATTATTTTTGTGTAGATAGTCCTTAAATATACTTTTATAACTGCCTTTTTACTATAGTTGCATAAATAGGTAAGCCATTTACATTGAGTAACATTCGAGTTTTTAAATTCAATTGTTTTATAATTTTTATCCGAAATGTTAACTATCTTTTTAATTTCGGCGCGTGTCGATTTTTGACAGATGTTGTTCTTTTATATTTTTGAAATATTTTTAGAATTCGCCACCATTTTTTTTACACACAAAACCTCTAAAGATAGGTATTCCACTCCACATAATATACAATTAAACTCTAATTTTGATTTTGTTTATTTTTGATATTATGACCCGAAAAAAAAATAATTTCCGAAACTGTTTTAAATGACTTGAAATTTTAACTAGTCGTTAGGAAGGGTAAATCTAATGTATGAAAAAAGCATAGATCCTTTTCTTTTAAGTATTTCATACCTCCAGGGTGCTTAAATGATTTGAATTGTTCGAATATATTTGATTATATTTTGAGTTGAGATTTAACACTGAAAAAGTTTTGAAAAGCGCTCCAATTGATTTAAAATTATTAAACAACATTATAAAAAGATAAAAGATATCGAGTTAATAATTGATTTTTGTGATTTTGATACAATTAACGTAAATTCGTAGTTATAATAACTATAAATAATAATATATTTTGGAATTATTTTTACAACTTTAAATTTTGAAACAAGATTCATGAAATATATTTTTATGATCTAAATAACATATAAATTTTTATGTGGTAAAACAAATTTTTGGATATAGGTTAAAAACATCTAGGAATAAAAGTGTATATGAATAATGGTTTTGTTTTCGTCATTATGTTTGTTTGGTCATAATTCTTCCAAAAATGGTTTTTAAATTTTGAATTATTTACAAATTATTAAAATTAAAAATAACGTCATAATTGTTACATACAGTTTTCATAATTTTTATAAATTTATATGGAACTTAAAAGTATTCATAATTAGGTATAAAGGTTCATTTAATAAATCATTCCATTTAATCCACATTTAAGGCTTAAAAATAATACGTGAGCTTTAAAATATTTTTTTTTTTTTAAACTCGTAAAATATTTTGATAATTAGTTAATATTATTTATTATATTATATTTTTAACCCTAATTAATCGCGTTTGTCGTTATTTCTTTATGACATCATTTTCATATTTTTTGCAATTTTTCATCTAATCGAACTAATCCTAATTTTCAAAAATTTAAAAGAACTTAAGTCAAATTTAATAATGAAGAAATTACAATTTACAGTTGAGTACTTAACTCAATGAGTATGTTCAGAAAAGTAATTTTTGTAAGCTATCCTTTGCTGGTTAATTTAAAACAACAATTTTAAAAATTAATTTAAAACAAATATTCTAACGTTAACAGTTTTCTAATTATCTACATGAATTCTAAATGATCTCTAACGTGACATAAGTGTTAACGTTGACGTTCATATTCTTTAGAAATTGAATTTTTTGATGATTTAACGGATAAAAGATTATGTGCAAGGAACCTAAAAGGTTTTCAATGTCATATAGCTTGTATTGTTAAGGACGTCTTAGTGTAGTTTACTCACTGTGTTTATAGGATATACGATTAGATATTTTGTTCACGAATACTTGTTTCACACACACGCACTGCTTCGTTATATGCAGTTGTTTGTTGAATTTACTGGGTGTGTATTGTGTTTTATTTTTTAAATTTAAAGCAATAGTTTATTTAATACAAACAAATAGATTTTTATACTATTTTATATTAAACTCAAAAATTGTTAATACGTATACCTATAATACCGATTTTTTATTTTTTTTTTTTGATTTTTTACCTTTTTCTTCAACCCTTTTGACACCCTCAGTGGTTGAATTTTGAAAAATCTATTCTTATCTGGGCTTTTCACCATAAAACGGAACATTTAAACTACTAGCCAAATAAAGGACTTAAATTTTATTCCGTATAACCCATAACAACCATAATAAAACAAAATACTGTCAAATTTTCGACAAATCTAATGTAAATCTAAAAAATAAATCACAAAAATGACAAATTTTGACCAATTTTCAGAATTAAAACGACTATAAAAAAAAGTTGTGACTAACGATTTTTAAAATTTTTTAGTTACGAACAGTTATGTGTGTTGTTAACATTGTATAAAATTTTCAAAACTTTTTCTAAAAAATTTAAGTTTTTATTGAAATTAAATGACAATAAAATTGGAATTTTATTTCAAAGTTCTATATATAGCTCAAAAATGTGTGAAATGTTTTGAAAATTGCTTCACACTTGTACATTACCAATGTTAACATTGTGTGCAAATATGAAGTCTTCCAATCATTATTTTGGGAGTTATGGCCAATTAAAAAAATTTATATTGTCAAAAACACGTTTTCCGTATTTTTTCCGTTTTTTCTTAAATTTTTTTTTTTTTTGTTTTTTCTGAAGAACTATTTTGGAATTGAAAATTTCGAAAAAACACAATCAATAATGATCATCAAGGATGTAAAATTATCTACCGGAAAGTGGTACTGTCGTTGAAGATCGGAGCAATTCCCTAGGAAATACACGTGACACAGACAAAAAAAAAAAAAAAAAAAAACACATCTTTGTAAAATCAATAGCTTCCTCGCTTTGCTCAGAATCTAAAACTACCAGATTTCGGAAGTATTCAAATGCATTTTTTTAGCTATTATAATTAGAATATTGAAAATCGGGCTTCAATCCGCCCTGCGTAAAGTTCTCTTCTTTCAAACAAAAAAACAACAATCGAAATCCGTCTATTTTTCAGGGCGAAAGAGTTTTTCCAGTGAGACGTGTGTTTTCGTACTTAAAACGCACCGACACCGACACCTTTAATGAAAAAATCCGGCTCGGCCCAAATTGTTTTAACCCTACAGGTATAGCCTGTAGGTCAGAGGTAACAAGTTACTTTTAATTAAAATATTTAATTTCAGAATTTGTTTATAGCCCAAGACCGGCCCGTAATCCGTAGATCGAGTCGTAAATTGTTGGTCTGAGTTCGGACCAAAATCATTCTGGACAGGGCCAGTCTGGTACGTTGCTCGGTGTTCAGTGGGTGGAGAACTTGATGGAGGGACGCGGGGGACATTATCGATAACAAGTCATTCATTTTAATATAGTAATATTCATAATTAATTTGTCTCCGTTGGATATTGTTCAAAACGAATTGAATATGCACACCTACAAAAAATTCCCAATAAGATTGTTGCATTGTTCAACTAAATTGTTCTACAAGAAACTTGGTAGAGGCTTCTGCAAACTTATTTTTTTTTTTTTTAGTGAATTCCGGTGCTTCGTGTGACGACCGGCCGAGAAGTGCGCGTTGTATTGCCGATGAGTTTATTTATAAGGGGCTTTTTTTTATCCATAGACCTATTCACACTTTTGATTTTGCGCGTAACCGTTTCGGTCAATGGTCACACTGTATAGCAGGACACTGATAACGTACGTTGACTTGCAGAATATTATTGTTGTTCCGACTGGCAGATACCTACAATTATTATAGTGATATTAAAAAATAAAACATTAATTTACATATTTTTACACAGACGTTCAGTTCGGCGTTTGGATGACGTTTTAATAATAAATACCTACGTCGTTTAATCGAAAATAAATAATTTATTTTTATTTTTTGTGGTTCGCTAAAATCGTTTTCGCTTCAACGACCCGCCCGTTCCGTTTTGCGCGCGTCTCCACCGACCGGTGCAGTTACTCTCGAATTCTCGTCTTCCAGCCAGCGCACCGGAACTTTCACCGCTCGAGATGGTCGTCAAGGAGGTGATGAACGACCTCCAGTTCCAGGAGGAGCTGAACAAGCACAGTACGAACCTGGTAGTGGTGGACTTTTCGGCCACGTGGTGCGGCCCGTGCCGGCGGGTGGCGCCGCTGTACGACGAGCTGTCCAACAAGTACGAACGCGCGGTGTTCCTGAAGGTGGACGTGGACAAGTGCCAGGAGACGGCTGCCGGCCAGGGCGTGTCGGCCATGCCCACGTTCATCTTGTACCGCAACAAGGTGAAGGTGGCCCGGATCCAGGGCGCGGACATAGCGAGCGTCGAGTCCAAGGTCAAGCAGCTGTACGAAGCGTCCTGCGCGGCGTCCGGTGAAGACTGTGGCGTGCCCGGCCAGATGGACTTGGGCACGTTTATCATGAAAAACCAGTGCGAGGCCCTGAATGACTCGGACGACCATCCACTGTCGTCGCTCATAGAGGGCCGCGGCCACTTGGAATCTGATTGCGACCAGCAACTGATCTTGTCGCTCACTTTTACGCAGTCCGTCAAAGTGCATTCAATTAAAGTGAGTGTGGGGACAGACGGTCTTTGATTTGGACCTACCTATCTAGTATTCTAGTGATAGTTCAGTTCACTGATGTTTCTAAGTGTACCTAAATTTTTAAAATGTAACTCTAAAATAATTTTCTTCTTCGTTGCCTTCCTCTCAAGTATATCTTCCTACACTTTCTGGAGGGAGTGCTTTCAGTTTTTAATTATCTACAAAAAAAATCAGTCATTGACTGACCACATTGCCTATGTATTTTGCTTACGTTAATAAAGCCAACATTTTCTGGTAAATTTCCTTGACTCTATGTCATAAGATTCAGTAGGTGTATTCACGATTTAAAGTTACTCAAATGTAGGTAATGTAATATTTGTCACTACCTAGCGTTTGAACTTTGGAATTTTTTTGTTAACTCTAAATTTAATAAATGCATTGGGAACCTATGGACATATATTAGTATTGTAAGTTATTTTTGATTTTATTAAATTTCTTTTAAATCCATTACGTATACAATACAGTTATGTAAAAACCTTTATTTACAAAAAATAAAAACAAAATAATGACAAATTAGTTCAGTTAATTTCAGGGATACCTGCAGAGTTCAGGTGCAAAAAAGTTTTATGCTAATATTCAACATGGGGGCTTCAAGAACCTCCACCCCACCCAGAAGGGTCTCTCAAACTACTAAGTTCACAACACTCACAATCATTGTTATGAAAATAAATTACTTACTTAAGTTAATACAAAATTACACTTGGGTATAATTCAATAAATAATAAAAATTGATATATACCTAATATTATACAATAAAATGTACCCTAATAACTATTTAACTACCAGATAACCACTGAGTTATTGCATTTGGCAATTTCAAAAATAATAATTTACACCTATAAATGGTCAAATTTACAGTATTTTTTGGTTGGAATGTCAATTGGTAATTGCAATTTAACGTATTTAATATTATTTCATATCGGCTGTATTGACTATTTTTTGTTTCCGTGGACTTGTTGAACTATTATCGTATACATGGTACCTGCTTACTATTTTGCATTTAGCAAAGCCTACATCATGTGGATTTTTTCAAGTTTAAGTTTTTTGTATCAATTGATAAACTTACCTAAGCACGCTCTCGATATACATACTATCTGTATTAAGATAATTTTACCAAATAAACTAGGTACTTTTTTTTTTTTTTTTTTTTAAAAAATTATTTTTGTGACATTTTTCTCCTTGATTATTATTAACTATATTTTATTATTAAAATAATATATTATTATAATAACTACTGCAATTAACAAGTTAATTAATTATACTGTTATATTGGATTTTAGGTCAAAGCGCCAAAAGATAATGGACCTAAACTATTGAAGTTGTTCATTAACCAACCAAACACTCTAGACTTTGACGCGGCTACTTGTAATTTAGCTACCCAAGAACTTGAATTAAATCCCGATGAATTGGATGGTAAAGTTGTCAACTTGAAGTACGTGAAGTTCCAGAATGTCCATAATCTGCAGATATTTGTTGTAAACAATCAAACTGACGAAGAAGTTACCAGAATAGATAGTTTGAACATTATCGGAATGCCTATATCTACAACTAACATGGGGGATTTCAAGCGTGTCGCTGGCAAAGTCGGAGAAGCTCATTGAAAAATTACACGTATACACTACATTAAAATTTATGTGCTGTTGGTACTAACTGAATAATATATTAATCATCTCATTATATACTCTTTTTCAAAATAAAATATCTTTAATAAAAACCTTGTCTTAAACCTGTTTACAACTTAAAAAAAAAACATGTAATGGTAAAAAAATATTTATTTAAAGACGTCTTATCGTGTAATAAATACAGTCTGGTGAAAAGTCTTTATTCAGTTTTAGATCTTTCAAATTTAAAATCTCATCATATTCTTTCCAAAAGTCATCACCTATTACATCTACATGCAGGGGACATATCACGTGTTTTTTAGATTTTGACGGGGGTATAAGAACAAGTTTTCTTATCAACACTGTACCTTTTCTATACATTGGTAACTCGTTATTATAATTAGTACCACACTCTTTAAACAATATTTCATTTTTTTCCGATGATACTGTCCCACACAGTATTTTCTCAGCCTGAAACAGATTTCATGGTTAACACTCGTACTACACCAATACTTGTCAAACTATCGTCTTATTTGTGATAATTACTTCATTATTTGTCAGTCCCTTCTGCAACACAAGGCCCCAAAAAGCAGTGTTGTATAAATTATTAATGTGTGTATCCGCTTGACGCCAGCTCAAATAATCGCGTAAGTTTTGGTCACTTGGATACAGAATAGTACGAGCATCGAATGATGGCGGATACAAAAGCTTTTTATCTTCAAAATATGTACTCCAGTAGAATGTATATGATGCAGAAAATATACTATTGATTGCGGACATGATTTTTGACTGTCTTCTATTATAAATGTCCGTGTCCTTGCGAAGTACAAAACTGTATTCGTCGCTCTGTCCGTATGCTAAAGTCACGTCTCGTAACTCTTCCATCACTGCAGCAGCAGATCTGTTCATTATTTCCAGCGCTCTTTTGTCATTTGGTTTTTCAAATTTGTGTACAGCTGTAAACCTAAACACATACGAATATGTTCTGATTTAAAGCAAAAATATTGTCAAACAATTAAAGGTACGCTTAGGTATTAAACAATAACTTCCTTATATTCAATATCTTAGAAGGTCTCAGTTTGATGATTAAACAGTTAAAATTATTTGATCTTGTAATTTAACTTGTGGGCATGGATTAAGATATACTTTACTTTACTTTTACTTTTGGATACTTATTTATCCCTATATCTTAATTCGTGCTTGCGGGTAAACAGAGTGGCAACCTACTATTATAGTTAATTAGATTGCTATCAGGAGAAGGCCTATCTTTAACAAAAATTTCATAAGTTTTGATCAAGATCTGTAGTTTAAATATGCATAAGAAAAAATTCACAAGGTATTGGTGCGATTCTTTATTTAGAAATTTTCCTGCCAAACAATATTAAAATTTAGAGTTAATGTATTAGATACAAAACTGAATTATTTTTAGAAGAGTGACTAGTTAGGTTCAGCGATATACCTAGGTGTTGGATTTTCTTAAGAGCGTAAGAATATACATAATATTATAATCTTATGAATGCAACAAGTACTGAGACTCTATGTTTTAGAAAAAAATAACACAATAACAAATATTCAAAAACGTTAAGATGCTTCAAGTTTACGATATGACGTACTTATGAAACGAACGGCCGTCCAACCGTACCACAATCCAACAGTTCTGCAAACACCTGTCTTCCGACTCGAACGACCGCACGTAATCGTATTTACTTTTGGCCATCGCTCCGGAGAAACCGAACGCTTTCGAATGGACCAGCAAAACAACGTTGCGCCTGTCGACAAAAAAAATCAATAATCAAGTAATTGAACTCCAATCCGAGACACAAGAAAAAAAAAAAAAAGACCCCCGTTTTCAGCGAATAAAAATCTGCGAACTTTCGTCAGTGGACTGAAACGTTCGGTCACGATTTGGGTTTGCAGATTGAACATTCGAGAAAATCAATTACCAGTCGCGATGTCTTTTCAGAAACAATGACATGCAATCGTGTGAGTCGACGGGCGAATCGGAAAAACGAAAAACCGTGGTAAAAATTACAACATTCAAGCAGTCGGCTTCTTCTGTCTTTTGTGATAACGATGTAAATAAAACAACGAGCTCAGTCTGTAATAACCGCGATCCGCAGTCGTGGTGATAACACACATAATCGTGGGTGATAAACCGCAGTTTGAATGCTGCTGCTTAAAGCGGTTGTGTACAGAACGCGAGCCGTGCACATTGTGCGATCTGCGATAACAAAATAACAATTTATCCAGAGGCACTGGGCCTTGTTAATTTTTTAAAAAGCCACCTTTTACATCCTTTTTTATCCATCATAAAAAAATTTAAGTGAAAAATACCAACTCCAAGCAGAATAATAATCATCAAAATTATAGTTATTAAGTAAATTATCAAAAATAATAATCTAAATTTATAATAAATATTATGCAGTCCATTTAAATAAATAATAAATACAAATTAGCTAGGCTGGGCATCGTTAAAAGTTAAAATTAAGTTAAAAAGTAAAATAAATTTTAATTAAATTAATGAAATTTTTTTTTTTTTTTGTTAACTTTGTACTTAGGTGAAAAGATTGTATTTTAATTTAACTCGTTAATTTTAAGTAATTAATTTTTTTTCTTAAAGCTCTAAATAAATGTCAAAAGAAATGATAAAATTTTTTTTTTGAAGTGGTGGAAATGTCATACTAGGTACAAAACCATGTGAATTAATAATAGGTATGAACTAATAATTTTATTTTATTTTTAATTTGATTAATTCAAAAATTTTTAAAAATATATTTTGAACTTGACTTTTTGAGTTTTTCAATTAACTTAACGAGTTAAAATTGTTAACTTGACCAGCCGTACTAATTAGTAATAGGGACCTTTAACTGTTCTTTGAGGTACAGAATATTTCACAGCTAACTAAATACTGAGTATAGTATAAACTTTTATTATTTGTAACATATTGCTGAGATAAGACCTGCAATATTTAACTACAGGAACACAAATATTAGTTAAAATAATAACATAAATTTTTAATTGGCATTTTTTATTAAATACTGTTTAGGTATGCAAAGTAACTTATATAACTTTCAAATTTGTTTAAATTCTTAAAAAAAACTAAATCCAGAAGTATGCGCATTATTATGGTGAAATAAGCCAAGTTTCAGATGTTTTTAAATTTTGCCCGTCGCACAATGTGCAGGGTTTGCGTTCTGTACGTAACGGCTCGTCTGGTTTCCGATAGAGCTTTTGAAAAATCAGAGATTTTAATATTATTAAACAATATTATTATGATATTTTAAAATTTTAAAAAAAAACACGTCCGATACTCTGGTAGTCGGTGGTCAGTTCGAGTCGTGATCAATTTTGTTTTAATGTCAACGGTCGAATTTAATAATATTATGATTAACCAGTCAAAGTAAGTAGCAAAAATGTTCCAAAATTGTTGTTGTGGAATGTATTTCTACCCAAAATTCAAATAATAAATGAGCAGTCCAGAGAACAGCACAATATTTTTTAACTTGTAGGCAGTTTTGTGTGTGAAATACAATGTAAAAGTGGATTATAAAGATATAGATTCCAATCGGGTTTGGCAAGTCAAACGCTTAGGTAGGTAGGTAACAATTTAGGGTAAAAAGTTAAAAAATATATAATAATTAGCTCAAAAATTTTTGAATTTTTTTTATCACGTATGTACTTTACCCATTATAATAACATGCTAAAATTCCTATTGATTTTAACAACTTTTGGGAGAGAAAATGCCAAAAATTAAATTGTTTCTACAGATTTTCAAAATGTTTTCACTATGAGTAGACAAATATTTTAAGTTTGTATAGTTAGCCACCATTTCCATTGCTAACATTTAAATCAATGTTTCGAATGTATAAAATGTTTTATAACTACAAAAATTATGGAACTCAATAAGTTCTATATTTAGCCACATAGATTTTCAAAATAGTTGGAAATTGAAATAAAAAAATATTTTATTCTTTCTAGTGATTTGTGAAAATTTCAAGTGCCTAATTTGCATTTTTTTAACTTTGAATTGTGACAAATAATGTTTCAAACAATAAATATATTTCCATTTCAAAGGCAACTAATTACAACCTTTGGAGAGATTATAATAGGTAAAGTTTGGTGTGATTATACTTTTCAAAAGTGTTTACGAAAAAAAAAATTTCATTGTAAAATCAATACGTCCTTTGTTGAGTTTAAAAATTATTGGGACATTTGAAATTATAGTCCTTCTTTAAAATCTTACAACAATATGTTGCCAGTTCAGAAAGTAATTTGGCCATTAGGAAATATTTTCCCACAAACAAACACATGTTGTGCCAACTTATGAATAAATTTAAGTCCCCCATTATCTTTTTAGCAGTATTTAAATATCACTTTAAAAACAGTAAAACGTTTTTGTTAAAAATAAACTTGAAAATTAATCATTATCATGGTTTTTTGTACCTACATAATTTTCTCCTCTAACTATCCAGTAAAATAAAATATTTAGTTCTAAAACACAAATTATGAACTTTATTTGTGTGGTTTTAAAACAGTAACAAATGTTTTTTATTGTTTAGTTAAGTTGTTATTTTGATTTGCAAATAATTTAATGTACAATAAATACAAGGAATTGATATATTATTGTCAAGTTAATCATTTTCAAATTAATTTTATTTTCAATAGACTTTTGCAGTTAAATTTCTTGTTATATTCATACAGTTGATTGTGTATAGTATAAGAAAAATGTCAAATAAAAAAAAAAATAGTGTGTAATATTTATTAATACTTTTGATTAATTTGTCAAATTTGGACACTAATTTCTTATTTAATTCAAAGATACTTGCACTAAACATCAGCTTTCTACTGTCTATAATACAATACTAGTCAATCAATGATTGTACATATATCATACAAAAATATTTTACATGCATAATCATATTCAACATTTACAAAATACTAAAGCATAATACTACTATTGTTTTTTTAATACAAATAATAGAATAAAACATGTTCAACAAAAGTTTAAAATATTACTACCCAAAATAATTATGTTATTATAAAATATGTATAACATTATTAGTTATTATTATTACTGAATACTTTAATAATTTAGTAAGTTTTAACAGTAATAGAGATTATAGTTGATGGTAGTCAAAAGGCGGTCAATTCATAAAGCAACCAAAAGCAACTAGGTTGCCCAAATTATTTGTTTGGTTTGCTAATAAATACACCAAAATAAACCAAAATGTTTGCTGACTGTTTACCATTTTTTCCAGTACTGAAATTTGTATCATTGTTTGAATTCTTATCACGATTATGCTTAGCAACCAAACAGCAGGCAAATTTTGATGATCAGATAAACTTGGATACCAGGTTGCTGAAACAGTGAACAAGCTAACAATCTGAGCCAACAATTTCGCAAAAACAATTTGGTTGCTAAATGCACTGACCTGGTTGCTTTTGGTTGCTTTGCAAAAACGTGCTGAATGTTTTTTAATTAGCATATTGTTCTTTCCAAAATTAACTATTTTTTAAAAATTTTATTTTTAACAGTATGAAAAAAATTGAATCCAACATGTTATGCATATCTATAATCTAATTTTGTTTTCTAAAATAGGTCATAAATAAAAGAAATGATTGAACAGTTAATATAAACTTAAATATTTTATTTGATTGACATTGTTCGTTAGGTGTTTGAACAAAAACTGATTCAAAAATTAAAATTAATAGTTTTTCTAATATTAGGTTGATTTTGTTCATTAATGAATAAAAAACATAATGTACACACAAATATGTGTACATTTATTTGTGTTACTTGTTCGTGATATTCTACAATTTTGAATATGATTTATCATAACTCCTCAAAGTAGGCTACACGGGCTTTGGTTGATCCACACTTAACCTGTTAATCAATTTTAATTTTAGTTCAAAGTCATATTTAATTAAAATTTAAAATATTTTAAAATATTGGAAACTATAATTATGTTATTGATTTGTATTTAATGATTTTGATGTAAAAATAATATAATAAATATACTAAAAACTACCTAAATAATATAGTTATCACTTATCATTATTGTGGCTGAAAACATGTTTTTTGTTAATTAACAGTAGTCAAGTTGAAGTTACTAATACATCAACATTCAACAAAAAATATTGAACTTAATTGAACCTAACCTAACCTATACACTCTGCTTAAAGTTTCAAAAAAAAGAGTCAAAATAAAGAAGACATAAATAAACACGGATTCTAGCACAAAGTACAAAATCTGGGGGCACGGTAGTGCCCTCACCAAGTCGAGCGTAGATTATACAGATTTACACTAAAAAATATTATGTAATTAACATATATGTGATAGACCTATAAACATAATATGCACTGCACTCAGAGAGAGAAACAAGTGACCAAAATGGTTAGAAAAAAAAGAGAGCGTTTGAACCATTACATACATATACCTAACCAATAAACTTTGGGAAAAAGGTGACATGGTAAAAAGAGAAAAGAGTGTTTGAACAGTTACAATGTACCAGCCGTTTTTTTTTTCTCTTACTCCATCCAGTTTCTGTATAGACAAGGTGGTAAAATAGGTGCTTTTGATGATGGACAATTTGTTAATATGCTATGGTGGTTATTAAAATATAAAAATAATTTTAAATTGATGATTTACAAAGATGTAATAATAGTCTTAGTACAAAATGTTGAGAGTTAAGAGGAAATATTAGACATTAAGACTAATGTTTCCAGAATGTGGTTGTCATTCAAAAATTATTAATTTTTTCTCAAAATATTATTTTTTATAATTTTATTCTAATTTAAATTCTATTTTTTTCTTACAATCTACTTTTAAAATAAATTAGAAACTATAAACACAAAATATTTGTAAATATTTACTTTTTTTAATGTAGAATATTTGTTCTCTCCAAGTCTCACTTGTTCGTCGTGCAACATATCCAGTTCAGATTGTTTTTCATCAACTTTGAGCACCTCAATTTCAGTTTTTAAGTCCCTCAATTGATTCTGAAGATGTTTGCTTTTTTCTAAATACTGAACTCTGAAAGAAATCATTATAACATTTAAACTGATATTATTTGTTAATTAATGCTTGCATGATTACAGCTCTATAATAATAATAATAATAATGCACTTAGTATTGAAATCCTTATAAAACATAGATAATCTCATTGGTTAAAATTAGCAATAGATTTTTACCTGGGAAAATTAAGTTAATCTTTGGCTTTATTTTATTAAGTCTAACTAACCTCAAGGTTCTCCAACTGGTACTTTCTACATTCTACATTCTCCCTATAAGTATTTAGTCAATGAAACAATAAAATTGTCAGATTAGTAATCTATTAAAATATCCATAGAAAAATAGTCCAATGAAAAAATAGTCTGAACAAAAACATCTAAGGAAAAAATTATATTATCCCAGGGGTTCTCAAACAGACTAATTGTTATAAACTTATACCATTGCAGTACATAATGATAACATTTTTAAGTATATTCAATAGACTTTTTAAAATTAATTGAAGTTAAATTTATTTTTTTTTATTATAATAATTTTTAGTTTCTGAAAGAAGTGTGATTTTATAGTATAATTAATATCCAAATTAACCTAACCTAACCTGTTACCTACTTATTGTCATTACTTTATTAATCAATTTTTTCTCCATTTTTGTATGAATCTAATAATACGATTTTCCTAAATTTGTATAATTAGCATTGTATTAGACCTAGTAATAGTATAAATATCAAACATTCATAACATAAATATTAAATAGTTTTAATAATAATAGTTAAATGGTAATATGTATTTTGTGCCTAGTAATTATATAATTTAGTTTGAAATTTTACAAATTGTCTACATTTATTTTTTACCTACCCAATTATATATTTTTTTCAAATTTTTACTTAATTGTATAGTTCGTATTTTTTTAACATAAGATTCATTTCATTTTTGTCAATAGAGTTAGGTACGTTAATTTTGAATGGTATTAGTCAAAAATTGTTCATCTCTTAGATATTTTAATTTAAGATTATTTTATCACAGACATTTTTGTTTTGAACATATTTTTCTTGAATATCCCAAAATGTGGTATCTCGAGATCACCAAAACAACAAAAAAATTTACAGTTAAATACTTTATTTTCTATTCTCTTGCCAATGTAGACGCATCATATTTTCTCAACTTCTTTTTTTTTTTATAATATAAAATTAAAATATAAATTGTTATAACCATTACTATTTTAAAATATTATATGTCGTGTTTTTTTTTCTTTTCAAATTACATTACATTATTAGTTTATCTAAAAATAACTTTTGAATTCATTATAATTTCCAAAAATATATAAATATTATTACTATAAAAAACAGCCTCTAAAATAAAATACTTTTACCAATAAGTACTACCTTTCTTTTTCAATTTCTAATGATAATTCCTCCATTTCATTAGCTTCCTCCTCATCATGACCATTAGCAATTAAATCATACGATGGCAAATGACGATCTGCTAATGCTGGAAGATTGGGCTGAGTAAGAGACATCAATGGTGAATTAGAATTAATCCTTAATGCATGGAGATCAGGAGGGATGTCTAATACTGAATTACTGGACACTGAATACAAACTTGAAGCACTCTAAACAAAACAAATTAATACAGTTAAAAACTAAAAAAGTGTGTTAGACATGAATTTGTCTTGGATTTGTACACTAATACACATATTTTAAGATTGGTCATATTATTCTTTAATTAATCGAGCACAAAATCAGTTACAAATAAAACTAAGTGAACTGTGAATCTATTTCTTTTTTTTTTTTTTTTTAATAAAAAAAATTCAATTAAATATTTAATTGTTTAACTAAGGTATATTTTATACTTAATTTAATTTACAAATTGAATTAAATTTCAATGAAAAATATGTTTTGTAAAAGAAACCTATTTTATATTTAAAAAAAGAGATATTTATTGGTAATTCTTAGGGAATAAACTTATATTAATTAATGATTTTTCAGAATAAATCCAGTAATCCAAATTATGTCATTTATTTTATTGTTTTTTTTTTTTTTTTTTGAGATGGTTTCATCATGTAATTAGAAGAGAGAAAACAAAAACAGTAAGAGCAATTATGAACATGTAACATGTGTTGAATGACAAAGAATAAGAAAAAGGCAAAAAAAAAAGAAAATGATTTTAGAGCTACTGGTGGATAAGGAATGTTGAAGACCAAGACAAAGAGATATCAAGAACAAGTGTAAACAGACAGAAAATATTTGAGAAGAAGACAAAGGAAAAGATAAGATTTTATTGTCTTCATTACTTACCGTATTAATATTATTATACGCATTTCTAGACAGGAATTCAAGTAATTTTTCTTTTGCTTGTTTCTCGGCAACACGTGCTCTGAGTAACTCTTCTTTAAGTTTATTTGCTTCTGTTGCACGTCTTTCAGATTCATCTACAAGTCGTGCTGTCAATTGTTCAGCTTCTCGTGTTTTTCGTTCAAGGCTCACTTTTTCTTCTTCAGTCTATAAAATTGATTGTTTAAATGTAATCATCAATGTTTGTGATGAGTAAAAATACTTAAATTTGTCTAAAAAAATTATTATTCATAAACCATACTTTTAATGCTGTTAAACGAAACTGCGTGATTTTATGTTCAGCCTCAGATGCTTTTTGACCTAGTAACATAGCTTCTTCTTCGGCAACACGCGACTTTTCGGCTAAAAGATCAGCAGTTTCCTCGGAACGCCTCTGAATAGACATAGGTAAATTTTATTTTTATGCTGTACAAGTATGAATAGATAAAAAAAAAAAAAAAAAATTATAAATGTTAGTAATGTCAATAATAGTACTATACTAACTAATGCCTCATTAGCTAAACGGATTTCTTCTTGATATTGTAACAGCCGTTGTTCCATGACTGATTTTTCTTTTTCAGCAATTTCTCTCAACTGTTTTTCACGAGCTAATTTATTACGTTCAATCTGTCGTCTATAATATTATTGATGGTTAATCATTCAAATTTGTTCCAATTATAAAAAAATTAAATATATAATGATAACCTAGATTTTTCTTCTTTTGCCTGTGCTTTCATCTGTTGTACTTCCATTGAATCTGGTTTACGTCTTCTCATAAAGAGATCATGGTTTCCTACACATAATTCTAAAATCTAAAAACAACAATATTAATTTTTTAAATGTTTCTGTTTGATAATATTTTATAATATAATTTACCAATTTATTAATTCGGACTTTGTTTGAGAAGAACACAAAATTCGGTGATGTCTTGTCGACAGGTTTAATAGTAAACTTCTTATCGTCAAAACTTACATGTCTGATTTCAGACCATTGGAATGTAGTTTTTGGAGTTAGTTTGTTCTCTTTTTCATAGATATTAAGACCCAAAGATGTGACTCCTAACCATAACGCTGTATCTTTTTTATTCTACAATATTTAAAAAAAATCAGAAACTGTTTTTGATTTGATACATAATATTATTTGTATTGATTATGAAAAGCATATCTTACACTGATGGGAAAATAATTGACACCGTACATGTCTAAATCTTGAGCAATTTTCAAATATTCAATTTCTGCTTCGTCCCTTGACATACTTCGATGATCAGCATACCAAGTTTTAATTCGATCTTCCCACATGGTAGCGGTCATTTGATATTGATTGATTACTCTTTTTGGTAATAACTTTTCACATTCCAGCATTCCGCTTTGGTAAGTAGCTTCGTCCAAATCTCCAAACTAAAAAAAACAATTATACACAGCAATTATTACAAATTCCCGCAAGAACAGTTGTTTGCCGCTCTCGACGACAATCCTATACTTTTGCTTGAACAGCGTACGATGCCAACAACACCGAGGCTTCTGGTGGACAGTAAATGTCCATATCCAGAATGGCGCGGCTCACTTGCAAGAAAAACAAATGTTGAGTGAGATTTTGCACAAGCTCTTCGGCCACCTCTTCGGGATAAAACTTGGCGAGGAACACGATTTTCGTCGGATGTTGAGCAATTCCCTGGTCTAGTACTGTGAAACGAAAAACGCACAAATAAAAAACGACGTTTTACAGCGGCAAACGTTTTCCCAGCGTACCTTTCTTTTCAAACTTTAACCACGCGATCGTTCCTTTCGAGTCTTCGTACTGCAGGCCAAAATACCAATTCTCGCGCAACCCGATGGTCCGGCACACCAACTCAAAGAGGTCCCGTCCGGTGGCCTTCAACTATAATACGTAAAAACAAAACAAACATTTTAAAATTACGTCCGACGGTCATTCTCCGACGTACTCACCTCCAGGTTGAACTCCATTTCGGCGTCCAGCGTGAGAACGTTGACGGGGAAGGACTTTGCGGTGGACTTTTTCCTCTTAAACGGCGGCATTTTTTCTTTCATCCTAAACGCGCTTCAGCGTGTCCACGCGCGCATATGACCCGCACCTCGACGGCAAAGAGGAACGAGAATAAATTTAGTAAAATAAACAACAATAATAATAATAATTACAAAATCGTGTTCACTGTTTAGCGACTGTTTTTTGAAAGGCGAACAACTTTTTGCTCTGCCGCGGATGAATTTATAGACGAATGTTGTTTTTGTTTGTGTTATCACTTATCACGACGTTATCGCAATACGGACTTCTCATCACAATAATATTTTCACAGCAGCAACAACAACAAAATTTCGTATAGTCATAAGAATTATTATTTATTATTATTATTATTAATCATAGAATTATAGTCATTACTCATTACTGCCTATTACCTAGGTAGTAAAATTGTTTAATTCAATTATTAATCTTTTGTTTTTCATATTTTGTATACATTTTAACCGTACGTATTGTAGTCGTTCATGACAAAACCACAGAATATATTCCGTGACAAACGTTGTCCACCGTCTTGTACCGATATCCGAGCAATGTTGTGATGTTATAAAAAGACGATACGTGCCAATTTGCATTGTAGTAATTTAAAATTTAGATACGGTAGGTATGTCTTACAGCCAAAGGTTTACAATTGACGACGCTTTTGAAGACGAACCTATGGACGAAATAAAAGTGTACGGGACCAGTGCGGGGAATTCGCCTTTGCAGTCGCCCAACCCGCCATTGGTGAACAACTACGGCGGCATCAAGAACGAATCGATGGCGAGAACCAAACAACGGTTTGAAGACGTAAGTGTCTCTTTATGCAAACATGAAACAATATGGTTTTGTGTTAATAAGTATTAAAAGTCATTAGGTATCTCAGGGGTGGCCGTGCCCTCCTAGACCAAAGAAAAAGCAACAGATCACAAATAGGTGTACGAAATAACAATTTATTTTATAAAAAACCATAATATTGTGTATGTATGTGTATGGTTATTAGTTTTATGATTAAAAAATAGAAGTTGTAATTATACACCATCAGTTCAAAATATGTTTTTTTTAAAGTAATCTCTGCACCCCCTACATTATGTCTGGAGACGCCCCTGATGCATGGTGTACAACTGTACATTTTTCCGGACACATCTGTCTCGATCGTACACTGTCACTTAAAACTAACAGATCCCTTGTACAGAGTTGATCTCAATCTTTCTATGTTGTTGTGTTGTGCGTGAACCATACTGCAAAATGGTGCACACTGCACATAAATAACAAAATTGTACCATCAACAGTTCTGAAGTGACAATACTCATCTTCAGATGTTTATTGATTGTGAAAATTAAACATTATCATCTGTATTTACATTCTATATATTTGCCCATTAGGCAGTTTCCAGAGACAGTGATTCGTTAATATACAATACGACAGCGTATCCTAATAAAAATTGTTGTTGCTGGCACCATCCTCAAGTGCGTGAGAATTGGCGGGTTGTATTAGGTGCAGTCATTTTATTAACCATTGGAACTGGTAATTATGTATTTATTGTACTTTATTCTCTTTTATGTATATTCTGTATTTTTATATAATATTTATATTTATTTCCTATATAATTAACTTGCTCATTTATAAAATTGTGTAAGTTATTCCTCTTTCATCAAATCTAAAATGAGTTTCTTTTACAAAATGTATTAATCATATTTCTTAAGTATAAAGTAATCATTTATAAACAATGGCAGCGCCAGCATTTTTACTGAATTAGTCCAATTCAGTGACAAATTATACTATAGACGACCAGGATCGTAACTAAGAAAATTTAAAGTTGTTGAAACTAAAAACCTATCTTTTTTTATTTATCAAACAACTAACATTTTCTTGATTTTTAAGGTATTTGGAGCCGTAGTGTATAAACATTTAGGTGGGCCAGAGACATATAGACGCCACATCAAAATAAATTTTAAAATTTTAAATGTTGAAAAATTGAAAAAACACATGTTTAAATTATATTATATAATTATATAGTGAAATGAAAACTATTTTAGTTATAATAAAGTAATTCAAGAAAAATTTGGCTTATCAAAAGAATAAAAAGAAACTTAAACATTAAACAACTTAAACGGTAAACACTAATATTCCACATTTTACCTATGTTTATAAGAATTAATTTATATTTTGTACCAGCATCACTAATAACTACAAATTTTTATTCATTTTTACACTTCTAAAATATATTTAAGGAAAGGTTTTTTTTTTAAGAAATTATAAATTCATTAAAAAAAAAAGTATAATAAAATGATAATAAAAAGTGACAAAAAAAAATGTATATATTATATGAAAATAGATTCTATAAAACTAAAGTGTTTTATGCATTATTTCTGAACGCCATTGCTTGACTTGTTGAGGGGGTAAGCAGGGGGTAACCGGTAAGCAGGGGAATGAAACACCACTTCTTTTTCAAAATATTTTAGAGAACCTCTCCTTTCTAATTGGTATCATTAATTGCTACAAAATTTATTTTGTGTTTAACTGTTTGCCTCTACCATTTTTTTTCAAATTGCATACATCATATAAGGTATACGGTATATAAAAATTAACAATGTATTTTTTGTCCTTAGTGTTGTTGTCGGTGGCCACAATTGTGCAATTTACTCCAAACAGTGAGTATCACCCATTAGTGTTCTTCATTGCTGGCTTCATATGTTTCATACCTGGAGCATATCATGTTGTGTATATTTATTTGGCCGCTAGAGGATATCCAGGCTACAGTTTTTACAGTCTGTCTCTATTTAACTAATTTTGGTGAGAACAAAATAAAATTTTAGCAAATAATACCTATGTAATGTTTTTCTAACAAATTTTGTATTTATTGACGTACAGTGTTTGTCACTGTACTTACTACTGTATATGCATTGTAGTGTGATAATGCTGATTATTTAAATTTTATACCAAGGTGTTTTATAATTAAGTATTCTATTTAGAAAAATTGAATGGAAAAACTGATATTTTACCTTAATATGTTACTTGATAATATGGTTCATGATCATTTAAATTATCCTACTGTGGTTGTAAAGTGACAAAGTTTAAGGACAATTTTAATTTTAATGAGTATACTAATTTTCTTGTTAATCATTTTGGTTTTTAACCCTTAATTACAGTCAAAAATAGATCCTATTAGTTCTTAACAAATTTGCTGCAAAATGACTCCTTTGGGCTTCATTTGGTTTGTTTCCATGTGAGAATGACACCAATTGGTGTCCCAACCTAACCTAACCAATAGGTGTCATTCTTACATATTATTTCAATTGGTTTTGATTTGAATAGCGTTAGGTTAAATCTTGTTTTTCTTTAACAGTGTTTTTCAATGTATGTATGTATGTATGTATATGTATTTGCTGCTGTATTTTTGTGTGAAAATCGTACCTTAAATTTTTGATTTCAATTTTTTTTTTTTTTTTTTTAAATGAATTTTTGACCAGCAATGTGGTATGTGTATACTAAATTGATCCGCAGTGAACGTGTTAAGAATGTGATTGTTTTGTAATTTATTTCATTATTAATAATTGTAGGTAATTATAAAATAGTGTATAGCTATTATTTTATCTTCATTTGACTAATATTAGTTGTTAATTGAACTAAAAGTATAACTGTAGACAACTAAGCAATATTCAGTCAAGACAATTATAAGCATTTCACTAAATCTAAAGTCTGATATTTTATAGTTTTCAATAAGTATTTAAAAATGTATCATACATTCTTGTGACCTCTCATAGTTTAGTTCTTAGTATAACTTTTTGGTATGTGAACAACAATCTTAGTTTCATTAACTCGATCTCAACTATGTGTACATAAATTAATATTACATTATAAAAAAACAGCTAATCAAAACAATTATTAAAGTTGAAATGGAAATAATTGTATCTGTTATCATTTATTTTAATTAAAATTAATCAATCATGGTTGTGAAAAATCAACAAACTATGTTGGAAAAATTGAGTTACTTGCAATTAAAATAAACTTAATTAAATTTTAATGGTCAGTTTTTTAACAATTTTACTCGTTTAAAATGTTAGATAATTTGATTTATTGATGAATATCTTTACTTTTTACTACTAATGTATACTTTTTTTTTTTTATTAAGGCCGGTTTTGCTCATAAATATGGCCATGTGTAATATTATATAATTTATAGTACATAATGTTATTATGTTATATAAAATATCAATAAATTCTATAGATTCTATAGAAAATTTAGGTTCTGTATCTTAGAATCACCTGTAAAAAATTCAAAGATTTTAATTTCATGTTTACTCTTTAGTTATTTTTATCTCAGTAATTAGGTATTTTTAATATAAGTTATTTAATTTGTTTTATCCGCCCCTCGCTTTTGAAGAGACAAACTGTGTTGATTTTTACCAATCTTGGAACTCAAATTATTGTAGGTATACGAACTTATTACTTGTTTTAGTGTAAATTAATAACTAATTATTATTATATTGTCATATATAATCATTAATGTTGGTTTGTTTATGTTTAATTTTAAATATCTATATTATTTATCCATGTTATGTTTTATAATTAGGGTTTGTAATGCAATTTTCTTAAAGTATACTGTACCTACCTAATATTTATTTAAATTGTATGAACAACATCATACTTCTTAGAAAAATAACTGTTGCCGCATGTATTTTAAGTTAAATCAGCTAATGTCTTACATTGTTTTTAATATTTTGTTCATTTAAAAAAACAAGTTATTGATAGTCATCAACAATAATTTAGCACATAAGTCAAAAAATATTTTCATAGATAAATTTATATATATTTACCCTATATTTATTATTTAATATTTTTAATAAAATCACTTGAACCTAATTATAGCATTTTTCCTATAGTATAAAAATTTTAATTTTAATTTACAAATAAAAATGTGTATAGAAGTTAATGATACTGTTAAAATAAAATCATGAATTTCTTTGTTTTTTGTTATCTAGTATTATTGCTTCTAACATGCTGCTTATTAATTAATTAATAATTACTATAATTTGTTTGATTTTTCTTTACAAACCCATAAAACAGTTATTTTGTTGTAAACTATTTGTTAGAAAATAGTTTTACTTAATGCTAAATAAGTTATAGTTATATTATTTATGTTTGATAATTTGACTGTCTGTTCAACTGAACTGTTAATCTATGTTTTCCTTACTAACCTGTATTTACCTATATGTTATGTTTTTTTTTTTTTTTTTTTTTTGTGGAACTAATATCTTTTATTTTTAACAACATGGCCAAGGGATAGAATTAGTGTTATCATTATTTTTATTTATTCTTGTATTTGCTCAAAAATTATTTGTACCTTTGTATTTATCAACTTAAAATATACTTGTGTCTTTAAATAAAACCTTCTATGTATATTATTATTGGTCCTAAAATGCTGGGAACTGTGTGCAGTGTATACAAAATTGAAAACCTTTTTTTTTGTTTTAATTTTACACACTTTCAGTTGAAATTAATAAAATGTTCTCCAGTAAAATCTTCGGTTCTTACGGTAGTAATCGTACAACGTTTTGTATGCATTGACTTAAGACTCGCGTTCTGGTTGAGTCGTGGCCATTTGGCAAGCCTAATTTGATTATTGAACAATATTGGGCAATATAGGTATATAATTATATATAATATAATATTAATATATTATATGATACACTTATTCATACATTCTATAGCTAGAAAATTGAGTAGGTAATTTTTAAATATGAAAAGAAGTGTCTTTGGATATTTTAGTACTCTTGTATAATGGGTTATTGTGTGATTAAAATGAACCTAATTAATGTTTTTAAAGCATAACAATGTAACTTTATTCAAAATACTACCCGTCATCCCTACAAATACTTAATAATTATCTTTATAAATCAATTATCAGAGTATACCGATAGACAAAGCTGGACTAAGCAAACCACGGGATTAAAAGATTGGTCTTTAAAATAAATTTACTTAATTTACGATAGACCAGTGGTGTATCTATGTATTTAAGAGAAGGAGTGTAGCTGATTTTTTGACCCCTAATCATAGATGCGATATAAAACGTAAAACAAAAAATCTAGAGTTTTCAATCTTTAGTTAAACTTTTGCAAAAACAGAGACCTACACACATTTATTTCAAAACTAAATTTGTGGCACAAAAAAAAGCAAAAAAGTTACACTCCTTCCCATTAGAATGAAATATTGCATCTATAAGTAAAAGGTACCTAACCTAAATTTTAAATCTGAGATTCATTCGATTCTATATAAGTATTAAGTATAAGTAGTAATTTTTTAAACATTTTTATGAACTATATAATTATTTTTGTTTGAAAATATTTGCTTTATCATGTCTATGGGTCAAATACTGAAAAAAAAAAAATGTATCCATTGATAACGACTCGACGTTATCACAGAAAAAAAATCAAAATAGTAAATACTGTTTTTTCATAATTTAAAGGTTCAAAACGCTCGTTGTCGAGACGTCTTGTTAATGTGTTCAATGTTTGTAAAAATTGCTTAAGTACGTTTTTATTTTCCGTTTTGATAGAAAAACGACGATTTTCTCCAAGTAGTCATTTTTATTAGCACTACGTTGTACAGTATAATACAACAAACATTGACCATTATTATGTCGGTAGTTTAATGATCAAACGATTAAGTGGCGTCGTGTTTACCGGCTTTAAGTACTACTGCGTTGTCCACTGCGTGACCCAACATGTAGCAGACGTTTTCCTGGTGAGTTGTTATTTTTTTTTTTTTTTCTATGCCGCTCCTAACTGCCGTGTGGGCGTTTCAGTGTATGGGCGATTCCATGGAGCCGTCCGTGCGCTCCGGTGACCTGGTGATTGTGCAGCGGTTCTCGAAAGCGTTTAACGGCGTGGACAAGGGTGACGTAGTGATCGCGAAATCGCCCGCCGAATGCGAACGGTTCATACTGAAGAGGGTGAAGGCTGTTGACGGACAGACGGTCAGGAGAGGAGTGAACTTTCAGACGGTTGGTGTCTGTCAATTATCTGAGTTAAACAAGATTTATTCAGCGTTCTAATCTTTTACCACTTAATTGTTCACTTAGGAAAAATGAAAACCATAGTCAAAGTATAATTATAATTATGTATTTAAGCACTATATATTATAACCTAGGTACGTCAAAAAATTCTATACAATTTTTAGAGTGACTGCTATAATTGTAATAATTTGGCCGTATTATATTATAAGCTTTCATTGAAAATCTATAAATTTTCATTGGTATTTTGATTTGTTAGGTACACACTTATTATCTAATTTTATTTTATTTTTACCAAAACATTCTACACGTTTAGTAAATATAATAATTAGTTATTAGTAACCAGTAAGGCTCAGATGTTGTAGAATTTGCATGTGTATTTTTATGCGCTCAATTCAAAACAGACCAACTTACAAATTCATTTCTGCTTACAAAGATAAAAATGAAATTTTAGAGTGCATATTTTTGCACATTATTTTACTGACTTTGTAGGGAACTTGGTTTATTTGCAAAAAAATTATTGTAATTCTCCAAGATAAATTCATAAGGTGATATAAGCACAAAAAGCAAATTAAATTTTCTGATTTGATGCACTAGGTTACATTTTTAACAGGTGCGTGTACAAGCAAGTGAACCGTAAAATTGTAATTTTAGATCATGGGAATGATTAAGAATGGTATTAAAAAATTTAAAACTTGTTCAAAAATTTATTTTATATTATTATTTTAATTATTAATTTTTTATACATTTTGAACTTAGTATAAGCATGTATAATTTATGTGTGATTTGTAATTTTTACTAGGTATCCAATCATACATATTGTATAATGTATATTTTTCTAAACAATAATTTAAATACAATTGTTTGCGTATTCTATAACTTTTGAGCCCTAGTTTGTACTCATTTTGTGTGGTAGGTATTTTTAACTTTCAACTTAATAAAATATGTTCTCGTCCACCTTGACACTAGAATAAATATTGCATACTGATATGAGCAGATATTTTAACAAACCATTTGTTTCCATTTTTTAAATTTAATTTTGGGTGTTTAGAATGGTTGATTGTAATTGGTAGATAAGGTGTTTGGTTATAAAACTTAAGCTAAGAGTTGTTTACTAAAACGTATTCATAAATACTAATCTAAGAGTACCTTTATACCATTGTATTTGTTTATCCAGGTACTGATTGAATGTAAGAGCCAGTTAAACACTAGCTTTTTTTGAGGTTTTAGTAATATTTTCTAACAATTAATATAAGTTATTAGCCCATTTCAAATTCATTATTTTATATCAATTGAGTCTAACTAGGTTCTTACACTGTTTATCGAGAAGTAATCAATGTCTGCCGTGAATCTTATTTGTAATTGTTGCATTCTGATTGTAGGTTCCTAAAGGATCTGTTTGGTTGGAAGGCGATAACCGTACAAACTCAACAGATTCTTGGGATTTTGGACCAGTACCCAGAGGATTGATACATGGACGAGTTGTATGTCGAATTTGGCCTATATCAGACTTCTCCACAAAAATTTAACAAACTAGATTGTGAACAGCCCCATAGTAATAATATTAAAATGCGCAAATAAAAAAATTGCTGCTCATTATATTTTTAGTTGTAAATAAATATTATGTTGATATTTCATCAGTGAATAAAAAATAAATTAGTTAATAAAATAATAATTTATTGTTTATTATATTATGTACAGTTTATAAATAATGTTTAGTATATTTTCTATTTACATTTTACAAAAAAACTTATTTTTTAGTTGGTAGCTTCATAAAAAATACATTAAAAAAAAATAACACCGTTCACTTAAGGTGCATGCATAGCAAATGTGAACTAATAAATAAATATTGTGTATACTAAAATAATACACACAACTTAAAAGTAAATATCATGAAAATTAACAGAACACTTAATTGTTTAAATTAACAGAGTCAACACTTCACATTTTGGTTCAATAGAAAAGTTTAGGTCAATTGTATTAACCACTTATGCTGTAAACCAAACCATTGTGTATTTGCATATTTTGTTCATCGTCAATCTGTTGTTTGATTGTCACATGGTAACTATGGTTGTCCATACGGATGTTACAGTCATTATCGTTTTGCATGTTATTGCTGCTTAATTTCATTCTTTTCAATGACCCAGAGTGGAAACGACCGCCTTCTCCCCGAATACGGTTCATGGCGTGCTTGTGGCGAGATTCGTATAGATATTTCTGAAACAAAATAGTCAAATTTTAATATTGATTACATGACGTACCACAACATTTGGGATAATATAGGCTCTTAGTACTTGGCGGGTTTTGGGTATTTTTCCTTCGGCTTCTAATTTGGCCCTAGCTTGTCTTCTCTTTAGTATTCTTTTGTACTGTTTGGCATTTACGTACAGTGGTTCTTCTTCTAGGAACTCTGATGTATTAGGTGTTCGTTGAAATTGAGTGTTACTAGTGGTCGCACTGTTTGGTACCATCTAGAACAAACAAATTAAATTCTAATTCAAACCCATTATTGTCCATGGGTAGTACAAATTAAACATGAAAACTGTACAGTTAATTTAAAATGCATTAATAAATAAAAACCATCTTTTAGTCAAATTAATACACATTTCAAACATTAATTTAGCATTTAACTAATACTTTTTACACGTTGACTGCCACAAGCCAGCCGGCGACCCAAGTGTTGTATAAATTGGGTTGCCAACGTCCCAAACTATATTACATTTATGAGGTCACTTGGGTAGCTCGCTTCTCAATTTAACATTTGTTTTAAATGCATCTTATTTTAAAGTGGCTTCTGAATAATATTTCTTGATGTATACTATGGCGTAGCCAAGAAGAAATCCTAAGTATTAAAAAAAAAACCAAGTTCATATTCAAACTTAAAGCACACTCTTTAATCTTTTAATTATTCAACTTTTTAATGCATATGATATAGTATTTTTATATTAATGACATGTTATCAACCGTACAATATAAACACAATAAATAAAATAAAATTTACAACTCTAATTTAATCCCCAAAAAAATTTGACAATCAGCTTTTTAAATTAGATGTGTTTGACAAAATTATTTTAATATAAACATAAATAAAATAAAATAATTAATAATAATAATAAACGTAAAAACAGTCAAAATTGTCACTTTGGTTTTTGTCTTCAGATGAACTACTACTGTCACTTTCACTATTAATACAAAAGAGTAGATCTATATCATTATCATCAAAAATTTCATCTGAAAATTCATCAGATTTGTTCAATGTATCCATAATCATATACTTGTCCATATTTACGTAAGAACTATCAGATGCAAACACAAAACTGTCAAGTCGGCATTGCAACTATTTAATAATGATAATCGTATTTTAGAAGAAATTTGTAATACAACAACTATTATACATTATCTGTAGGCCAAACGCCAACCGGCGACCAAGGGTTTTTATACTTAAATCATATTATGTACATTAAATGGGTTCTAAAGGTACTAATAACATCAAAATCGAAAAAAATTAAGCTATTTTTATACAAGTTAATAGTTGAGCAATACTAAGTATAAAACTCCATGACGTCGTAAACTATGATCTGATTTGGGTAGCCGGCGGGCTAGTGGCAGTCAATGTGTTAAATTTTTTTAGTATAAAAATTTTAAAAAATATATTTAAATTTTTTTAGTATAAAAATTTAAAAAAATAAGTATAGCAACTATTTTACCATTACAATATTCTGTTGAGAATTTTGAGGAACTCCTTGTGCAACGGTAGTAGCTGTTTGATTCACAGTCTGATTATTACTAGACGGCGGGCTGGATAACTGCATTATGTTTCCATTTATGCTTATTACTAAAAATTGCAAATTTATCACATTGATAATCTTGGACACTAAATAACAGAACATAACTTAAAATAAAATTTGCTAAAAAGATAACAAACATGTAGGTTGTGTTTGTTGTTGATGAGCGCTGTCTACTTGTACGGGTTGGTAGATGAATGTTTGGCCATCGGGTGTCTGGATAAGCTGTGCTTGAGCTTGTTGCTGAAAAAACCAAAAAAAAAGTGTTCAAGTGGTATGCTATAATTAATTATAATTCATTGACGATAATGAAGTAAAAATAAAATCGGTAGGCCATATCATAACTCGTTTGGTAGTACACACTAAAAAACAAAAATTCATAGTCACAATTTATGTTTTTAGTTGTTTAAAGTTGGAAAATGGTCGAAAATTGGTCATACCTTATTATTAGAAAAAAAATTCGTAACTCACACACATTGCTAATTTAAGAATTAAAATTAAGATATGTGATATAAAACAAAATTTGCTAACTGATAAAAAAAATTTCAAAATAATCTGGCCAATAGATTCCAAACGCGTACAGAAAGTGTTGAAAAACAGTACAATTTGGTTATAACATTGAAATTACGCGCACTATATGCTATTGATACTGAAATTGTCTCCTCAAATAATGGCCCAAATGGTTGGAAATTTTCACACGTTATTAACTAAATTAATATTCTTTATACATGGATACATGGATTTTCCAACATTTTGGGCCATTTTCATTGTTAAATTTGGTTTTTACCAAGGCGTGTACTAGACAACTGAGCTTAGTCAGAATTGTATAAACAAAGGCAATTATTTATTGTTGCTTTCATGTAAATAGTGCATTTGAACCACAAACTACACACGCGACCTAGGGTGATCCCGGCTTATTATCATTTCTTTTGAAATTTTCTTCTTACTGGCTTTTTTTATTTAAAAATGTGGTAGAAAAATAAATAATTTTTTTTTAGTACCTAAGTAGGTATGAGTGTAGGATAATGTAGTATTGTGTAAATTAGGTACCCATATTGAATAACCCATTATACCATTAAAGGCGAGTAGTAAGCGTGTTGACATATTACTTCTAGGAGCATTTAATACAAATTTTAATTCACGGACCCTCTGGGTAACTACATAACTCAATTTATAGTTTGTAATTCGTAACAATCGTACTTTGTATAAATATTCAACTAAAAATCATATGGAACAGATCTATTCTGATAATTGAACAAGTTTACCTAATTATTATTTTAGATTCTGAAGAATTTATTGTTTTTACAATGTTTTTTGTTTAGTGTGGACCCTTTTTAGACTGTAAAAATGCTTTGATTTTTTAAGTCCGTACCTCTTCTAAAAGGTCTTTAACTGAGCTGGTACTTTAAGGTGTCTCAAATTTGAAAGTTCGAAATTGAAAAAGTTACAATCAAAAAACTAAGGAGACTATTAATTACAGCAAACGCATTTTTTACATATCGTTTTAGTTTTTTGGCCATAACATCCAACATAATGATTGAACTAGGCTGAAACTATTACATACTATTAAAATATTTAAAATACAGGTTTGATAAACGTTTCAAGTGATTTCAAAAGTTTTAGAGCCAAGTATAGAACGAGGTATAGAATTTTGAAATCCTCAAAAAATTTACCTGGACTTATACTAGACAACTAAGCTCGCTCGGAATAGTTTTTAAAGGCAATGATTTATGATTTTTTTTTTTTTTTATATGCTCTTACAATCTTACAGTCTCGCTTATGAATTATTAAATAACAATGTAACTTTTTAAGGTACTTGACTTAAAACTTGGATTAAGACTGTTACAGATAGATTTGTAACCAGTTACAAGTACCTAATCAGTTACATAAAAAAATGAGTAAATTGTTACATAATACAAAAATGATAGTAATATACAGGGCGACTTGAAAAAAAATAAAGGACGCCAAAATATTTTTTTAAAGGGAGCTCACCAAATCAAACACTGGTTACATAACGTTGTTACAAGTACCTACCTAACTAATATAATAATATCATTATTATTATTATTATATTTATGCATATTAAAATTACGTACCTGCACGGGAAGTTGGAGCAATTGCAACTGTTGATTTGCCGGCGAGCCCAGGTGCTGGACGGGCTGTCCCGAATTCTGCGGTACGGCGTGCACGACGATTTGCTGTCCGTTGGCGCTCTGTATTACCTGGCCGGCCTGGACCACTTGCACCTGGCCGCCGGACGACGGGACGGCCTGGACGACGGTCATGTGTCCGCTACCACTGGCGCCCGCGCTCACGTCCGGACCACCGATTTGCTGCTGCTGTTGCTGCTGGTCCATGGCGCGGCGACGGGGACGCCGGGAAGCCAAGGGGGCGGCGCGAGCGTGAAACAACGGCCGGTTGTCCGAGGGAACGCGGCGAGACGGCCGGACGATGTTGTCCCGCGAGATGGTGGACGGGCGGACGTCCGCGGGCCCCGATTCGCGAGCGCGAATTTTCAAAAAAAAAACCTAACTTACTGTCCCGCGAGAATACGTAACGTGGATATTGGTCCGGCGACGATTTCCGACGATTGGCCGAGATCACGGTCATCCAATGAGACGGCGACGCAGCGACGAACGGTGACGGCCGAACGCGAATAATTGTTGGCCTTCGCGAACGCCCGGCCAATCCGCAACAACGCGGCGGGTTACGAGACGGCGCCAGTGTTAGCGCGTGGCCGGCGCGAAAAGTCCCCGCCGCCCCGGCTGCGCGTACCTCGGCGAACCGGATGTCGCTTTCCCCGTACGGCCGCCGCGGCTTTAACAATAACTACGGGGAACTATAGAGCGCCTGTGTACAGAACGCAAGCCGTGCACATTGTGCGATCTGTGATGACAAAATGCAGTGCCTTTTTATTATTTTAAATATTTTAATCAATCATAGAAAAATACATTGTGTTATTGTTTAAAAAAAACATCGTTAAAATCATATGCTTGTCTTTAACTTGTTATTAATTATTGTTATAATAGACAATGGAAAAATAATGCCCAAATTTGTCTTTTCATTATACTGGATGTGGTTTTGTTTTGGACAGTTAGAATTTGAACCATTTATTTTGATGTCACTAAGATTTGATGTTTTTATTTATTATAGATTTTATACCAATTATAGATTTATCTAGGAATTATTAAACATATAAAGCTAAATTCATAGTAAAAATTATTCGTTTATGCAGTCCATTTAAATAAAATGATAATTTATTATTAGCAAGGATAATCTCGTTAAAAGTTAAAAAGTTAAGTTAATTTTAATTAAATTAATAAGCTCGATAAGCAATTTTTTTTTTTTTTAACTTAATACTTACCTAGGTGAAAAGTGAATGCTGTTTTAATTTAACGTGTTAACTTTAAGTTAATCTGTAATTATTAATTTTTTTATTTTAAACTTTTTAAATTAAAATAAATGTTTAGTAAGAAGAAAATTTCAAAAGAAATGATAAAAAGCCAGGATCACTCTAGGTCGCGTGTATAGTTTGACGGAGTAAAGACTACACTTTGGATGGGTCACTGGTTTGGAAGTTGTGGTTCAAATGTATTATTTAATATCTGAAAGCAATGATAAATCATTGCCTTCGAAAAAAACGATTCTGATCTGAATTCTGATAGTAAGCTCAATTGGTCAATATAGGTCCAGGTAAACTTTTCGAGAATTTCAAAGTTTTATACTTAGTTTAAAAATTTTCGAAATCTTACCTAATTTAATATTATGTTATAGCATCAAACTGAGTTCAGCAGCAAAGTAGGCAGCCGCCTAGGACGGCACCATTAAGGGGCGGAAAATTTTAAATGAACCAAATTAATTTAATTAATAACCAGCATACTGAAATAATTATGGTAATATTCAGTAAAAGAATATTGAAAGTATATCTGACCCTGGGACATGGCCAGAGGTTTTTACAGATTCATTACGATTTCAGATAGTAAATAAAGGTTCAAATAAACCAAATATAAATTAATATCCTAAAGATACGTTATATCGATGGTTATCAATTTCAATTTTAAATAAATCATTAAAAAATGGATAAGTTACAGAACGTACATGGTTAATTTATTCTGTTTAAAATTATGTTGTATTTTGTTTTTATCGTAAAATATTTAGTTTCAGAAATAATGCATTAATTAAATTTGGCTGGAGTAATTGAAAAAACTTATACAATATAGTTAAAGAACATGAGACCAGTAAAATACATTTTGATTCTTTAAAAAAATGGATGGAACTGTCTAATAGATTAATTAGCAATCAAACCATAGATGCTATAATTTCCATAAAAAAAGAAGTAATACAAAATTTTGAGTTCAAAAATTTATTGGCTGATTTTGCACAAACAAAGGCTCACAAAATAAATTTTATTTGATTTATTTTTAATATTATATCAGCTGCTGTATTACTTCCATTTTTTGCTTTTAATGTATTATTATATTTATATTTTTATTGATATGATTTGTATTTTTTTCTCTACATTAATTTTTTTACCTCCTATACCAAACAAATTAACTATTGAATAGGGGTGGTGTAAATAATATTTGCCTAGGGCCGCAAAAAACCTTGGGCCGGCCCTGTGTTAGAGTTTCAGCTTGTTCCGGTCATTATTGGAACATGCTGAAACATTTTACATAATATTCAAATAGGTAAGATAAAGGTTTGGTAAAAATTTGAAGTGATTACGAAAATTTTTGAGTTAAGTATAGAACTTTGAAATTACGGAAAAATTTACCAGTACATATAATTTATTTATTATCATCTATTTTTTTTTTTATTTTTGAAAATATTATTTTTCCTAAATTTCACAAATATTTGAAAAATCTATTGATGGTTGGAAACAAATTGAAAAACATTGGTAACTACAGTCATTCAATTTTCAAAGTTGGGAAATTTACATAAATTGTTAATACTTGTGATTAGTTTTTCAAAAAACATTTGTTACTAAAACAATTTTATTATTTATGAATCAAAATTTTGATATTTAATTATAATATAAAGTTCCTATCTACATACAAAAATTTTGAAAAAAAAAACACCCAATATTTTCCGAGAATGTATCTATAATAAAAGTATTCACAAAATGGTGTTATTTTGTACAATGCTAAAAAACTATATTGGCATCTTTAAAAATATTGAATACCTATTGGCTATAACCGTACAAGTAATGTAAAGTCACCTCTTAAATAATTGTTTTAAAATGCTTCAATTTTTCACAAAATCATAATAAGTTTTCAACATTAATAACACTCCATTTGAAGTCCTAGGGCGTTATCAATATTAATTGAAGTAATTTTTAACAAATCATTTTGTGAAAGTTAAAAATGCAACTGGTTGGACTATTTTTGATTGAAATAAAAATAAATCATGAATATAGAACTATTAATCGTAATAAAATATAGATTGTACACTATTTTTGGCTGGATAAATCGGGAAAAGACGTCACTGGGCCTATACCATAATTATTTGTCTCCCTCTATATTATATACAGCCAAGAAAACAGTGTTGAAATCATATTTTGATTTAAAAATAAATTTCCTTCTTTTTACATAATTTCAAAATACCAAGTGTCACTAATGGCTATTCTTACTCCTGTAATTCTTTTTTCAATATATATATACCAATAATTCTTCAATTAATGAATTGATGTTATTGCTATTACTTAAAAAAAAAAAAAAAATCTCAACTATATCTAAACCTGAGCAGGCTAAATAAACCTTGGTAGTGAAACAGAGCATAATTTAGAAGTATATTACTTAATAATTGCAAGAGCAGCGTCAAGTTTACCTACAAGCAGAACAAGCAGGTGATTGGAGTGGCAAAATTTTGTTGGGATACACATAATTTATGGCTATTTTTTTTCTTTTACAATCTTATTATTTTTAAATTTTAATATTTTATAAATGTTTTATGTTTGAAAGTGTACTAATAATTGTAGATATTGTACTATTGTTCCTTAAACATAAAAACAAAAGATATTTTTAACATAATTTTTACTATACCATATTCCACTTGTATTTGCAATATTTTCATCATTCACACTCTGAGTTTTAAAAATAAGTATTAGATAAATATTTTTGTGTTTAATTCCACGAGGTTATATGAGGTAAGATAGAGAATATTTTTTTGACCGTTTGAGAGAAATGTACAAATAAATAGGCAGCAAATTTCCTTCTGCTTGTAGGCGGCAAATTGCTTAATCTGCCACTGCGCAACAGTAATAATTATTATAGATCAGTAAACCAACAATTATTATTATAGCGCAGTCTAATGTATCATGTTCTACTAATAATTATCAATTTGGTAAAAAAAAAATTTATGAAAAAAATTTACAGCATTAATAAATCTTCATTACAATACCAAAAATAAAATATACTAATTGTTTAAAAATTGACACTCATAACCAGTGGCATATTAATGTGGCCAAAGGAATTCAAAAAATTAAAAACTAGAATTAAAGTTGAAAGTTTTTATTTATTATTGACAAAATATATAACTGTATTACATACCTAAGACCAGTTAATGTTAGTTTTACCAAAACTATACCAACTTAATCAAAACAATAAACATGCTAGAAGTTTATTTCTAATAAGCTATTAAATTACTCGGTTGGCAGCAGTTTATGTCTATTTTAACAATTTGTAGGCAATTAAAATACTGGTAGTATTGTAATACAATGTATTAAGTAGTAAAAACATGTAAAGACAAATAAATCATTGAATCAAAATTAATTTTTATTGTAATAAACCCTTTAAAATATTTAAACGTACAACTTAGTTCATAAACTGAAATGAAAAATCTAAATATAAAAAAAAAAAAAAGTACACACATTCCTTTTTATACAAGTATGATAGAAGTATCAAATTAATAAATATACTTTGAGATTTTCTTAGTATTAAAACTTTGTACTCAAAAAACAAAATGTTATATACTAAATAGAAATTAGAATTGCACACTTGGAAGAGCTGGTACAGTACTTTTGTTTAAATTTTTAAAGTAGCGATGTTTAAGGGCATCTCTAGCATTAATGCGTTTAGAAGTATCATACATAAACATAGCCTAAAATAAAAAACAAACATATCAGTGGATAAATATAATAATTGTGAACAAGATTATTGATATAAAATTACTTGTAGTAAACTCAATCCATCATTGTTAATATTCTTTACAGATTTATTCAAAACATTTGCAGTCCATTTTGGGAATATAGGTTGGTATTCCTTAAATTTTGTAACGCCTGGCCACGTCTGTTCGGTTGGTGTAGTCAAAATCCTAAAACAAATTGACTTGCACACTTCAATAAAATAAATAAAAAATTCCAACCATCCAGTAATCCTGTATTTAATTCTTGCATTTCTTCTTATAAAACTTTAAAATATTAATTGATTATATATTTTATATGATACAACGTATTTAAGGTTTAATATTTAATAATATTTCATTATCAGTAGAGTGTAAAAAAAAAGTAAGTGTTAGAGTTATGCTTCCCTATAAAAATAAATTAATATATTATAAACATAGAAAAAGTTTGAACAACAGGACAAGAAAGTCCCTAACAATAAAACATCCAACTTAAAATATTTTATGCTAATAACAAAAAATTTTTTATTAAAATAATCATTTACATTGATGGTTTTGTTTTCAACACATTATATTATTAAGCTCAAAAAATACCTAAAAATACGAAATAGTTGATCAATTTCTGAATCTCCATAAAATAAAGGTTTTCCTTGAGCCATTTCCGCAAATATACATCCTACAGACCATAAATCAATTGAACAACCATAACGTGGAGCATTTAACAGAACTTCAGGAGCTCTGTACCACAATGTAACCACCTAAAACAAAATATAATTGATATAATAATAAATTAAAATTAAACTTTTAAGACATTAACTTCATTATTATAAAAAAACACGTTTTACAAATACCTCATGGGTGTAAACACCCATTGGTAAGCCAAAACTACGTCCCAAACCAAAATCAGCAACTTTTAACACATTGTTTGTTGGATCGATTAATATGTTTTGAGGCTTTAGATCTCTATGCATTACTCGCCTCATATGACAATAGTAAAGAGCAACTAATAACTAAAAAAAAGTAAAAAAATATTATACTTCTGTACCATACCAATGCCATACATACAAATAACAAATTTTAATAATTGATATAATATACCTGATAGGTAAAAGATTGAGTAGTAACTTTATCTAAGTGTTTCATTGGTTGGTTTTCAATGAACTTTTTCAAGTCCATAGGAACAAATTCAAACACCAAATCCAATCGAAAATTATCCACTAATACTTCTCGCAAGCTAAACAAAAACATAATTTATTAGATTACTACCTATCAAAATGTCTTAACATTTTAGACACCTACTTAACAATATTTGGATGATTAAGTTCCTTTAAAATACTGATTTCTCTGATTGCTGTTGATGGTAAACCTTCATCTTCCAATTCCATGCGTATCTTCTTCACAGCTACAATTTCTTTTGATGAGTTTTCCATACACTTGTATACTACTCCATATGTTCCTTCGCCTAATTTTTCCAATTTGTTATAAGCTTCCATAGCGACAGACCTAAAATAAATTATAGAAATTTATTAGATACTTATCAAATAAAGGAAATGACAATCATCATTAATAAAAAACATGATCAAGGGGATTTAATATTTTTTTGAAGAATAAATAAATTTTTTTCATCCTATTTGATTGGGAAATGGAATTTATTAAGTAATAATGAATAGTTACTAAATAGTAAATAGTATATTACTTTATTTAATTTTGGTTTTATTACCTATGATTTTTGTAAATCAAATGATTAAGACCGCAAACGAACAATTCCAAGAGAATGCTTTGTCACCCGTACAATTCAACCTTACATTAGTGTGTGCCACAAACAGAATCTTAGACACTAAGAGATGGAAGTAATACTTGAATAGCTGATGATATTGTGATTATAGGAAAAACAAAAGAAGTGAAAAAGAGCATGATAGATGAAAATTATGAAAGCAAAAGAAAGTATTGGCCTAAGAGTTGGCCTAAGAGTTAAAAAAATAGGAATTTCAACAGGTATAACTATAGGTAACAATAGAACAGAATAAAACAAATAAGAAATTTTAAATGCCTTGGAGTGACATTATACATGTAAAATAATAGTAAAATAAACATAAGGCTGGCCGCGGCAAACAAACTACTTTGAGAACGGAGACGTCTGGAAAAACTTAGTTTTGGCATCTAAAAGCCTAAATGGCTTGTAAAACTATTAACAAAAAATAAATAAATAATTTTAGTACTTTAAAAAAATTTTATTATATAATATAGTAAAAAATTTAAAACAAACGTGAGCATTTTAATTATTGGAATTTTAAAAGGAAAACCTACGTAAAAAGCAATACATTTTTATGACAAACATAAGATAGGCATACCAACAAAAATATAATAATAATGATTACTATGACCAAATAAACCATAAAAACGTCATATATTTTCGGGAAAAAAAAAGACTAGACAAAACCGTACAAAAGCAGAGAAAACATACTTGAATAATAAAATTTGTCGTTGCAGTACAGCCACAATTTTATATTTTAAAACTGATTATGTTTGAGAAACTGTCTACTGAGAATTTACAAATCTAAAATAAGTTTATCCTTTTTAAAATGGCTCCACCCATCACAGACAACCATTAGTTCTGTCAATTATGTACACAGACTTCTATACTATATATAGTATAGAAGTCTGTGATTATATGGTAACAATGCTTATGATAATAATATCCCATTAGGTAATAAAAATAAATCACTGTATTATCAAACTTGAAACCATTTAGAGTAGTTGCTACACAATTAAATTTAGTAAATGGTTTGGAGTTTGGAGTTTGGTCTACACTAAGTATCTAGATGACACATTTTTCAAGCAGTTTTGAGGATTTAAAAATTTTTTTCCCGAGGTATTTATTTAGACTTTTGAGTAACAAGACCTGTGCCCAAAGTTCGCATTGTTTGGAAGATCCCTCGGCCGTTTCGGACGCGAATAGATTGGAGCGAGCCCTCCGGACCGAACGTTCTCGACAGACGTGCAGCTAGGGTCATGGCATAAGTATGTATAAGTATTTACTTATGCCGTGGCTAGGGTCCGTAGGCAAAAGTATCGCGAGGTCGTTTCGTCGAACGGTTTGCGGATTTTATATCGGCCGGATGGGCTCGTTCTGTTCGCTGACACAGAAAAATTATTATAAAAATCAAAATATATAACAGTATCGCAAAACGCACTCACCGGATTATATTCGTAAACCAGAGTCAAACGAGTGAGAACGGTGTAAAGTAAAAAAAACAGTGTACCTATCGCAATTTGCGGGTAATTATCCCGAAACACAAAATATTTAAAACGTAGTTCCGAGAGCAAAATCTGCACTGAGTGAACAACGACTAAAACACCAAAGTATGTCGAAAAAAACCAACAAATCAATGAAAGAGTTTTTTTTTTCTCAACCGATGAGCGATGACCAAACACAAATATTATGTTTTATTTGTTGTTTTGAAAAATAACGAATGATGAAATTAAAAACGTCTTTGTTTTTTTACTATCATTATTACTCTATGGGACTGCGAGTTTTATCGGAATTCCCTAATTCCAATATACAGTATTGTTGCTTCTATACTATAGTGTCTATATAGAAGTCTTTGCAGCGAGTAGACTAAGTCGGTAAGCGACACTCGAGAATGGTTTGGTTGAAATGGAATCCATTGGGAACAGGGGTGGATCTAGAAATTAAAAAAAGGCGGCTAGATCATTAAAGTTAGTTCAAATACAAATCAAAAATAGGCATTGACGACATTAAATTTATATAACAAATAAAATAGTATGTATCATACGTGTTTATATACAAATAGTAGTATTTAACTTAATAATTCTCTTTTAATGTAGGTATATTTTACCGAAAAATACAAATACTATAATTTAATATAATATGACTAATTTTAATAGTTGAATACAATTATATTTTAATAGCAAAAATAGCAAATTAAGTTGACCAATCTTCTATCTTAATCCTTCTAGATGACCTTAAAAATATGTTCATTACCTCCTCGATACTAACAAGTATTTCTTTATGAATATTTAAAACTGCTAATCCATTCACACGCTCTTGACACATGGTTGATCTCAAATAGTTTTTCAAACGTTTTGAAAAATGAAAAAGATCTCTCAGCACTCGCTTCGGTGACAGGTATGGTAGCAAATAAATGCAATAACGTTTTTATAATAGGAAAATACTCATTACAATGTTTTAATGTTTCAATAGCTGTTTCTGGTTTTACATAATGAATTTCGCTCCATTTACTTTTGCAGATTAATATTTCTGGTATTAAATCTGATTCTCGACCAGACCAATCTTCACTATATACTATCTTCAGTTCAGTGTTGTCCGACGTTAGGTAAAGACGTGTGCGTGTATATTACTAATCGACAAATTAATATTATTTATACTAACGTGTTGTAATATGACGGTGTGCCCTAAGTGTCAAATATCAATCTCGCGTATTGAAGACAGTGTTCAATGCAGTGGCGCCGAACCTTTTATAAACCACTGGGGTAAGACCTGGCATGACCTACCCACCCACCCACCTGAGCGGGTTGAAGACCCCCCCCCCCCCCCCCCACCCCCCGGACAACAAAATACGGTACCTTACCCTGTTTACTGCATTAACTGCATGATGCTTATTTGTTGTCCATTTCTCTCATCTCTGTCAACTATTTAGTATTAATAGTAATTACAAATGACAATTATTTAATGTAATAAAATTAATTACTCACAACCCACCCAAATTGACCCACCCCCCCAACCACTAAAATGTTCTGGGGTATTTACCCCACTTGCTATACGTGTTCGGCGCCACTGGTTCAATGTATTACGTGTTACACTGTAACACATAAGAAATGTTCAAAAATGAACAAAGATAGTCTTGATTATCTTAAAACTATTGGCAAAAAATACAATTACGAAGAGTGTACCAAAAAAAAGATACTTGGACGACATGATGACACCCCAATTAAAGACACTGCTCACAAAACAAAAGAAATAAATAACAAATCTATTATCGATAGATTGGATCAAGTCATAGGCGCCGGAACGTAATTTTTTTTGGGGGGGCAAACCCAATGTAAAAAAAATTTTTCAAGAAAATATGTTTTGTTTCTCAAAAATCAGGGGGGGCAAAAAGCATACTTTGCCCACCTTCTGAGAAAGTGGGGGGGCAAGTGCCCCCCTTGCCCCCCCCGGTTCCGGCGCCAATGGATCAAGTGCTAAGAAACTAGGTGACTACAAATAACTCACTAGAAGTACTAAATAATCGTGTTATTAAACTGGAAAAATCATTAATAGAAAAAGATAAAGTAATTCAAAACCTTGAGTATAAAATAAACACTTTGAAGCAAAATGAAAAATCTTGTTATGTCGGAATAAGTGGTGTCCAAAAGGAAAAGGAAGAAAATGTCGAAAATGTAGTCCATGACATTGCTATAGTGCCTTACATATAGATTTGAATTTGTTTGATATTGAAAATGCTTATCGTAAGCCTTCGAACCGTAATCTGGATAAGCCTTTAATTATTGTCGAATTTGCATCAAGGAGAAAACGTGACGAATTTATTAAGAAGCGTGGTAAAATTGAATACAAGTCATCGAATCTATATAAACGAAAGTCTTACGGCTTTCAATAGAAAACTATTCTGGGAATCGAGAATGAAAGGTAAAGAACTGGGCTATCGTTTCATTTGGACAAGTCATGGCAGGATATTTTGCAAAAAAGATAAACAGGGCAAAAAGATACAAGTAAAATGATTTGAAGATCTTAATTTTTTATAATTTACTTTAATTATATCATAGTATTTTTTATATTAAACCCAAACACATCATTATTTAAGATACCCTCAACCGGGATTTTTTAAACTTATATCAACTTACATAATTTTGTCTAATATTAATATAAATGGGTCTATTTTAGTTATACATAATAGTGGGTTTACTACTTATCAGCAATTATTTAACTTCATTCTTATGCCAATACACTGTAACATAATACCCATAATCGGGTCATACAATCCAATACATATTTCAAACATTATAAACAATATTATGCTGATTAAACTGTCATCAGTTCTATATAACACTCGTTTTGTAAACACACATTCTTACCAAGGTTTCATAATTATAAAAATTAATAATATTTTAAAATATCATTGGTATAGAGTAAGACTAAGCAACTTTTTTTTTTTTTTTTTCCTACATAATATCATAAATGATTGAAACAAACTCAGACTTTATAGACTCTTACATCACAATCAATGACGGAAATGTAATAAATAAATCTCAATAACAAAGTAAAGAGTCTAATAAAAAGTTTATGTGAAAGTCATTCTAATAATACCAATGATGTAATTAATTTAATTAGTAAAAATCAAATAAAAAAGGCAATAAATAAAATAGTTAGTGATCTTGATGACAATGTGTGTACCAATAAAATCATAAAAACTCAATATGTCTAATCATAGTATCGTATTATATAATGTACCTATTATATGTAATGCTAATTTAAATTTCTGTCTTTTAATTTTTTTTTTTTTTTTCTTATTATCATGTTATGTCATTTAATTATGTCATATTTTTATTTGTATAAGTATTTACTTTGAACAAATTGTTATATCGTTGAACTCCGTATACCAGATACGAGCATAGCTCAGTTGGTATTCGTATCAGCTATTATTAATTTATTTTGTTGTAATTGTTTTTGGCTAAAATAAATAAATAATAAAAAATATACATCGTTGCAGCTTTTATTATATTTGAATCATCATATTGATCAATAAATGGTGGTTTCAATCCTTCTAAAGGCATTACTTTACTAAATTGTTTATTGAATCTTGTTTGAAGTTGGGAAATCAAATGATCGATAAAAAGCAAAATTACAGTTATCCTATACCATTCTTTTGGATTATTTGTTTCAATAATAAGCCGTGTTGTTTGACGACCACATAAACGTGGTATTCTTAATAAGAATAAGAATTTAGAAGAGATAAGAATTTCTTATCTCTTCGCCACGGGAATGCCAAGTCCATAAACATAATATAAAATTATGCGTCTATCGTCGTGTCAAAAGTAGCTGAAGTGCTACAAGTGTAGGATTAATGGATTAAGGGAATTGGGGACCTCGACTTTCTTTCTCTGTATATCACACTGAAATCCTAGGAATTTAGACGTTTCTTTTGCCCAACATACCGATTGATCTAATGATGCGATAAGAGTTCTGAAAACAGTTTGAATTTGTCATAAAGTGTACTTGAAAACGACTTTTCCACATTTTCACATTTTAATTTAAAAATACATTTTTACAAATTGAATTTAAAAAAAAAATTTTAATTTATCAATATAAAAATCTTTAGACAAAAAATCAAAAATGTGGGTTAGGATGCGTCTAAATTTCTATGATTTTAGTGTGATAGACAGAGAAAGAAAGTCAAGGTCTCCAATCCTGAATCCAGTGGGGCATTAACAAGCAGAAGGCGAAAGGGACGCGGTTGCACTGGACATTATGCAATTGATATCAAAGTGGTATTAACTCCTCAAATAATAGTCCAAATGGTTTGAAATTTTCACACGTTATTTAAACTAATATTATTTATACATGGATACAATTTTTGGAATTTTCGGACAATTTTTATTGTTAAATTTGGTTTTTACCAGGACGTTTACTTGATGACTGAGCTCACTCAGAATCATATTTTCAAAGGCAATTATTGATTGTGGCTTACAGATATTAAATAATGCGTTTGAACCACAACTTCTAAACTAGTGACTCACCCAAAGTGTAGTCGCCACTCTGTCAAACTACCCATGCAACCTAGAGTGATCCCGGCTTTTTTTTTTTGTGTTTTTATTGTGTCCACGTAATTCTTCAATGATTTCTGGTGGTCAAAAAACAATTTTCTAAAAAAAAATTCCTACACGTTAAAGATGTTTAAAGTTTCTAATAATGATGTAGAATTATATGTTTTATTTAGTCCTCAATTATTATATATGTACACTTAATTATTATAGCCTATAGGTATACACTTAATTATTATAGCCTATAGGTAATTACTAATTAGTGTGCAGTATAAGCCACATAATTAGTTATTACTATAGATAATTATTAATTAGTATGCAGTATAAGCCACATCATTATAAATGAAAGGTGCCTTATCTAAAAACGCACTAGTTAGTAATTAATTTGTATTTGCATGTGCATAAACAATTACTACAGACTAAATAGAAAATATTATTCTACATACTTTTTAGAAACTTTAAACCACTTTAACTTGTAAATTTGTTTGTATAAAATTGTTTTTTGACCACCAAAATTCATTAAAAGTTAAACGCCCACCTTATGTATTACTTAAAATTACACAACCTTTAATTTTAATAATATTTGTTTTTAAATCACTGTGCTAGTAATTTTTTCTACTTTTGTTATTATGAAATAATTATAGATGCTTACATTTATATTTTATGTGAATTTAAATTGGCATATAAAATATTACACCTTATCAAACAAGGAATTGTAAAAATTAAATATAGTTAAAAATGGCACCTTTTTTCTATTTGATAAATTATTTAATTAATACAAATGGTTATTGTTACTCTAAATTTGTAATATTGTTTATTTTTTACTTGCTGCTTGAGTAGTTTTGAAGTTAAGGTTGATAGTTTTTTTTTATACAATTCGAAACTGTTTTTCAAAATTTTATTTGTTTCTTTATTTAATTGGTTTTATGTTTTTTTGGTTCACTAAAACTTTTTCCTGAGTATAAACATTTTTGGTCGATTCAATACACTGATGTGAATAAAGTCTGAAAAAAATCCTATTCACACTGTACAAAAAGATGAATAGGCTTACAAATATTTGATAGAATAATAAAATCTAAGCATTCATAAATATTCCACAAAAAAAAATTTCAATTTACAATTATCTGTATCACCAATTTCTTGCACTTTACTGATATCATGGTTTTTTCTGTGGTAGAATTAACTTCCCAAGTTGACTAGGACATTAGTAGACATAGCAAATTTTACATTTTGCTTAGCACACAATAATTATTCTTGTTAGATATTGAAGTATTTTAAAGTAAGTTATAGTATTCAGTAAAAATAATCACATAATTAAAAATGGCATTATAGTATGCACTTAAATTTTAGGATAAAGTATTCAATTATGTTACAAAACCACAATAATACTATATTGGTTTTGCTGAATACATGTTTATTTAAATGATTTTTGTACCAAATTAACATTACATCATCATTGATATAAAACTAAATAATACTTAAATTAATTTGAATAATATTGTACAACTAAGAATGTGGTCTACTTTAAGTTTAAATACTTAACAAAATATAATATACATATCTGTAAAAGAATAAATTAATATACTTGAACTCAAAACAGTATACAATTGTATAAGTAATAAAATAATACATATTTATTGTTATATTTTGTAGTTTGTATTGCAGAGTATATATTTTTTAAGTACAAATAAATAATGAATATAGTTTACATTGTTTGTTACTAATAAATTTGTAAATATAAAGTATTGTAATATATTTTTCAAACTAAGTCCTTGGTAATTGAACAAATTCCAAAAGAATTTTTTTATCTACAAAAGCGTATTAAATTACATTTTAAGCAAATACCTGATGTGTTTATGGAAACAGAGAACACAAAATACCTTTTCGCGTTATATGTTGAATATTAAAAATTCAAAATTTACAGTTTAGTTATTTACCTCTTGAATCAAATTAAAAATAAAATTTAAATGCATAAATATGATAGTGTGTGTTAAGTAATTAAAATATGTTTTATGTTTTCATAAACACAGCATAACAAATGTGATCAATTTTTTATTGATACACAACTCTCAAACAATTTGTTTAATTCCAAAGTAGATAAGAAAAAAATACAAACGTTTTATTACAAAAACATTCTATTGAGATACATAATTATATCAAACATTATACATAATACAAAAAAAATATTTACTAGTTAAAAAAATACCTATATATTTACATATATTAAACATTATATATATATACAACTTTCATAATAAACAAAACAAAATAAAATATATTTATATGATCACAACTGAATTAAATTTTTTATTTAATCACTAAGTTAAATGCAAAAAGAAAAAACCTCATTCACAATATACAAATATACATATACTTGTACCCATATATAAATATAAATGTATATTTATATAAATAGTAAAGTATGATAATACTTTAATAACAAATGTTTCACCTTCTATAATGATTTAAGTGAGATTTAGTCTGAATTGTTTTCAATGTACAGGAATTTAATAAAACCATGGTATCCACGAAAACCATGATTTTTTATTATCTTCAACTTTTTGAGTTTCTTCTTTTATTACTTCTTTTTTTTCGTTTTCTTGCTGCAAGACAACATTTTTTTAGAAATAAACTCAAAATAAATATTAACAATAGGTATGACAAAACAAACAATTTAAAGAAGTATACCAATTTTTACCTTCAATATTCTTCGGTTTTCTCGAAACGCTTTAATAGGGTCTTCATATTGTTTGTATTCATGTAGAATTTCTCTAACATCATTGACATCACTTGTAAATACAACTACAAAGAAATAGTTTAGAGTTGAATTAAACTATGAAAAATTAAATTAAAACTCATTTTACATCCAATCATATTAAATACATAAATCAAAGGTATTTATAATAAGTTATTATGATACTATATTGTACCTTTTAAGAAATCTGCTAGATCAATTAGAGAGTTATTGTGGTCATCACCGGTCCATCTAGGTATAATTAAAGTGTTATTAGGTTGAAGCTGCGTCCAACTTGAATTCCAATCAATTACAATGACTTTAGTTAAATCTCGATTAATTCGATCCATATTTTTTACCAACTGGCCATTTTGAAGTTCAGTACACTGACGAGATAACCGATACTGAATCCATCCTTTTGGATCAATTTCATCTAAAATTGGGGAAGCAATCTAAAAAAAAAAAAAAAAAAAATATGTAAAAACATGAATCATTTATATAATTGTATATTGTATACATATTACGATGAAATAACATACGTAACCATTTTCAGCTGTATACACAACTACTTCAAAATTCTTTCCAATTTGTTCTAGAAAATAATCAACATTTGGCCTCTTTTTAAACCTCCAACCTGTACTATACTGAAATTTAACATTATTTGTAACAAACAAACTCACAAATATGTATTTTTTCTTACACTCCACTCAGGATGCACGAGAAAATCAGTCATCTCAAGCACAAGAGTAAATTTAGGTTTATCATAATAATCTGGTAATGGATCTGGTAGTAATTTATTTGTTGCAGGTATTGTAAACATCTTAAATGTATAAATTAAAAAAAGGGAATTTAATAATTAATATTATAAAAAGTTTAGATGCAAGTTTACATAACATTTTAAAATCATAGTTACACAACATACCTTGTGATAAAATTCTACTCTAAAACATATCCGTTCATATATTTTGATAATAAAAGGAAGATTTTTGTTTTCAATTGGTAAGAATTCGTCATCCTCTATCACTAGATATAAAATAAAAATATTCAATATTTATATATTAGTTAATTCTCTTGCATGTATTTGAAATTGTAAAAATGTATCCTTACAAACCGCAATAATAATTTTATTATTTGATTAGAATAGTTGTAAGGGCATACTAAGGACACTGTACAATATTATTAAGTGATATCATACCTAATGTATAAATTCCAAACGCCAGCGTTGATAGACCTAGTGACATGGAAATGATTTTGAAAGTTTTCATTGATAGTTGTTTTAAGTAGATTTTTTTCATTCCAGCTGCATTACTGGAAATTGATCGTATTGTCGTAGTTTGTCGATACTTCAGACATATTTTGCCTGGACAACAAAAATAAATTGTACACGGTTTTTGTTTTAACTTGAATAAATCATGAAAACTTACGCCGAGAATATGAGATTTGATGGTTTTTGGAATTCAAACAGAGTAAATTACAAATTAATTTACAACCGCAACTATTCATTTCAAAAAAACGACAGATAGGTGTTTTCATATGTGAGAGATCAAATGCAATGTCTTAAAATTTATACATACGAGGGCTGAAAAAAATAATTCTTTACTAATATTTTTCTATGGACTATGAATCAGATTGAATAAAAAATAAAATAATTATTCAGAAATCAGAAGACAGAAATTACAAATTTGATAACCTGGTCTTCTTATCTATCTCGGATGTAGTGACCCAAGGTTATAAACAAGGTGGACATACCTTGGTTATAAACCATGGTAGTGGAAGTTATTTAAATTTGATAGATAAAAAGACTGCTTATCAGGTCTGCTATGTTGATTATTAAACCATAGACAATATAGAATAGAATAGATATAGAATATCTATGTAGTTAACAGCCTGCTGATTATAACTGAAAAAGACCGTGAATCATAGTGATAACAAATATCACTTTTTGCTGATAATGGGTAAAATGTCAACAAGCTCTTCTGCATGTGTTCTTTAAGTAAAAATTGTAAAATGTATATTGTTTCGTGAACTTCATGAATTAGGCGGACGTAAAAATCAGATTACAACAACAACGTTTCAAAATTTAAGATAAAAATTTGAAATTCGTTAGAAGTCTTCGGAGTGTTCACGAACAATGAGCTTTCAAGATTTAAAACTGTCCAAGTACCTATGCGACCAACTCAAATTAGTCGGTAAGTTCGTGCGTATGTAGATAAATAAAGTTCCTAGTTATTATTGTTTTTTTTTACTTTTTACTATTTTTGCTCAGGCGTCAAATCGCCAACTGAAATCCAAATGCATTGTATACCGAAAATACTGGATGGCGTCGACTGCATAGGCTGTGCCAAAACCGGAAGTGGTAAAACACTGGCGTTTGCTTTGCCCGTTCTTCAAAAACTCTGGGAAGATCCGTACGGAATATTTGCGCTTGTACTAACGCCAACCAGAGAATTGGCCTTTCAGGTGAGGATTAGCTTTATGATTTCACTGGCGTTTATGGTTATTTGAATTACTGGTTTTGGTTTCTTTATAGATAGCGGACCAGTTTGCTGTGATTGGTAAGCCCAAGAATCTCAGACATTGTGTAGTCACAGGTGGAATGGAAATGATTGTGCAAGCTCGAGAATTATCTAAAAAACCACATATTGTTGTTTCAACACCTGGAAGGTATCAAAATGCAAAATAAGTGTGCACAAAAGAATTTAAGCATGTAATATTAACAGTATTCTATTGTGTATTTAGACTAGCAGATCACTTGGAGAGCTGTGACACATTTTCATTGAAACGTATAAGATTTCTAATATTAGATGAAGCAGATCGATTGTTAGGAGGTCGATTTGATAAACAAATAGCAACTATTTTTGAAGCTCTCCCAAAAGAACGACAAACTTTACTGTTTAGTGCTACTATGACTGATACACTTGAAAAAGTTAAAATGATTACAAAAAAAAATGTAAGTTAATGCTACATCAATAATTATGTATTAAAATAATAAATCATAATATGGAAATATTAATTTATATATAAATTAAGATTAAATTTAAATAAACAGCTAGATAGAATTTTTTAGAATACACTGAAAATGTTAAGCCAGAACCCAGAGATAATAAATCAAAATATAAATCAAAAGATCATAAACAATTATTTAAGACTTGTAATTTTTCAATGCTCATGTTATTTTAGTGTGCATATTATAGTTATTGATTATTCAGTATTTTTATTCAAAATTCAATGTTATAATACGTAATTCATAGAATATGATTACACGCTTATTATATTTTATTATTTTAAGATCAACTAGTAATCAATTAACGCTGAATTATGTTACTAAATACATTTATACATCGTCAATAATACTAATGATATTATTAATTTAAATTTTAGACGTTTGTATTTGAATCAACTGCTGAAGTGAAAACAGTCAATGAATTAGAACAATTTTATGTACTTTGTCCATATAATGTTAAAGATGGATATTTAGTAGAAATTGTGAGACATTTTAGAGAAAAAGATGAAAAAGGATTAATTATGATATTTACTGATACATGCAAGTGAGTGTGTTATATGAATATGATACATATAGGTACATAAAAAAAATTATATTTATTTTAAAATATAAACCCATACTTCTATACAATTTTATGAAAACATCTAATATTTAATGTAAAATAAACATCTTTCATAAATTGAATATATTGTTAATACAAAAACAAGTTATATTTAACTCCAGTCTCCAACCTTAAATTACATACTCTAAATTTAATATAAAACACTCAAATTGTTTCTGAAAAAAACTCTTCTGGTATCAACTTAGTTTTGCGGTACCCATTCATAAGTATTTTTAATTTCTAATATAAGATCGGTTTTAACTTTTAACAAAATCAAAATTTTGTAGTGAATATCTATATTTTAGGCTCTTCATGATTTAAAAAAAAACCACACAAATTCTTATAATATGTTTTTTATTGTTAATTTATAATTGATATTATATTTTGTTTACCAAATAAAGTTTAAAAAATTATTTGATAAAATAATACGTTGACTGCTGTGTAATACTGACTTATCATTTCCATTAGTTCTTTTAATTTTAGTATGAAATGTTCTATATTTACAGTTGAAATTTGTTAGGATAATTTACAGAACATGTTTTTCATTTACCAATAAGTACTTACAAGATAATTGAGGAAAATTAATCTAGGTTATGCATATTCTTGTATGTGTTTACTTTATTAAATTTAAATAGCATTTGTAAACTTAATGTGTTATTTTTTAGAAACTGTCAGTTGTTACATATGACTTTAAATGATGTTGGATTTGACACGGTATCACTCCATGCAATGATATCTCAGCGACAAAGATTGGCTAGTTTAGCTAAGTTCAAATCTCATGTGTCCAAGATTTTAATAGCAACTGATGTTGCTAGTCGTGGTCTTGATATTCCAGCTGTGTCGTTAGTAATAAACCATACTATTCCAAACAATGCCACTGACTATGTTCATAGAGTGGGAAGAACGGCCAGAGCTGGAAGACGAGGTCTAGCTGTATCTATAATAACTCAACATGATGTAAAATTAGTTCAATCAATTGAAAAAAAAATCAATATTCAATTAAAAGAGTATAATGTTTCAGGTAAACATTTGATGACTTCATTTCATTATTATTATTCTCTATAATTCAAATTGCTTATTTGTTATTCTCAACAGTTGACAATTTGAGAAGAATTTATTTTTCATTCTGAAATATAGTTTTTGATTTTTCTTTTTCAAGTATTTTATTGCCACCTTCAAAGTCTAAAAATGATTCTATTTAACATTGAAAATACCAAGTTTTTCACTTTTGCTTTCTTGCTGAACTAAAATACCTTTGAAAAAAGGCAATACTAAAGATTTTTAAGGATACAAATTTTAAATCAAATTATTTTTATTTTGTTTTGAAAGGGTGGCAAACATTTTCTGTTAAATTTTAATATTTTAAATCGTTTATAAGTTGAGACTAAAATTTACCTCTTGCAAACGGTGTTATGCCTATTTATAGTCTTGCTTTTTTATGAGTTTACAGTTTTATTTTTTTATAATTAAGTTTTATGTTCAGTTACAAAACTCAACAACTGTACAATTTTAATTTCTAACAGTTATTTTACATTTTATTAGGACTTCATGTTGCCAAAATTTTGACTCAAGTACATGTAACTAAAAGAGAAGCACAAATTAAACTAGATGAAACAGATTTTGATGAACGGCGGTTAATAAATAAAAGAAAAAAATTAATAAATGAAGACAAAGATCCTGATGAAGTAGAAAAAGAAATAAAACGCAAGAGGAAAGAAAAACGACAAAAACAGTTTGACAGAAAAAAAGAAAATTACAAAATCAATCAAGAAGTTAGTACAACTGGTCAACAAAATGAAGATATTTTAGAAGAAAAGATAGTAAATAAAATCAAGGGTTCTAATTAGGTATAACAGGAAAAAGAAGCTAACAAAAACATCGAAGAAATTGATGTTATTTAAGTATGAACAATATTCAGGTACCTATTAAAGTAAAAAGTAAAAAATATCAGATGAAAATAAAGTTTTAATTTTATATATGTATTTGTATTTTTGTTTTGTGTTTAATTTCAGCTTAAAGTGTTAAATGATATTATGCAAACACAGGTTTTCATCATTGTGTTCAAACGTAAAACCTGAGATTCAAAGTAATTTTACTAATACTTCGACTAATTAATTTGTATTGTTTAAAACTGAAGTTGTTTCATTCAAAATATTATGCACTAAAGCGTTAAATACAAGAAAAATACTTTTTAATTCAATTTAATTTAATATTAAAATAATCTTGAGAAAAATATTGTATCAATAATTGGTTAAAACATTCATGTGATTTTAAATGAAATTATTTGTTATCTTAAGAATTTATAGTACTTAGTGTGTTTCACAAAGATGAGGAAACGTGTGTGTCAACAGTCAACACAGATTTTATTTTGAGAAGTACTTTTGTTCAATGTTTTTGCATTTTGCATTTTTCTTAACTACTTAGTACTTAACAAACATAGTTATCACTTAAGCAACATCAAACGAATTAGTTCCATAAGTAGTTCTTAAAATAATTTGATTGTCCAACATTTATGTTTTGCAGAATGCAGTGTTAACACCTTATATAGGGTCAAATTGGGGGCCAAGTTTTTATCGGGCTCAAAAATTGTACTGTCCTTTCTTTAAAAAATGCTCAAAAAATTATTTACGGACTATGTATCAAATGTATTTAAAAATACTTACATTAATCTATAGCTAAATTTATGCTGTAAAATAGATACTTATTGAGAAATGATTGTGAAACTTGTTTATATTGAGTGATTCGTGATTATCCCTTAGGTTGGACTTGACCATGACAAAAAATAGTTGAAAGGGCCATTTGGGTCTTTTATCAACTGTGAGTCATTTGATAATGTTGTACCTCATTAGGCCATTACTGTCTATATGAATTAAAATTAAAATAGTGAGTTTGTTAGTTATTTGGCTGGACCAGATCACAGACCACTGTTTTGAAAAAAGTGTAGTTGAACGTTGTATATTAAATTTAAGAGCTATAATAAAACAATGCTTATGAATGCTTTAGAATTTTTCTAAAAATGGTCAAAAGTTCCAAAAGTTGTACCCACGTATAAAGAATATTAAAACATTGTGTAAAAATTTCAAACTATTTGGACAATTATTTGATTATCAATTGCGTACAGTGTGTAATTTCATTGTTATTTTCAAAATAACACAATTTTATTAATACTTTTTTTATATGCTTTCAGAAACTTTAAACAACTAAAAAACAATTTGTGATAACGTAACAATTTTCAAAATTTCCTAGTAGCATACAAATTTATATGTTGATAACCTTGTATTAAATTTTCAAAATTTCATCTGGAAAATTAAATTTTTATTTAATAAAAATTACAATTTTATTTTTAAATTTTAAAGTTTTACATAATATGCGTTTTAGCTCTTAAATTTTTGAAATTTCTATACACTTTTATTAGATCTGTAATAAAAACCTATACTTATGTAATGTAAAAATTTCATTTATTATTTTGGAACTTATGGCTAAAGAATCAAATTGAGTATGTCTAAAACTGCACATTTGCCGTAATTTTTACAGATTTTCTCTTACCTACTTATAACATATACAATTTTGAACCCATAAAGTAAACTCACACACACAGATCACTCAACAATCATGAGCTGCATGACCCAAAAATTGAAATTGGGTATGAGTGTAAAGATCATAGCATTATTGAAGAATTTAATGGGGTTTTATAGTGTTAACTGTTCATTAACTTAAGTCGTTTAACAATAGTGATATTTAAAAAAAAAAACACATTAATGATCTTATGAAAATCAATACTTTCTTTGCTACACTCAGAATTTAAGTTAAAAATTAAAAGCTACCAGAAAATGTTTCATTGCTGGATGACTTCTATTTTATATAAATAGGTATTATTGTGTTGAACTGATGTTAATCCTGTCAACTTGGGCCTGTTACTAGTTTTTGTTTTGTACAGGTCAGATATTATTGTACCTTTACTTATAATAAAATTAATTTAAATAAGAAACTAATAATTTTATTAAACAATTTGAACTCTGAGAAAAAATTTTGAGTATTTATAAATTTCTTCTGTCCCAAATCTTAGAATAAAGTGGTGGCCCTTCACCAGAACAGGCCCAACCCGGACAGAAAATCTGGCTATTAAAATGAATTATATTCCTCTAAATGCTCTTGGGCAACCAAATGACCGAGAGCTCCACCAAATAGTTTTAAACAATTTTCAGCATAGAAAAGTAAGAGCACCTCCATAAAAATTTTGTCTTTAATGAAGCATACCTACCCATTTGTTTTTTTTAAATTTATTGACTAATCGGGGAGTCTATTTATTCAAAAAATATTATCATGACTAGTTTGTAATATTATGTTCTAGTTCATAATAAACTTAGAGCTTGTATTTTAGTTTGTGAAGGAACTGGTTTCTTACGGCATTTATCGAGTCGAATGTGATCAAAAATTGTTGTATACTCGACCGTATCGACAACCGGTATATTATTTAATATTTTGAAAATAAACTACTGAACTATTGCAGCGAATTCTCAAAAAGAATAATAACTATTCTCAGATTGTTTGAACAAAAACGGATGTTTGCAAATTTTTTTCAACGTTCAAGTACCGCATGACGTATTGACGTGTACGGTGTAAATTTTACAAAATCATAAAAATAAATCAGATATCAGATATAAAACAGTAAATCCGTGGACCAAATCAAAAATAATAAATATTCACAAGATATATAAGCATATAGTAAGTAGCAAGTAGATAGGTAAAATTTTTTAACAATAATTATGTTATTGTACGCCGTACCCGGCGCGACGTTGGGTTGCACACACTGCGTTTTCGCTCATTGACGAAAATAATTAAGTCCGCGGATCGATCGAATATTATTATCGCGTTCGTCGTTCCATATATTTTGTTTTGTTTTTTTTTTTTTATGCTCATCAACTGTTCGCACTCCACTTACACATAAACACGGCTCGTTTATCGACATTATTATTATTATTATTTTTACAGAAATTTTGATACAATTTTGCGGCCGTTTGTGGACGACGGTCTCGATACACAGTAGACGTCCTGCTGCAGCTGCTTATCTGTTGACTGTCCGTCGCGCGTTTGCGTAATTCGCCTGTCCCGTTGTGTGTCTGTGTGCGTTCGTGTACGTCGAGCTTAACTCCTTTTGTTTTGTTTTTCCGTGTTTTGTAGTTACGTCGCTCGAGAAAACCATTTATAAACCCCTGCTTGCGGGTACCGTCATAGCCGAGAATAACGGGCGAAAAAAAAAAAACTAAACGAAAATCGCCTCCCAAAAATATGAAGTCGACCGCCAACGTCTTCGTCGCCGCTACCGCCGCCTAGTGCACCGCCGCGTTATCGATTTCGGGACGACCGTAGTATTATGATGAAGAAGACAAAACGTCCGGTCGCCTTTGTTGAACGTGAGTAGAAAAATAAAAACCTTAGTCTTAAAAAATCTTTATCAACGCCGCTCGTCTCCGCAAACATTTTTGCAAACAACCTGTTGTGTCGCCGTGACGGCCGTCGTCCGTTTTTGTCAGTTGCCCCAACGGGTTGAAAATTTTTTTCTTTTTCTTTTTTTGCCATTTGCGTTGTATCTACACGTCTTTTGTACCTACGTAAATGGATTTTGAGTCAAAATGTTAGTGTTATACTTAGGTGGGTACCACTTAATGATGTGTCAAAAGTTTTTTTTTTTGGAAGTAGGTTCACACATAGTTAATCAACTGATAACGCATTGTGTTCGTAGGCCGAACCTATGTATGTAGTAGGTACCTACAATTTGTTTAGTAAACAGTTCTTTGTGACAATTCTGAATTTTCACTTTATAGTGTTGAAAATTTAATACTAACCAAACAACACAATTCCTAAAAAATTTGGTTTCAGTAGTTATTTGCCTTCCTGTCTGCTGTAATATATACCGATAATATACAATAGTATATTTAAAATAAAGTAAAAACATTATAGGTAAAATATTACATCCGGTATAAATTATACACTCGGTGCCGAGCAACTTGGGCTAAATCATCATAAACTGACGTCCAATGACACAACGCCGTCGTGCGACTGAGCCCTGTGTCAGAACTATCAGAAATTAATAACATTCTCAATTTTAATTTAACTATCCACTCTTCTGGGATAGCTCTATAAGTAAGTAGACTACCCAGATTGAAGTCTGTGCAAGTATATTAAACAATATAACTTGTTTAGTATACTTAGTTGAGTTTTTATTTCAGTACATTAAGAAATACCTAAGCTGATTTCATTAATGACCGTACGAGTGATATTACGTGGTACCTACAATTTAAGTTTTGTGCTCGATTATTCGTGGTCTGAAACCTAGGTATCTGTATTTTACAACTACTGGTGGCTATTCTATTGGCAAGTGTCATCTCATGATCTTTCCTAATACTTTCTGAATAATTCTGTGCTCGATTATTCATGGTTATCAACCTCTTGTAAAAGCATCTTAGAAGTAATGTCAGCCTTTGCGCTACTTACTGCTCTAAAGAACTGCTGTAGTTTTGACACTACCTGGTAAATTGTATACTTAAGGTTGCTATTATCAGCCTCGTATACAACACTGCATACAACTTACTATAGACGTTTTTACTTCAGTTTTTACATTGTTGTTTTTATTTATTTTTTTTTTTTGGCAATAAATCCAAAAAATGATAACTTTTTATTTTACATTTTACATTTTTTTACGTACATACATTTTACGTGTTTACATTTTTATACACTTGGAATGAAATGTAAGATTAAACATCTTAGATATTTTAAAAAAAATTGGCTATTTTTGAGTTGCATATATCAGGGTTGAGAGAACCTTTGGAAGTGCCTATGTATAAAACTTCAAAAATATTCAATATTTTACAGGTTTTGTTTCATTAAACCTACAGTTTTCATATTTAATAATCCAAATGTCAATCAAAACTTTAACACAAGTTTTAAAAAGTATTTTGCTTCCAATAATATCAGTGAAGCTTTTTAAACAATAATTTTTCCAAAGCTTATTTAAATAAAGTACCATTTTTACTTGCTATTAGAATGGGACATGGGTGATATATATATTTATGTGTGTGTATATAAATAGGTATGTCAGTAGGTATGTGGTGAAAATTTCAAATTCTTTTGACTAAATCGAGGACCTATACCTAAGAATTTAATACCTAAAACTTTAAAATTTACAATTTGTTTAGCAGAATTTTGAATTATTGTTGGTAGCAATTTATCATTACTCACAAAATTAGTAAAAAATTTACATCTTCTAAATGACCTGCTTAAAGCTGTGACCTACTCCAAGCAAAGTCACTATACTTTTTTTATTGTACAATTCTACCATTTTCAATTAGGTACCTACTTTTATTCTTGTTTTTGACTTTTTTGTGAAGTTTTTTCTTGTAATTATGTACCTTTAGTTATGTGCCAATCCTAGTGGATTAGGTTAGTACCTATATTTAATTGCATAAATAACTTTTTTCAAAATGGTAGTTAGTTTATAACATACTTTTTAACTATTTTACATTTTAGGTACGTTTGTATTTGTTTGTTATCTAGGTCTACTACTTATGTACCATAGGTATTTTACCTACCTAAAAATTTAGTGTCTTGAGTGTTTGTTATTATTTTATTGTATAATAGTCATAATTAAAATACCTATTTTTCATTAATAAAATGATGTTAACATATTTAGTTGAGGTAGATTATAACAATGGCATTAGCCATCAAGAATAAAGAAATAAAAATGTAAGTGAAACACACATTACTTATTCACTAGTGTATAGGTTTATTATATTCTATGTCCTTCTTCATACTAATACCAATTTATCATCCGTGACAATCCATTCTTTAAAATATTAATTGTTAATCAAGTCACATTTATCTGCAAACAATGTGATTATTATTCTGAAGAATATCTTAAATTACACGTATACAAACACCACCACACTCCTGTATCAGATTAGCAGAACTAATACTAATGGTTAATATATATTCGTAGGTTTGTAATAACAATTTAACACTATATAGATACTCTGATATCAATGTTACACTTATAAAGATTTATGTATATAATTGTAAATATATGTAATAATTATATATGTGTGTGTGTGTGTATTTGTATAACATAACTGAAATTGTAATTTTGTAATTTGCGTAATAAAACTACTACTAGTCATCTAAAAATTAACGTCATACCTACCACTTTTTTAATAGGTACCATTTAATTAGTACTGAAGTCTATATGGGTGCCACATTAATTTAAAAGTACGTTATAGAAGGTACCAAAGCATTTAAATAATGAAAGTTGTTTAATTTATTTGGTAGGTTACTTACCTACTTAAAAAAAATCCTTAAAATTGCCATTTAATTAAATTCTTAAATTTATCAGTTACAAGTTTTAATTTCGTAATATTTAATATATGCTTTATTTGCCCTTCAGTATTATTTAGGTACTATCTAATAATATATTGAAATTAGTACATAATGTATATTATATTAATACTACTAAATGTTAATAGTAGTTTGATACTTATTATTAACTATCAACTAACACCTAACTGTATAGGTAATTATCTATTATTTTTTTGTTTGTATTTTTCAGATTCTTTATAATGTACAAAATATTTATCATACACTAATGTCTTATTAGTATTGATTGTACATTAAAATTCAGAATGCCACCCGCTAGGCCCGGGAGTCTCAAAGACCCCGAGATAGCTGAATTGTTTGATAAAGAAGACCCTGAAAAAATATTTGAAGATTTACGGGAAATTGGTCACGGAAGTTTTGGTGCTGTATACTATGCCAGATATTCACAAACCAAGGAAATAGTTGCCATAAAAAAAATGTCATATTCAGGCAAACAAAGTATGGAAAAATGGCAAGATATATTAAAAGAAATAAGATTTTTAACTCATCTAAGCCATCCAAACACCATAGAATACAAGGGGTGTTTTTTGCGGGATCATACAGCATGGGTAATATTTTACTGAATGCATTAGCCCATTTTATAAATGGTTCATATTACCTACTCTTAATTTTTATTAATTTCAGTTGGTAATGGAGTATTGTTTGGGTTCAGCTTCAGACATTATTGAAGTACACAAAAAACCTCTGATGGAAGAAGAAATTTCTGCTATTTGTGATGGTGTTCTTAGAGGTCTTACCTACCTTCATTCCTTAGATCGTATACATCGAGATGTTAAAGCAGGAAATATTTTGCTGACAGATAATGGCACTGTAAAACTTGGTAACTTGATTTATCTTTATTGAATATAAAGTATAAAAACCCACATCTTAGTTATTAAAATAATTAAAAATTGTATTTATATTAAAATTTAAAATAATAAAAAGTTACCTTTATAAAATAATTTTTTTTTTTTAAAACAAAGTAACTTAATCAAGGAATAAAAATAATAAAAGAATTTTTATACTGCAGTGGTGCAATCAAGGAGGTAAACTTTATATCTGGATATCCTCTCAGGCCATTTAAATTTGTGGAAAAATATAAATGTACTAATTTTCATTCAATTAAAAAAATATTTGGTACTTGGTAGTGCCTAATTCATAAATTGTAATATTATTAGAAATAGAGATTTTAAAACTGGAAACTTCAAATATCTATATTTGTTCATTTATTTTGTATTAGTACTTAACTAAGAAATGTGTGTTTGACACTGATCTATTTGATTTATGTTTTTATAGCTATGGACTATGGTGAAAATTTCAATATCTATTACAAAATAATATGTGTATTATTCACTTGTTCATTTTTTGTAATTTTTACAAAAATTTTTTTTAAACTGATATTAAGTTACGCTAATTTGCTATAAAAAAAATTTTCATGTTTGCCCTCCTTAGACAAATTTTGGTTGCATCATTGGTTAAATACTATAATTTTTTAAACCTAAAAATCTAAAAAGGAAAGCCTTGCACTCCTTTGAAGACCAGACCAACCTTTATTATAATATGTTATAAACATTTGAAAAAAAAAAATTTAATATACCTTCAGTACTTACTGTAAATTGTTCTTGTATAATTTTACAAAAAAATAAGTTTTTGAAAATTTACCACATTCTTTGTTAGGTATGAGTCTAGCAATCTAACATTGTACAAATTATTTTGAAAATATTGAACAGTACATAACTTGATAGGAATTTTATCTAATACTTGGCTGTATTTTAATTCGTTTCATTTCACTTTGCTACCATTTTAATCTATTTGGGGTTGGTCACCCCCGTATAATAATAATTTTGATCTTTCACATACCGTTACACTACAGAAATCAAATAATTTTCAATTCCATAATGTATTCATTTTTTTATTATTGGTATTATTTTTTCTTCAAGCACTACTTCCAATTTCTCCTTTTGCTTCTGTGTTTTCTCTCTTCTTCACTTGTCATGACTGTTTTGATCTAATTTATATCAATTTTACAACAGTTAATACTACCTCTAAACATTGTCTAAAGTATTTACTAAATTTCTCTAAACACTTCACACATCTATCCAGTAAAAATTGCTTCTTTTTACACCTGTATACTGTTCCATTATTTTTATCTACTGCTCATCACTCTAACTTATATCTCATGTCTGTACTACATAAATATTTAGGAAATATATCTAATGTTTCCCCCTAACAAATAATATGCAAGATTTGTGTTGTCAAAAAAAGTAAAGCTATTAGTATAGTAAAAATTCATCATACATTTAGTTAGGTATTATTACAAAATAAATTTAACATTTTTGATCCCTAAAATTTTTTTTTTATTTAATATATATTATGATTTATTTATTTAGCTGATTTTGGGTCGGCTAGCATAAAATGTCCTGCCAATAGTTTTGTTGGTACTCCATACTGGATGGCGCCTGAAGTTATATTAGCTATGGATGAAGGACAGTATGATGGAAAAGTTGACGTTTGGTCCCTAGGAATAACATGTATTGAATTAGGTAACAACCATTATTTATTAATTATTATCTATGTTCCTATAAGGTTCACACAATTTTTTTTCTTTTTTTAGTATTGTATAAAAATGTGTACTAAACTTATTTAATCATTTAATTAAGTTTTAAAACATATTTCATGTTTTAAATAGCAATCTTTTATATTCTGAGTGTAGCGAAATATGTATTGATTTGACAAATTTTTTCCATGTTTTTCTTGAAACAATTTTCATTTTTATTGGTAGTAAAGTTACTCTGATCTATACATATTAAGATTTTTTTTTTAATTTTGTTAACTTAAAAAGTTATAATTAAAAATGAAAATGATGCAATTTTCAAAAATAGGTACTTCAAATGATTTGAAATTATTCACAGACATTTTGTTAATGTGAAATTGTAATTAATTTGCAATTTTTGGGTGATTTTGACTGGATTTGTTTAGTTTTGAGTTTTAAAGACCTAAAATCCTAATATAACCTAAACAAAATATTTTTCCAATTATGGTTTTAAAAATTTTAAATTTATTTTGTACAATTTTGTTTTGTCATCATTATTGTTTTGTGTTAAGCAATAACTTGCTAATATTGTTCAAACTTATTGAAAGTTGTAGACGTTACTGGTGTAGATGAAGTTGTTAAGACATTGAAGTTGAAAATAATTTTTTTAAATTAAAATTTTATTTTATAATATAAACTAATACTTTATTCACGAAATATTTTCCTTTAATATCAAATTTCAAATTAAAATTATAATTTTATTTTTATTTACATCTTTGCATTATTTGATTATTTTCGTTCTATTTTTTTTTTTTTTTTTTTTACAGAATCTTGTTATTTGAAATTTTTACACCTTATTAGAACAAGCGAAGTACAAACACGGTAAAAATTTCAAACATTTTCAGCTGTACTGAACTTGCTCTGAATCTTTTTTGAAGGCAATAATTGTTCATTGCTTTCAAATTTAATGTAATACATTTGCATTGAGTTGTCCAAAATAATTGTGATACACAGTGTGACATAACCAAAGTTATAGCTGTTTAATTTTTTGTAATGCTTTTATTTTTGCAATCATATTTGTTTTATAATCATTAGACATTTACTAGACCCAGTTTCTATGCGTTTAGACCTGTATTTTTGAAAAATTATTTTTTCTATACATTTTTATTATTGTTAAATTAGCCATATTATTTCAGTCATTGCCAATTAATTAACATTTTTTTTAGCTGATAGAAAACCTCCATATTTTAATATGAATGCTATGAGCGCCCTCTATCATATTGCTCAAAATGAAACAACTTCCATGCAAGCAATCCAATCATCCGAATGGACAGATACTTTCCGAAACTTTGTAGAATTGTGCCTTAAAAAAAGTCCATTAGACCGTCCATCTTCAAATAAACTTTTAACTGTAATTATATCTATTAAATTTCTTAATAATTGTAATTAGTGTATTAATTGTTGTTTGATTTTTTTTTTCTAGCATCAATTTATAGTTCGTACAAGATCAAAAAATGTTTTAATTGATCTTATACAAAGAACAAAAGCAGCTGTGCGAGATTTAGATAACCAGAATATTAGAAGATTGAAAATCCTCATGGGAGAGTCATGTGAGACTGAAAGTACTGTTGGTGACACTGACGGTAAATATAGTCTTAAATAATTTCTCGTTTCCCATTGAAAAACCTATAATAATATAAAAGTATATTTGTTTTAAATTTAATGCTTGAAATTTTTGGAAAATAAACAGGAGGTGAAAGCAGCAAGAGTAATAGTGTTACATCAGAGCATTCAATGCAGTCTATTGGTGTCAGTGCTTCGTCTCACAGTAGTTCCGCTAATAGTACGCCGAATATGAATGACATAAATAATATGAGCACAAACAACCACTACCCAACAGCTAGAAATCGACACCAAGTATTATTAATTTATTAATATTATTTAAATGCACTGCACATAAACACCTTATTAGTTTAAAATGTATCATGGTAATTATTTGATATGAAATTCATACTACACAAGGTGTTAGTATGCATTGTAATATTATTTTAGTTCAATCATTTTGTAATGATCAATAAAATATTTTAATCATATTATATCAATGCGTTTTTGCACCAATATATAGAACATATTATTTCATTAATTTAATATTTATATAGAAATTTCCAACAACAAATTCAAAATACATTTTAGTTTTGAAAACAATGAAACGTGCCTATAATCAATGTTAATCATCTATGTTTTTTTAGATTCTAAACGTAGCCAAGAATTGTATTGTTTTACAGTTTTTTTTCTGTTAACACTTTTTTGCATAGTAGAAATAATCAGATTTTTATAGTTAACATAAAATAAAAAAAAGAAGGATGGGAGTGAAGTAGTTAAGAGTAACAACTATGTGTTAGATTTAGTCACTTTGAAAATTGTGGTGAAATTATATAATAATTTAGTATCTGAAAGCAAATGAAAATGTTATTTTCTAAATTTATGTTTCTAAATAAGCTCTGTGGATCCAATTAATATACTTGATGGTTAGTCGTACAATTTTGAAATTTTAAATTTGTCACAAATTTTTTCATAACTTTCATGGGGTTAAGTTCCAATAACGTGTCTATTAGTTTAATTTAATTTTAAAAGATTTATTGTTAACCAAAACCAAAATAAGAAAATATTACATAACATTATGAATAAGGATTAGGAAAAAAACATTAATTCATTTTAAAGATGTTTTAACATTTAATACTAAAAATTGGTTTAGATGTGGATTTTCAATTATTTATTTATTAAACTAATTGAATATAGAAATTGTGTAAAATAATGTTTGTTTGATATTTTTACTAATATAATTATAACTTAGCTGTTTGTTTATTCAATAAATGATAGATACATAAAAAATTGCAACAGTAAAAAAAAAAACTAAAATTAGATTTAGGATGAATCTAAGAGTTCTAAACTTTTTAACATGGGACGGCAAAATAATTTTTTATTGTGAGCAACTTAGTGATTCTGGCCTTTTGAAAATATATTTCACAAATAAATGCAACCATGTTATCTTCTTAACTATGTTATCATGAAATGTTTTCATTTTTATCATAAAATTATATTAATAATTGTAAATTGCGTGGTAAGAGAAGTTTAAACACTTAAACCTTATTAGTTATTTACAAAAGTATGAATCTATGTGATTTTTCAACATTTTTGTTGCATAATTAATGACCACAAATCATCTTGTTTAACCTTACACCTCCCCAAAACAACTTTTCTAACTACATTTGTCAATAGTTATCTTGTAAAATATAATTATTGTCAATGAAAATTACATGTAAATGGCGACAACTGACAAGTCATAATCACTCAATTATCAGGAAAATTTAAAAATATTTTTTTTTTATTATTATTCAAACTGAATCTAGTCTGTTAATAATTTGGTATTTATTTTTCATTTATTTAAAATTATATTCTATATCTACTAAAAATATTTCTTTTGCTATGTTTACTGAATTACATTTAAGATAGAAATGTCAAGACTTGTCTAATTTCTTGGAGCACATTACAAAAAAAAAAAGAAGAAAATTAGTCTTCTTTACAGATTGTATAAATGTTACTTGACCTTATGTGTATGCCATAATCTCTTAACAAAGACTTTTTATTTTTACTTTTTTTTTATGTGAGTAGAATTAGATTTATTTTTCATTTTTTTTTTTTTTAAGATAATTACTTACTTTTTTTTATTTTAATACAATTTCTCATGTAATTTACCAAATATCTTTTCTGACTTACACCCTCTGTACATAAATGATGACACTTTATATTTTCTAATACACAAAGTTAATATAAAACCCAAAAAATACCATGATAATAAAGTTTCCCAATATCTACAAACAAATAAGAAAAACTAAATGTCATTAATTATGCTCTATGAGTTGTATATTTTTATGTTCTTTATGTGAAATTGATGAGTAAAAAAATGAAATAATGTTAGTAAAAACAAAAACCCATCTATTATAGTACGCTGGGTATAAAAAACTTATATTTTTATTTATAATTGTGGTTATTAAATATTACATTTTATTTTTTAGATACAATCTAACAATAATACAAATTCTACTATTTCCAATGATCATGTGGCATTTGGAGCACCTAATAATTTTCCAACAATTCGAACTACTTCAATAGTCACAAAACAACAAAAAGAACATATGCAAGAAGAAATGCATGAACAAATGTCTGGCTACAAACGAATGAGAAAAGAACACCAAAGTGCATTAATGAAGGTAAATAATCAGTACTTACAAATTATGTTTTGGAAAATATAAATTATTAATTTGTTTTGTAATTATGTAAATTATTTTAGCTTGAAGACAAATGTAAACTTGAAATGGAAGGCCATAAACAACTGTTAGATAAAGAATATGAAACTTTGTTATTACAGTTTAGCAAAGAACTTGAAAAACTTCAATTCAAACATCAACAAGAGTTGGATAAGAAGGTAAATTATTTAGTGCAATTATTTCTTTTTCTTTTCCTCTAAACTATTTGGGGTCGGTCACCCTTGTTATAGATTCCCAATTGTTTTGGTCTTCTACAATTTACATAATTAACAGTTCTTTGACTATTTTCAATCGTTTTCAACCATCTATGTGATAAAACTATTTACCGTGAAACCTCTGAATAGCAAATACTCTTGATCACCAAACTTTTGTTCGCTACTTAGAGGTGAAAAATGAGGAACAAATAGGGTCCTTTTTCCTAGAAATACGTCAGCTATTGGGAGGTGTCCGTTAAGGGAAGTTTTACTGTATTTGTTAATTACATAAAATCTCAACATTAAACTTGTACAAATATTGATAACCAGTTATGTATCACTGGCATTAAAAGTGTAAAACATTTTTAAAACTAATTGTTAGTCAAATTTTTTTAATAATTTACTTAATAATTATTAATTTTTAATTTTATTCAAAACATACAAACTTAAGTTTGAACAATTAACTAAACTAGTAAGCACTCCAGTTTAAGGAAAATTTATTTTTGTAATACTTGATTAAAAAATGTTTAAAAGGTGATATAAACCATTAAATAATATCTTATTTTAGTCTAGAAAATCTACAACTAAAATATTTAATACTGTTTTTTTCTATAAAAAAATTGTGAAACTAATTTTTATTAAGGTACTTAAAAAATAAATGATTGGTCAAGAAACTTTTCTCTTCACACACCTTAATTGTTATTACATTTAATTAATTACATACAATTTTGTTAGTAGTGTTTAGATCAGTAGCGTTCTAGTACCATTTTAATAGCTGGAATTCTCTGGCTTAACTTTAAGTGCGCCACTGTTACTTTTGAATGATGCGTTATAAATGTATTACATTAAATCTGAAACAATTCCTACTGCTGAGGCCTTCTAACAGTGATGCAAGAGTGTAAAATAATATGTTGTTTAGCTTGTGTTTATGTTATAGTATTTATATAAATAAGAACATATTTGTATAAAAACTACCAATTCATTAATTGTCTATAGTTTCTTATTACTTATTAGTTTTTTTGTTATTGAAACTTTGTAATTACAAAAACAATAATTTATGACAATAATTATGTAAACTATATAAGCAGCCCATATTTTAGAATGAAAGAAACGCTGGCCAGGATAACTTGTAATGAACTATCAATTTCACTGCTATGATTAGAAAATAATTGTTTGGGATTGAGGGAAATGTTATAATATGGTTATTACGAATGGAAAAGAAATTGAGTGTTCTATAGTGTGACCAGACGTCCTGATTTAAGTGGGACAGTACCGATTTTTTAGGTAGTGCCCTGCTAAATTTTTAAGTCTTTTTGGGACGGTAACTATGTTCTACTCACCCTTCTCTGCTTATAATCAGGGAGGTTTGAATGTCTGACCCGCTTTTCCAAAAAAAATATGGACACTTTAGTGTTCTAGAACCTAGGAACAAGAAGGGGTGGTTAAGATAATATGGGTCGTGTCACAAATTGCTCGAGTATGGGCAAGCCTACAAATAAAAGTCATTTAGTGATAATTTAAAATAATGCAAAGGAAGTGAGGTGTGATGAAAACAGAGGCAGGAGTAGAGGAGCTAATTAATCTATTATTATTTAAACATAAAAAATTGTTATTTTTGTTGCATTTAAGTTCAACTCCTGTACTCATATTTAACATGTTAGAAACTTAATTGATAACTGTTATACAAATTAAAAGAAATTAAGATTTTTATTTTAAACAATGGATATTATTTTATTTAGTTGAAACAAAATAATATTGCTGAAAAGAAAATAATGAAAGAAATTACTAATAGACAAGAAATTGACCGCAAAGTATTTGATGCTCAAAGAAAAAAAGAATATAAAACAAATAAAGAACGCTGGAAACGTGAATTATCAATGGATGAAACCACCCCAAAACGACAAAGAGATGCTTATTTACAGTTAGTATACAAGTTATTTTGTAAGCCGTGATGCATTTAAATTAACTGTTAGCCAATATATACTTTCAGAACTCAAAAAGAAAACCTAAAACAAATTGAAGCTCAAGAAGAACACAGACTTATTCGATGTCAAAAAACTTATTTAGAACTTGAAATCAGAAAATTTCGTAGAAAAAGGCTGAATCAATACCACTTGTTTGAACAAGAACTATTAAAAGAAGTATGTTGTTTGAAAAAAATATAATTTATGCTTGATTATAATTCATGACATTTATTAACAAAGGTGTAAGTTAGGCTAGGTAGTAATATTTGATTTTAACATGTTTAAAAATTAAAATATTTTCCTTTGACTCTACCATACTATATTCTTATACTAAAATTTTGATCAGACCTGTAAACTACTGCTATTTTGAAACTTATTTTTTAAATGACAAAACCAATTTAAACCATCAAAATGATAGATAAACAAATAAATACAATTTAATATAATATTTAATTTAAGTACATTTTGTTGCAATAAACCTTATAAAAAAATTTATACTAATTACTAATTAGGGTTTTAATAAGCAGTAGAATTTTGATAGCGTCAGAGATAAAAAATGTCAAGTTTTGAATCATGTTGTTATTGTTATTTAATTGGTTTGTAGGAACTAAGTAAAAGACAACAACAGCTGGAAACTGCTCATTCTATGTTGATAAGGCATCATGAAGATACAAAAGATCTTGAAACCAGACAACAACGAGCTGTTCATAATTTACGTAGTGATCAAGTTGCAAAACAGCATGAGACTGAATTAGTGCACCAAGAAGATTATACAAAGCGTTCTCAAGGTGAGTTACGAAAGAAACATGCTATGGAACTGCGCAAGCAACCAAAAAGTCTTAAAGTGAGTATCATTGTTACAATAGTAATTAGTGTATATTTTAATCCTTGTTTTTTAAGTAACCCAATTTACCGTGTATTATTATTTTTATTAGTTATTACTTACATTGCTATCTTGTCCCCATAAAATATAAATAATATTGTTTTCCTCATTATTTATTTGTACTTCATAGTATAGAACTTAAAAAACGTACTATAATTTTGTGTACAAATATAGTATGATTTTAATAATCTATTATAATTTTAGCAAAAAGAAATGCAAATCCGTAAACAATTTAGAGAAACGTGCAAGACTCAAACAAAGCAGTACAAAGTGTTAAAAGCTCAAGTATTGGCGACCACAACCAAAGATGAACAGAAAACTGTAATAAAAAAATTAAAAGAAGAACAACGAAGAAAGCTAGCCCTACTCGGAGAACAATATGAACAAACTATCAACGAAATGTTGCAAAAGCAAACTGTAAGTTATCAAGTAAAAACTAATAACCTAATAACTAATAATAATTATTGATGAACCTATACTAGACCTATACTATTAAATGTACCAAATTAGAAGGGCTATAGTATAATATTTTTTTTAAAAGAAAGGGCCCCATCACGTCAAGCACTGTTAATAACCAATATTGAATTTACAAATATGACTTTTTAAATTAAATGAATGTATCATGAGATACAACATTATTTTTTAGACCAACATAACACAAAAACACAAAAATATTGTGTATCTAATTGTTGTGTTTGTAAATTACTATTTCAAAATTCATATACTATGTTAGTATATTGTTTTTATGAAAATGTTGATGTAACCAATATTGTCAAACAGTAGTTCAAAAATCAAAAGTTACAAAAAAATAGTAGGAGTAAAGATTTCCCTGCCTTTTTATTCTCCTAACATTTGCATTTCTATAAACTTAAAAATTATTCATGGTACAATGTTTATTGTTACATAAGGATTTTCAAAAAATTCTGTTTGATTAAGAATTAAGTTTTAAAACAATTTCTGTAATTAAGACGGTAACTAACATAGTCAAATAATCAAAGTTGAATAAGAATATAAAGGTATAAACATAAAGCAATACAAAATTTATTCTGTCTATTGTTTATTTATTTTTTAATGGTTTTTAATTATTAGATTCGACTTGACGAGTCACAAGAAGAAGATGGTCGTGTACTCAAAGAACGATTGAGATACGAACTTGAATTATTAATGGCGTACCAATCAAAAAATAAAATACATGCAGACACTCAAAGAAATCGGGAGAAGAGTGAATTAGATAATCGCATTCACACTCGAAAAATCATGTTAGACCAAAAGGTACTGTACATAAGTATTAAAATTAGAAATAATGCAAGAAATGTGTGCCTTGTTAAATTTTAAATATTAACTTTTATAATTTTTATTTAACTTTTACAAAACATTGTTAATTTTACATAAGAATGAAATGAAACTAAAGTTGAATAAAATTATTTGCTTACTATTGTTATGAAATATATACTTATATGTTTTTAGATGAAAACCGAAACGACACAGTTTCTAAATGAGCGTGACCAGCGCATTCAAATCCTCTGTGAAAAACAAGAAAGAGAACTAGAAAAATTTGATGAAGAATCTGCTCACTTAGGATTCAGGTAATGTATCTCCTAACGTTGGCCTCCATTTGTTCTGCATTGTTCAATAGTTTACAATGAATTTTTAGTGCACTGGCAATCGCCGAAGCATCAAATTTGGGAGGTGATAGTTTGTCTGGCAGCGTGCTGAGCCTAGCACGGAGCAACAGTACCAACTCCTTCCAAGACTGACACCTGTAGCCTCACGTATTTCTGTGTAAATAACTTAATATTCTATCTTTTAACAGCTTTTTTTTCTTTTTATTATTACACATATCAAATTGATGGACAATTTTTTTTGTTTAGGTTTTGTTCTACTTAAAACTATTTTTTTTATTAAATTCAGTATTAGAATTTTTATTATGATTAGAGCTTGATTAACGAATTAAAATTAACCTATAATGTTCATTCAAATATAGATTTATTAATAATAGTATTTTATTATACCATAACATTTTACTTGTATAGTTATTACTACCTACTGGAATACTCGTAGTACACTTCATAGACACCGTTTGTTTAGTAAATTAAGTGGATTTCATACCGTCTCTTCAATGGGCATAATATTAACTACATAAAACATTAACGTTTTAGTTGAAGTTTACACAATGTAGCAAAATGTTTGCAGAAGAGATAGATTTTATTAAACAGTGAAAAAACTTTGTCAAAGTTTTTTTTTTTTGTTGTTTTCATAGTTTTGATCACTGAGTCATCTCTAAAATACTCTTTTCTACAGCTCAACTTTAACCATTGTTCATTGTTTTGGTAGTGTAATATTTGCGGGTATGATGTTCACTCAAATACCAAAAAATGTTGAACAAAATTATTTACATTGTAATATGTACGTTTTATACATATTTATTATTATTATTATTATTATTATTGTGTTGTTTTTATTATTGTGAACATACATTTATACTTAAGTAAGTTAAAAATGTGTTAAAATTATGTGTTGATGAATGATAAATGTATGAAAATTGTTGTACTTTTTTTTTCTTAAAGCAATTGTCATTTATAGAACTAAATTTTACATTGCTTTTGAAAAATGAAATAAGTATATTGTTCGATGATTCAGAACCGCGCATTTTATTTTATTACAACCAAACTGTATTATATACAACCTAACTCAATTGTGTATCGGTAGTTCTAAATGTTATAAAATGCTATAAACAGTTTGAAAAATCTGTTAAAAATCAACTGGGTAAAGAAGAACTCAAAGCATTAGGATAGAATGTTTAGTTTTCCGTTTTTAACATAAGGGTTGTAAAAATTATTTGATCTAAGTACCATAAAAATATTGGTATATAAACACTATGAACCCCAGACGATCAATCACATCACCACCGAATGTCCAATTCGTGCATTTAAAGGCACCATAGAAGATATCCACCTGGCGAAGGAAGAAGCGGTGGAATCGATGATAAACCTGGATGTGAAGCTATAGCATGACCCTTTCATTTACCAAATGGGGAACCTCTTATCTATTTTATGTTTTATGTGTTTATTTATTTTTGAATTTTATCACTGTTGATCATCTTTTAAATTTAATTTTAATTTTATACATGTTATATCTCATAATATTTTAAGTGTTTTTGATGTTGCTCATAGACGCCATACAAAATAATAATAAATTGGTATATGAATGTAGATAGAACATAAATTGATGTATATTTTGAATTTTAAGGACTCAATATTTGAGTCATTATCTGATATTTGAGATTATTAAAACTGTTTTGAATTTTCACACACTAACAGACTGAGTGATACAAATACAAGTCGATTTTGAACTACACACAATACTGAAATTTGAAGTTTGTGCCGTCCTGGTACCATAAAATCTTAAATATTCAGATTAAAGGCTCCCAATATAACAACAGTTAAAATACAACCTTCACTATGTAATATCCTGTACTACACGGTAAAAAAAATTCTGAAAATCAGTTCTTGAAGATTTTGTTATGTAATCTTTGTAGACTTTAAAAATTATTAAAATTCAAAACTGGTTTTGTGTACTGGAATCGATAACAAAAGTTTATTCACAAATGTAGCGACTCCATACAGATACTATTTTTTACATTTTTTATTTGACTCATTTGGGTTCCTTTTCATCCACTGTTTCTGTGACGAACCCTTGAAGCCAAGCATGGCGGATTTTGAGTACACGTCCTTGGTTGCGAATGGCGACAAATTGGCCACATAGTCCGGGTCCATGGCATTTGTCTTGGTTTTGGCCAGACGGGATGGCCGCTGATGAGGCATTGGCTGGTCCTCCACTAGCCTTGGGTTGACCGCGTGCTTGCCGCCCCGTGGCATGGGCAACGAGAACCTCTTGCCCCGGAGGTTCAGCGGCCGCTTACTGTTGATGTAAACGCATTGTTTGCCATCCTTGTCCAGGTAAACGGCCACGCGCTTAAGACTCTTGTTGCCGCACTTGGGACAGAACATTCGGGTCATGTTAGGCGTTAGTGTGAAGCATCCATAGCAGCGCCGTATGTATGTGCGGACCTCTCGGATGACACGGCCGTCTAGTGCGACCACGGACAGCCCGATCTGTTTGATGACGTTCTGCACAGCATAATCGGTAGTGATGCAGCCAACCCTGGCCTCGTTGCCCTCCGGAAGCCAGTCACCTGCATTGTTCTTCTTTAGCAACTGGATGTTGCGCTCTGTGATCCAGCCACCACCGTCGTCAGAGTCCTCCAATTCTTCGGAGTTGTCACAGTCTTCAGCGCTGTCAGAGTCACTGTTTTCAGAACTTTGGTCATTGTAGATCTCCGGTCCAGTTTTTTTCTGTAATATGCAATGAAATACCGATAAGGAAATATACAAAATAAATGTTTTTTTTTTAAACAATCATGCACTTTATAAACACTTAAAATTTAAATTTCATGAGAATGAAATGGGGATCTAAAATAATGAATTTACACTTTTCAAGTTTAAGTGGAAATTTATTCAACTTTATGTTCCAGTGGTAAGTAGGTACTACTTATCTATCTTTTTGAAATTTATGTACCTAGGTATAGTAAATAATAAAAAAAAAAATTAGTAGCCAAAAGTTGACAAAATTAGTTATTATAAACAACATTAAATTATTTGTGACAATATTCTAAATCGGAGATTCTAAAACTAGACTTGAAATGTTCACCCTTTGTACCTAACATATTAACAGATAAATAAATTAGATTCACAATATTTTGAAAATAACAAGGTAAAGTATAGAACTATGACATTTTTTTTAAAATGTATGTCTATTTTATTTTTATTGAAAAACTCTCGATTTTGAATTTTAAAAATGTTGTAAATGTTTATAGAAGTCTACGTACTAAACTATCTAAATACTTATACAATAAGAACTTGATTATAATATGGAGTCTTTCTCATTCCCGGCCAGGATCCTCCTTCAATCCGTTAAAATATTTATAAAAGGCCATTGAATCAACGGTCGGTTACTTTTTACTATAAGATAATTAAAATGAAAATTGTTTTTTGTTATCAGCCGGAACGGTGGTAAAAATTATTTAATTTTCATAAAAGTGGTGCCAAGAAAGTAGGTAAGTACAGATAATCGGGTAGATAGTACTTATAAAGTGAAACTTTAGCTTAGTTTTTTAGTTCTGACAGAAATTTTTTTAGAAACAAAATACAATTTGAAAACTGTTAAAATTCCGGTTTGTTTAGTTATGTTTTTTTAACAGTTAATCCTCTAAAAACTTTAACTCGAGTTAAACACTTTAAACTTTCAACAGAATTTAAACAAGTGATTTAAAATATTATATGATAACAGTTTAAAACAATTCTTACGATTTTACCCATATTTTGACTAGTAACCTAAAAAAATGTACGATCTAATTCTTACGAATTTTATAATATCAAAATTAAAAAAATTGATAAACAAATAGTTTTAATGTTATTGTAATAAGTTATTGAACTGTTTGAATTAAAAATAAAATAAAGAAACGTAAAACAATACCTACAGTTATCAGTAGGTACCATTAGGCATTAGGCCATTACACATTTTTCCATTTTGTTCTAGACGCTCAAAATTTTGTACTACACACAATTTTAGTCCTTGGCGTATGAACTTACGAGGCCTAATCATAACGCGAAATTGTAATTTTCGCAAACTATTTTTGATTTGGCCCCACACGTCCTGTTTACGCGACCGATCCGAACGAAAAAACGTTTCGACACGAGTACCTACAACCTAAGCAAACAAGTGGACACCCACCTCTTCCTCCTCCAGCCGGGACGCGTCGTCAATCTTCAGCCGGGACGCGGCGTCGCACAGCTTGTCCGGGTCGTAGAACCCGGCGACCGCGTTCTGGTCCGCGGCGGCCGCCGGCCGGCCAAACACCACGGACTTGCCGGCGGGTTCGGCGCGCAGGCCGTCCGCTCCGTACTCGCGCCGGTGCACCTGGCACGCGAGCGCGATCACCTTGATGTCGGTGGCCGACAGGCTCGGGTAGTCGCCCGTCTTCTTCGCGAAGTCCGCCGCAAACCGCACGTGCTCCGGGTACACCGCGACCACGTTCAGCGCGGCCGGCAGCGCCAGCAGGCCAGCTCTCTGCCGCCGGTCGGTCACTTCGTCCAGCACCTCCTGCACGGTGTACAGGTTCGCGCCGTACTCGTGCAGCGGCGCGCGGTCGATGAAACCGGCCGCGTCCACGATCAAGTGTTCCACCTTCCTCGTCATGGCGAACGGAAAATTCGACGACGACAGACCGCTCGTCAGACGGCCGGCAGCATCGTCGCGAAAAACCGGAAAAAACTTGCTGTCTGCCTGTCGCGAAACGCGCGAGCCGCGTGGAAAAACAATGATATTCAGGACAAACGTTATCGCATTATCACATTCCGTGTCCGACGTATATAGATACGGATCGCGTGATAAGGGAGATAAAATAATATATTCCACTATCTTATTGCGCGGGCTCGCCGAGTTATTAGGTATTCTGAGAGGAGCTATATAGGAAATTGCTACTGGCTATAATATTTTAGCAAGACGCGTTTTAAAAACTTTTTTTTTTCGTGTCCCTCGCATGTCTCCTGGGTAACTGCTCCGATCTTTTATAAATTATACGTATTGTAGCGTCTATGTCTTGGTGCACTATGTACCACATATTTTTTGAAAATATATAAAAGCTGTTAAATAACTTTTTCTGAGTTCTAGGTCGTAGGTACAACCGTTTATTTTTTAAAAAATTCATTTTAATTACACTGCTCAGCTGTAGTATAATCTGCAGTGGATACTTTTTTAAATTTTAAACACCGATATTAATTTTTATATAGGACACAGAGCTCGGTACAGAATCGTTAATTTTTGTCAGCCAAGGTTGGTGTTACAAAAGTGTACAGAAAATATCATACAAGTTACGAGTATACAAGAACAAAGCTTGTGATATGACCATGATGTTAACGAAAAAATTTTTTATTTTAAATGTAATAACACGACTTTTAATAAAAAAAAAAAAATCGAGGCCATTGTAACACAAAAAGACTCGCACCAAGTATAACGGTAAACAATATAATTTCATGCCGACTACATCTTTCTGGAACGGTTCCCGCCGCAGCAGCAGCACGACGGCCACAGGACCGAGCAGATCCGTCGGCCCCACCGTCGAAAGAAGCCCGCTTTCTTCAGACTCTTTGGACCGGTACATGTGGGTAGATAGTAGCGATTTTGCACCGCCCGCACAAAGGCTGCCGGATTGTTGGCCGTCAGTTCAGACGACGTTCTTACGGCGCTTTTTACGGACTTTTGCCCCGACGACCGCGGTTCCTCCGAGTCGTCAATCCACGAGGCTCTGGCCAATTTCATGGATCGCCGCGGACAATACACGTCCTTAACCGTCTCCGGTTCAGAGACATTTAGCGGATTCCGAACCACGGCGATGGCGACGGTCGCGGTATCCGATTTCAACGAATCTTCAATTTCAACAATCGGAACGCCTGCTTCGCGGTCCGACAGAGTTTTCCGTCCGACGCGGTGACGTCCGTGCCGCGACGCGGCTCTGCGCTTGGCGCCCGTCCGCCGTATGGACCGACACCGTCGCGTCTTTCCGCGTGGCTCACGGTTCTCGACGGACCGCGGACGAGCCGAAGCGTCGTCGATCCGTAGCGCGTGCTCTTGCACGGCGGTAGACGCGGCGTTTACGGGACGCGCGACGTCCGCCCGTTCCGCCACCGATCCCTGCTGCTTCCGCAGTTCGGCCCTGCGCGCGGCGGCTTTGTGTTTTACGCCACCCCGCCGCCGCGAACGACGCGCTTTCTTGCAGGCCTTAGCGCCGTCGGCTCCCGTCGCGTCTGAAACGGCACAATCCGTTTCCGTCTTAGCAACATCCATATTTCTTCGCGAACAAAAAAATTTTCAAGACCGAACACTATGGACGGAATCGACACAGAAGAAAATTGTTTTATAAGTTAACAGTTTGACGAACACTCGAATTGTGTGAGTTATACCGCGATTCTATGCGCAACGACGTGTATAGCAAACAAATCAAACAAATTTTGTAGCCAGCTGGTATGCGAAAAGTATTAATAAAATAGTCATGAAGTATTAAAAGGACGTCTATACAAATGTGTTCCGCGATTCATTTTTGCAGTACCTTATTTAACATATAACATAAACGTAGTAGGTATTGCATAAAAAAAGGAATGAAAGGATAGAAGAAAAGAAAGGAAAATATTTGAAGTCGGTTGAGAAGTTATTTGGCGAAGCGATTTCCTTAAAAAATTCGTGTTTCAAGTAGTATATAGATAGGTAGTTTATAATATAGCTGATATTTTTTGTTAAGTTTATACTATACGTTTACTAGATAACTGCGTTCACTCAGAATTGCTTTTTTGAATGCAACGATTTATCATTGCTTTCATATATTAAATAAAGAAGTCGAACCACGACTTTTGAAACACTTATCTGCCCAAAGTCTGATTGCTTCGTGAAATAACTTCTCATCCGCAATATTAAAAGTTAAATTTACTCCCTTTCTTTCCTTTGTTCAATTTTTTTCCTTCCTTATCCTTCCTTTTTTATTTTTATTTAATGTATTGAAAATAATACGAACATAACATAATGGCATTGACTAAAATTACAATTGAGTAAAAAACTCTTCATAATTTCTAAGTGAATCATTTGCAAGTATATGGATTTTCTTTTTCGAAATAATTATGCCTTTGTGGAGATTTTCCGGCAAAGTTTGCTATTATAAAACTACTTAGGAGATTTTGAAATTGTTCACCGGTAGATAACCCGCCGTCAATGATGACCTTACATAATAATCACATTTTTTACTCATATGTAGAAATGTAAAATATTTTTTAAGTATTATTATTATTTTGCTGTGTAAATTAAAATATTATATTGAATTATGTTCCACATTATAATCGACGTGGTTTAAGTTTAAACTTTAAATGCTGTAATCACTATATGCATTTTTTTCTTTTATAATGGTAAAATATGAGAATCGTTTTTGTTTTCAAACTTTTTTCAAATAAGTTTCAGTGAACCAATTGTGGGCCCATTATACCTTTTAAATCTTAGTGTAAATAATAGTGTCTCTGAACATATTATATTATTTATTATATAATCAATAAAGATAAAGAGTGATTGCCTAAAAAATGAAGTTTATTTTGTGATAAGAACAGTATACGTATGTAGTCAAAAACAAAAAAGTTTATAGTGCTCCCTCCAAATTTCGATTTACCTTCCCTAACATTGTGATCTGACTACGGCCATGCCGGGAACCGTGTATAAGTGATGATTTTTTTTTTTTTTGTAAACAGTATAATATAAATAAGTATTCTTTGTAATAATAATCAACGCTTGCGCTAGGTTTTGCGAGGCCCTGGGCAAAACTTTTACAAGGGCCCTTATTAACAGCTTAAAATATAAATTAACAGTACAAATATATGTTTTACCCGTGTTTTACGTTTTCTAGTTACCTATTATACTGAGCATTTTTTTTTTCAAATATTTTCGGAAGAATCAATACATAAATAGGTAAAATTTTTAGGTGATTTTTTTCATTTTTATTCCTTTTACTATTTTTAACCCCTGCAGTGGTTGAATTTTAAAAAATCCTTTCTCAGTGGGTATCCACATCACAAAACAAAACTACTGTCCAAACTCCAAATTTCATACTCATAGCTTCAGCGGTTCCGGCTAGACGATCACTCAGAACATGTCATTATATATATTATATAGTCACAGTGCCGTCCTATCTGTTTTCCCTCTTTTTCAATTATAACGCCAAATAAAACACCTAAATAATCAATTTTTTATTGTTACTGCTCAAATTTTAAAGGTAAAAACTGAGCTCACTCAGAACCGTTATTTTTTTAAGCAATTTCCAATCGCTATTACAATCACAATATTCAATTTTTTATATCTGACCTCCAAAAATAGTGTTATACTCATAGGCCACAGCGTCTAACTACTCACATGACCTATAATACATTCTGTCTTGTCTTTTTTTTTGTCACTGCCATATGATTCATTTTACTTTTACATTTTAAATTCTGAGTGTTGCAAAAAATGTATTGGTTTTCACATAATGTGTGTTTTTATTTTTTTATCACGATAACTTCTTCAATAATGCTCTGGTTTTTAAAGTCAGCACCTCGATTGATTGGACACAAATGGTAATTTAAGTGGTCAAAGATTTAAGTATAAAAAAATCAAAATATTTTAAAAAAAAACTGTGCAAAAATTAAGGTAAAATGTTAAAAATTACGGCAAACGTCTTTTTGACATAAACGATTTATATTTTTGCCAACAATTTCCACGATAATGATAGGAATAAGCTAAAACTTTCACAGAATATTAAAATTGGTATGATACAGCTCTGATACAAATTTCAAGAAATTTTGACAAATTTTGAGCTAAGTTTAGAACTTAAACATTTTTAAAAATTTTCTATGATACAAAATTTAATTTTCCACAAAAAGTTTTGAAAATTTAATGAAAGATTCTCAACATGTAAATACATATGCTACCAAAAAATTTTGAAAATTCGTATTCACTGTTTTATATTTTGTTGTTTAAAGTTGGAAAAGTTTCGAAAAATGGTCATACCTGTGATTTATTTTTGGAAAAAAACTCGTAACTCACACAAATTTGTTATTTTAGATTTGAAATTGAATATTTTATGTATAACAAAACTTGCTAACTGAATAAAAAAATTTCAAAAATATTTGTCTAATAGATTCCAAACGCTTATAAAAAAAAAAAATTATTGAAAAACTGTGTTATTTTAATTATCACAATGAAATTACGCACTGCAGCTGTTGTTTAATTTATGTTATATAAATATATAAATATAGATATAATACATCTATATTTCTACATTTGAGTCACGCTGAGCTCACTCAGAATCGTTATTTTCGTAAACAATTTTCAATCGCTTACAGATTTAATATATACAACTTCTATATAATTTTTCCGAAACAGTGACCCACAGCATCTCACTACCCACGCGAACTAGAGTGATTCCGACTTTTTATATATTTTATTTACGTACTACATATTTAATATTATATAACATGGTTTAAAAGTTGACCATTTTTTTACGACAACTCAACATCGAACAATGAGAATATATGCGAAACGAATGACTAGATAATTCGATGGATTTTTACGATTTTAGCTTTTGGCTGATTTACCTTTTCAAAATATCTATTATATTACATATATTTCATTATTTAATTAAGTATAGGACTTGTCTCCGCTGGGGGGTCGTAACGCACCACGATTGCAGACGCGTAACTGTATAAAAAAACAATAATAATAATAGTACCAATAATAAACATCTAAATATCATATAAAGGCGAACAATATGAACGTGAAAAAACACAAGCTGACAATGGCGAATTGTTTACATACTATACGAATAAAAAATTACTCGTATTGTATTTCGCCTTGCAGCGGGCTTAAATTGCGACTTTTTTCTTTTTTTTTTTCTTTTCTATCATTAAGCTCTACTATATAGCTAATACTGCCGGTTTCTATAATGTTTTTACAATTTTTTTTTTTTTACAATTGAATTAATCCGACCTTCACCACGTATACTCTGTGCACACGCAGCCCGAAATTGCAGGTACGAGCATTGTTTCGTATTATAAACCTACCAGCAGCGATATAATAATTATACGTGGATATAGGCACATAAAAAACCTATACAAAACGCAATGATGGATATTAATATTATTATTTATTTATAATACTACTATTGTTGTTTATTTGAGGTACATACATACGCACGATGTATTATACCGTTTTGATTCGTATTATATCTCTATTATAATGAACATATTATTGCAACAATATAATATTATAATAATTGTATTGCACTAGCACGTGAATAAACATAATTTGTTGCGGCATATGAACATTTTTTTAGATTCTGAGCGTTAGCGAAGAATGTATTGTTTTTACAATTATTTTTTTTTTTTGTTTTTCTGTCAAAACTATTAAGGGCATAAGGAATGCTTCGATTTTTACGTTCGATACCCCTCTAATGAAAGGTGTTTGGACTTTAATATTGTACTTTGAGGGGTATCAAATTGAAAAGTTCAAAATTGAAAAAGTTACAGTAAAAAAGTCGGTCGAAATTGACGAAAAACGTTAAAAATTACGGCAAACGTGTTTTTCGATATAATCGATATAGTTTTTTTGGCCATAACTTCTAAAATATTAGACGGAACTAGCTGAAACTTTTACAGAATATTGAAACAGGCTAAATTATGGCAAAATATTTAGCCATGATTCCAATGAGTAATAAGGGCCCTACGATTATAATGTTTTGAACTCAGCTCATCCGTCATAAACTATAAGTTTTATAAAGAAGTGTGTTTTTTTTAAATTAAGCTTAAGCCTAGGATATTACTCCAATCTTGACAATTGTAACGTTTTCTAACTTATATCCTTGGTGCATTTTACTCAACGTTTGCCAAAGTTTTAATTTCAAAAATATAATACCCAAAAAAAAACTTAAAAAAAACGGTAAAAAGTACGGCAAATGAACAAATATACAACTAAAATTTGACACGTATAGCAATCATAAATAAACAAAAAATAATCTGGGGGCACGGTAGTGCTCCCGTCAAGTCGATCAGCATAGAATTTACAAAATAGCGCCTAGGATATTGCTTCGATCTTGACGGTTGAAACGTTTTCTAAAAGATCAACTTATATATCCTTGATTCACGTGTTTTTTTCAAAAATTTTCAATTTAAAAAAAAGTTATACTCAAAAAACCAAAAAAATCTTAAAAAACGGTAAAATAAACAACAAAAATTTGACACATAGTTATCATAAATAATCAAAAATATAATATAATTTTCAACGAAATTTACGATTGAGAAAAACCTTAGGGGTGGAATTTTTGAACAAAAAGTAGTCCATGTCACTCTGAAATAATGTAACTTTCTATTGGTAAACGAATTTTTTAAATCGGTTGGATGATTTTTCCTGGGGGTGTTTGATTACTGAACTGGCTCAGAATTGTTTTTCAATGACTTATTATTGTTTTCAGATATTAAATTATATGTAAAAACCACAACTTACAAACCAGTGACCAACCCAAACCGTATAGTCGTTACTCCGTCAACCTATCCACGCGAACTTAACTGATTCCGATTTTTTGTTTATTGGACGTGTCGCAATAAATAATATTAGATATTATTATTAATTTCGTTTTTGGGTCAGTTTTTAATGTGTCGCTTATACTCGTAATTCAATCAGTGGCGGCGCTAGGCGTGGGCGAAGTGGGCCATTGCCCACGGCCTCGCACCTCAAAGGGCTGTTACTTAAATGTTTATTAAAACAATTTAAAAAAAGGGCCTCTTTAAATCTACTTCACCCACATATAAATTTTACCTCGCGCTGCCACTGAATTCAATATAATATTTTAATTTACACAGCGAAATAATAATAATACTTAAAAAATATTTTACATTTCTACATATGAGTGTAATAACTATTTAACAATTGCAAACTTATATTGTGTAATAAATTTATATTGTCGTTATTTTATTGGAAATAAGTATTACATATTATTATTAATTTCTTTAAGTATATATTATGACGTGCATTTGCTATTTCTTGGCTTCTTCCATGCAAAAAAACGAATGTCTATAAGTTTTTTAGGAATAATTTCAATAATATTATGTTCATGACTTTATATTATCGATGTATATAGGTACTATATTATAAAATATAATGATAAAATTACAAAGCATTACAAACCGAAATTGTGTATAACTATTTTGGTACATAATCATGTATGCATCGAAAAATAACCTTGTAATTTTTGCGGTTTGTACTCTCAAAGAAAACATCATAATTTTAATACTAGGGGCGGTCACCGGTTGAAAATATAAACATATAGGCCAATTCTGTAATTTTAATAGCCCCTTCGCATGTAAAAACCCAACCAAAAAGATGAACATGATTATTCAGATATAGGTCTGGTTATAGGTGTAGTATTCTTATAGACATCAAAACTCATGCTTACCTTTTTGATATTTTGTCACAAATTGACCAAGCAAATACGAATGTTTATGTATGATTATTATGTAAGATCATCATTGACGGCGGGGTATCTACCGGTGAACAATTTCAAAAACTCCTAAGTATTTTTATAATAGCAAACTTGGCCGAAAAATCTCCACAAAGGCATAATTATTTCGAAAAAAAAATCCATATACTTGCAAATGATTCACTTAGAAATTATGAAAAGTTTTTTACTCAATTGTATTTTTAGTCAATGCCATTATGTTATGTACGTATTATTTTCGATACATTAAATAAAAATAAAAAAGGGAGGATAAGGAAAGAAAAAAATTTAACCAAGGAAAGAAAGGGAGTAAATTTAACTTTTAATATTGCGGATGAGAAGTTATTTCACGAAGCAATCAGACTTTGGGCAGATAAGTGTTTCAAAAGTCGTGGTTCGACTTCTTTATTTAATATATGAAAGCAATGATAAATCGTTGCATTCAAAAAAGCAATTCTGAGTGAACGCAGTTATCTAGTAAACGTATAGTATAAACTTAACAAAAAATATCAGCTATATTATAAACTACCTATCTATATACTACTTGAAACACGAATTTTTTAAGGAAATCGCTTCGCCAAATAACTTCTCAACCGACTTCAAATATTTTCCTTTCTTTTCTTCTATCCTTTCATTCCTTTTTTTATGCAATACCTACTACGTTTATGTTATATGTTAAATAAGGTACTGCAAAAATGAATCGCGGAACACATTTGTATAGACGTCCTTTTAATACTTCATGACTATTTTATTAATACTTTTCGCATACCAGCTGGCTACAAAATTTGTTTGATTTGTTTGCTATACACGTCGTTGCGCATAGAATCGCGGTATAACTCACACAATTCGAGTGTTCGTCAAACTGTTAACTTATAAAACAATTTTCTTCTGTGTCGATTCCGTCCATAGTGTTCGGTCTTGAAAATTTTTTTGTTCGCGAAGAAATATGGATGTTGCTAAGACGGAAACGGATTGTGCCGTTTCAGACGCGACGGGAGCCGACGGCGCTAAGGCCTGCAAGAAAGCGCGTCGTTCGCGGCGGCGGGGTGGCGTAAAACACAAAGCCGCCGCGCGCAGGGCCGAACTGCGGAAGCAGCAGGGATCGGTGGCGGAACGGGCGGACGTCGCGCCTACTGCTGTGCAAGAGCACGCGCTACGGATCGACGACGCTTCGGCTCGTCCGCGGTCCGTCGAGAACCGTGAGCCACGCGGAAAGACGCGACGCTGTCGGTCCATACGGCGGACGGGCGCCAAGCGCAGAGCCGCGTCGCGGCACGGACGTCACCGCGTCGGACGAAAAACTCTGTCGGACCGCGAAGCAGGCGTTTCGATTGTTGAAATTGAAGATTCGTTGAAATCGGATACCGCCACCGCAGCCGCCGCCGTGGTCGAGAACCCGCCAAATGTCTCTGTACCGGAGACGGTTAAGGACGTGTATTGTCCGCGGCGATCCATGAAAGCGGCCAGAGCCTCGTGGATTGACGACTCGGAGGAACCGCGGTCGTCGGGGCAAAAGTCCGTAAAAAGCGCCGTAAGAACGTCGTCTGAACTGACGGCCAACAATCCGGCAGCCTTTGTGCGGGCGGTGCAAAATCGCTACTATCTACCCACATGTAACGGTCCAAAGAGTCTGAAGAGAGCGGGCTTCTTTCGACGGTGGGGCC
>CM029357.1:48579069-48798903 GCA_017140985.1 Hormaphis cornu
CGGTCCAAAGAGTCTGAAGAGAGCGGGCTTCTTTCGACGGTGGGGCCGACGGATCTGCTCGGTCCTGTGGCCGTCGTGTTGCTGCTGCGGCGGAAACCGTTCCAGAAAGATGTAGTCGGCATAAAATTATATTGTTTACACTAATAAATATTGTTTACCGTTATATTTGGTGCTGTTTTTTTTTTTTTTTGGATTTTGAGCGTCAGCGAAGAATGTATTGGTTTTACAATGATGTTTTTTTTTGTGTGATCAAAAGTTCTAGTAGCAAAACTGCACCGATACAAACGTATGATATCTAAAAAGATAGATAAAGATGGTACTTTATTTGAAGGGTTTTTGGAAACTTTTATTATTTTCGGAGTTATGAGCCAAAAACGAAAACGGCCATATTTTCGAACTGCTTCGTCGACTTGAAATTATACATGTCATTTAAAAGGATTTAATGAATTTACTGCTGAAATTTCAATCGATTTTGATCATTTTTGAGGGAGTAATGGAACATTGAAATTTTTGAATTTTACGCAATTATTGTTCCGTTAAACCTCTAGTTTTTGTGTTTAAGTCTCGAAACTTTAATACGATCTAAACAAGGTAGTTTTACATACGTATGTGGTAAAAAAATTTAGAAAATTGGTTCGCACACGATTTTGGTTTACAGCCGATTTCACGTTGTTATTCCGGGCGGTCGTGTATTTCTCATGGTGAAGGGGACAAATAATTACGGGGAAAAAGTGTTTATTACGCATCGATTTAGAGTTTTTTTTATCGTAACATCCAAAATAAATATCGTACCGAGCTGAAACTTTTACATAATACTAAAATAGGATACGGATTCGATAAAAGTTTTTACTGTCAAGTTTGTTTTAACCACGGCGCGTACTAGACAACTGAGCTCGATCGGAATCGTGTTTTCGAAGGCAACGATTTATCAAAATAATGCGTTTAAACCACAACTTCTAAACTATACAACCAAAGCTACTCCGTCAAACTACCCACGCGACCCAATGTGTTCCGGCTTTTTTTTAACGTGGACAACGGAGAATGGGAGGCACGTGCGTACCAGGGCAGCTCCCGTTTTCCGATGAAAAATTTTCCGGGAAACTCCCGGCAGCGTTCCCATCGCCGTTCCGCCGCGAATCGCTCGCGCGCGGTGGGGGAAGTCGAAATTATATTTTATGCTTCCGTCGCGCGCGAGCGAGGAACGCCTAGCCACCGGCAGTCGGCCGCGAGCCTTTAGACGACGGGACGGATTCGGTTCGTAGTCGCTGTTGCGCGGCATTTGACGCCGAATAAAAATTGTTTTTATTTTTCTTTCGTTTAAATCATAAATCGCGTTGACCGTCAAAACGCATGTTGTACCTACGCGTGTTTCAATTCGATGATGATAATAATATACAATTAAATAAAATTGCAGTTAACAGCGACGGTCATTGAAACAACAACAATTTAATGCCGTTATCATTATTATTATTATAGAAAGCGACGCGTGGTTATTATAACGACAGAAAATACATTTTCATTAGTCGCAACCCGCGAGGCCGACGATGACGACACACGACGACGGTACGACGGCTGCAGTAGAATCGGCCGCACTAACGGCGCGACCGGTCGCCGCCGCCGCCGCCGCCGACGGACCGTCCGACCCGCCGGAAACGTCGTCGGTGACCGCGGACGCCACGACGGGCGTCCTCCAGCCGGCGGCCGTGGACGAGAACCATCGGACGTCTGCAGTGCCAGCGGACGAGACGCCGACCGGGACGGCCGAGGTGAGCGCGTTTCGAATAAATTAATACAGTATGTACAATCGGCGGTGGGCAAGTCGGCGAAGACGAAGTCTCGGTCGGGTCGACCCGCGGCTGAAAGTTAACACGAAAATAAACTGTGTGTGTACGTTTCGAAGTAAACGCCTCGTTTCTTTAAACTATTTTTCGAATGATTTAAGTACGATCACGTGTGCGTGGGCATTCTGTCGTTCGAGGTATGAAATTTCAAACGATAATCCATTGTAGTAGTCCGGAACCTTCAGTTTTTACTCATAAAAAATAGTGTTTGTTCTGCTAGAAAAATAAAAGATATCCCCTCCACTCTAATGCGTAAATACATTCAACCGCAGTAAAATTGTAACGTGCGGTGTAAACCAGTTGTAACGAAATAAATTAACTGTATTATGGATAATTTGAGTATACAACATATTATGTACTTACGCGTAACGAGCTGATTTCGACGACTTAAATAAACTATACTTATTATAATCGCCCTTACGCGGATTTTTTTCGGACTGACCCGATATTGTACGTAGCCACGCCCCGCCGCGACAGGGATGACGACGTGTGGATCTTACGGTAATCGGCTAAATCAAAAAATCAGTATTTTGTTTTCTACGGGTTTTGTACACACGGTGTTAGGAACAAACGTTTAGTTATAATACAAGTACAATACACCTCGTTCAGTTCATCCGTCATCCGGGACGAACATTTTACGTTTTCTTCCTTTTTTTATACGTCGTAAATTTGGTACCCATCAAGAGTGAAAACTTTTCGGCGACTTTCTTAAAAATTGTGTCCGTCATATTTTTGAATCTGAGTATACAGTACTTGTATAGTAACACTGAAATTCGTTTCGTTCATTACAATTCGGTTTGTGCCAAGGCTTTGCACCCGAGTTATAATCGAGCGAATTATTTAATTAATAAATACTTAGAAAATTATCATACCGTATTATGACGGTTACTACATTTTGAATGGATGTAATATTTCATAGCCGCTATAAGACGTCGCGTAAACGTTACTTATAATAATGTATCATAATATCGAAAAGAAAGAAAGATCCGTGTAAATTTTTACGTTTTTCGTTATTTTTACGAACCAACGATCTAAGTAGAATTTCGCTCGAAAAAATACTTAACGTAACCCGCGGTCAATGTTTAAATTGAACATTTATTCGGGTTTCGGGGTGTTTTGTGAAAAAATCATTCGGGTTATAGGGGTTTTTGGGTTTTGAAGGTGTTACGGGTTCGGGTTGATTCGGGTGCCCTGAACATTCCGCACTGTATAATATTAGAATTTTATTTCAAATGGAGTTAACGCACAGCTTCACTGCACGTGTCGTCGGGATTCGTTACCGAAAGTTGAACACGTTCAACGTACATTTGAAATTTAATATTTACAATCTGATCAAATTTGAAAGCGTCCCCGGCCCTTAATAATTTTTTTCCCTGTACCGAGGAATAACAAAACACTGGGAACGCTACAAAATTTACACGAGACAGTCCTCATTTGGATTTTTTTTTTCGTTTTGCCATGTAGTAACCAGCTGCAGGTAACCTGCAGGTGTTTTGAGAACCAAATTCCTGATGAAAACTACTTTTGGACGGATTTTTCGCTTTTCGTAAGATTTTTGAACCTGCAGTGTGGTTCGATTTATTCTGTAGGAAAATGTTAAAAACGGCAATTTTTCACTAGGTAACTAGTAACTGCAGTAAATTTTGGGTTTTTGTTTATCCGTTTGTAGCCGTGTTGTTATTATAATATGGTGCATACGCGTATAATGTGTATGCGTTGGCACGTCACACTTGTTTTCTATAAGTTAAAAACAACGAAACGACTTCTTATACGAATCGGCGGCACTTACGTTTTAGAGTCGAAACGACTCTACTATAATATAGATACCTATCATATTGTACTTAAATACTTGTAGAGTACGTTTTGATAAAAAACCATCGCCAAAAAATAGCCACACGACGATTTGGGAACCATTTGAAAAAAAAAATTTTATAAGATCTTTTTGGTTTTTTTCCCGTTTTTTGTGCAAATCATGTTTCTATAAAGACGTTTTGTAATAGTAGTACAAAACGATAAATGACAGTCACGCGCTGACACTGATAATATACGGGGACCACCGACCAATAATGATGACCTTATAAATTGCTCTAAACAGTTTTTAATTATCCGTTTATCGGTGAAAGAAAACAAAATATCGTTGTCAATGTTGTCAGAACCGCAGCATCAGCAGAACATTTCAAAGTGGTCGCATGACTCATGAGACGTCCGAAAATGTTGTTGCCATAGCTAATTCAACAAATTTTTTTCTAAATCATGAATGCGATGTAATACGAGTAACGAGTATAAACGATATACTTATAGTCACTTACTGACTTTTAACTCCAAAAAAACTGCATAAAAATATGCATTATGCATGCATAACTAACGTCCAAAAAAATGAACACGACCTTTCAAATAGGTGTGCGCTGAAAAAAAAAAAATGACTGCACAATTATATATAATATATTAATAGAAATTTTATTTGAAAAATTCACCAATTACACGCAATAACGCGTTGTAGTGTGGTAAAACATTGTGAGGAATTTAAATATCATAACAAAATTTACCCTCGTATGGACTTGAGATTTCACCACTTATACCTAATGTGCTTTTTTTTCTTTTATAGATTCTGAGTGAAACGAAGAATGTATTGGTTTTCACGCATGATGTGTGTGTTTTTTTTTTCTTACCACTATGTAATCACGATGACTATTCTTCTATAATGCTCCAATTTTTAACGTCAGTACCTCTAATGATAGGTGTATGGACACAGATGGTACTTTTGATGGGTCATAGACTTAGTAATATTAAAAGTTACAGTAAAAAAATTAAGGAAAAAACGTTAAAAATTACGGCAAACGTGTTTTTGACATAACCTGTTTAGACTTCTTCCACAATAATAAGCGGAAACTTTCTCACAATATTAAAATTGGTAAGATATACTGTTCTGATAAAAATTTCAAGGCATTTCGAAAATTTCTGAACTAAGTTTAGAGCTTTGAAATTTTTATTTTTTTTGTAATTTTTGTTCGATTAGAAATTTGATTTTCCACAAAATGTTTTGAACATTTAATACCCGGTTGCAAACACGTGAATACATATGCTACTAAAAAATTATGAAAATCCGTTGTTACGATTTATATATTTAGTCGTTTAAAGTTGGAACATTTTCGAATATTGTTCATACCCGTGATTTATTTTTGGGAAAAAATTCGTAACTCACACAAATTTGTTAATTAAAGATTTGAAAATTAAATATGTTATGTGAAACAAAATTTTCTATCTGAATAAAAACATTTCGAAAAAATCCGCCGAGTATATTATTGAAAGCGTATAGAAAAAGTATTGAAAAACCGTGTTATTTTTATTATAACAATGAAATTACGCACTGTTGTAAAGTGACTTTAAGGAAAATTACTCCGTGTTATTCGATATTAATCGTTGGGTTTTTTTGATATTATTTATAAAATTACTTTCTCATGATGATAAAATTATGATTCCAAACAATTTTAAACTGTTTTCACTACTTTTAATTCTAGCGCCTAATAAAAGACCAACGATAGATTCTGTATTGTTCCGGCACAATTTTTACAGTTTAACCGAGCTCACTCGGAATCATAATTTCCGTATAAGCAGTTTTTGATCGCTTACAGATTTATTGTATACAATTTCTATACGAACCTTCCAAAACAGTGACCCACGTCAGCATCAAACCACTCACGATTAGTGATCTGGCTTTTTTTTTTCAAACGTCGAGTCAACACGGTATAGTAGTAGTTACACCTATACTGTCACCGCCTACTGTCGAGGTCGAACGAATATAAAACTTTTAAAAAAAAAAAGGAAAAAATTTTCTCCGAAACTCTCGGGAATCTGAGTGTACATAAATTATAAGATTCGTCGAAACGTTTGTATGCGTGTTCGTCTCCAATCCTCTTGTAAAAACATATTATTATAATAATTATTTATAATATTATAATGTTTACGTGTACTTCGGAACAAACGGGACTAACGATGATAATATGCACACGCGTGTCATCGTCGTTTTCACCTATCTAACAAAATTATACCACATTTTGTGTTATAACATTATAATGACGTTAATGAGAGATGAGACGTGTAATTTGCAAACAGATTGCTGGGTTCCTACCGAATTATCGTATACATATACTATTATAACAATATAATTTAGCGCCTGGAAAGTATTCCTTTCGAATAGGAATCAGTTGACTTTCATCTCGTTAAACATGAACGCAAATTCCAGGCTCGTTTCAAAAAATTTAAAAATCTTTTCGTCGTTCTTAACAATTTCACGTTCTTCAAAAAAAAAAAAAAAAAACTATACATTTTTTTTTGTAATAACATTTAGTATAATGTTACAGACACAATAAACACCTAAAGAATCTCTAACGTCGTTCCAAATTCGTATATTATTATTATGATGTCCTAAACGGGGGACGGACTTATACTGAGAGATAAGTTTAAACAAATGTGTGAAAAATATTCACTGAATAGTTTGTATGGATAATTGCTTTTGCTAATACTTAATGCGTGTTATAATTTGAAGTTGAAAATATAAATGTACCTATCGTCGCTTAAGATGCAACACCGAATATTTCATTTTTTCTACTTTTTTTTTCTCATTTGTTCAACACTATCAGATAACTTGCAGCAGTTGTCAACAATTTTAATTTATAACTGTTATCATTTTAACGTTATGTTAGTCACCTGTTTTCCGACACTATGTAGTTTTGAGCCTACCAAACGATATTCTCCGCAAAAATATAAACCAAATAGTGTCGTCAATTTAATTTTGCTAAAAATGAGATATTTGCAGGTGTTGCATCTTAAGCGATGCTAATATATAAAAAAAAAAAAAAAAAAATAATAGCAAATATATATATATATACACGTGATATACTGAAGTATATTTTGGTTGTACCTAATGAATGAGTTGCACCTATTTGCAGGGCAGCTGCGGGTCTCTGTAAAAGTTCTGTTATTCTTTATACTTGAAATCTCTCTTTTTATTTTTTGTAAATTTTAAACATCGCCTAAAAATATTCCACTTTTTCTGTACGTTATCACGTACGGTCGACGGTATAATATATTATTGTATAGTCATTGTATTAATATTTTTCTTGTTTAAAATGTCTCTCCGTTGTTGTATGTAGGACGCCGAAAATCGAGTAAACAACAGGAACGAAGCTGACGTCGTCATCGGTGTTACCGCGAAACAAGTAAAAGTGAGTTTTTGCCAAGCGCGTTTGCGTTTTTCGCAAAACAACAGATGTTTTTTTTTTGTTAAAATACACAAAAATGCTACGTATATTGTCTACTACCCGTATAATATAATATTATAAACTTTTAATAACTTTTAAGTAACTACTCGTGCAATGAAATATGCATAACGTGTAAGGAAACGTCATATCTATTTATGTTTTGTGATACTTATCCTTATTAAAATATAATATGATGTAGATACAACTGCGGGTTTAAAGTTTCTGATTTTCAGTTCGGTAATGTACTCGTATATAGGCTTATCGATTTTACCGTTTTCTCGGCTATAATTTTTTCTCCTGTTCAATTTCGGTTTCGGTATTTTGTTTCAGAAATCACGCGTGAACATTTTATTAGTAATTTTAGACGTCCGCGGGTTGGGTTTTGGCGCAGTTCACTTTTTTTTTTCAAAATATTTCCGGTTCCAAAAGTCCTTTAAAGGTTTTAAACCTGTTTTATTTTTTTGTTTTGGTTCTATAGTGGGTGCTGTCAATTTTTATAGTAAAAAAAGTATAACTGCAACGATATGGCCTTAATTAATACTAATTTATATTTTTTAGACGAACGGAAACACGGAAAACGATAATGTAAACGCAATAACAAGAGAAGAAAATAACAAAGTGAGCACATTAATTATACGAGATACGAGATATATTGTCAGAGGTGGATTTAGAGTTGGGGCAAAAATGTATACAATTGTTAAATGGTAAAACATATTTTCCATGTAGTTTTAAGTGAGTATATTAAAAAATTTAGCTCAGTGGGGAGGGCAATCGTTCATCACTCCCCTCAAAATTCATATCTACCACTGGATGTCATTTTACATAATATACGCACATCGTATAACTTTACTTATATCATATTGTATATATATTAATGTAAAACTGTAAAAGACGCATTATCAGTGGCGTAGCTAAAATGCCTTGCACCCTATAGCAAAAGATCCAAAATAGTTGGACCTTTTATAAATTTTCAAAATGTTCAAAGTTGTGCACGTATAGCTTCAACATATTGTATATTATATATATATATATTATTGATCTGTTAATAGGTGCGCCTATACAACGTGTGGAAATTACAAGTTTTTTTATCTTATATTTAGGCATTTAAGGAGTATGATAAAATAATTTGATGTGGTTAAAAAACAAGTTTTGCGCAAATATTTTGTCGATTTTCGAGTACTTACCTTTTTTTTTTGTTTTACTATAGTTTTCAAAACACTGATACTTTTAAAAAATGCTTCAAATAAAGTACCGATGGAATAAAAATTTCCATCCAAAATGTTGTTGAGTTCACAAAGCTTGTACCGATTCTAATCTTGTGCAGTTAACCCACACTTTTACGCATGTTAAATCAAATGATTTTTGCTCTAATCTCATACGAATCTAAATATACCTATAATTTAGCTGAAATTCAATGTAAAAGAAAGCTATTTTTTTACACGGCCAACACCCCCCTTCAATTATTTCGTATAATATATTGCAAATTAAAAAAATTTCGACGCTTTTACTCAGCGAGTTTTCATCATTACGATCGCTTTTTTCGTTGTACCACACAGTCCATAAACAATGGAAATATTTAGAAATTTTCATAATCTATACACAATCGGTCAGATTTAACAATACATAATAGTTCAGGTATGTATATGAATCAAGTTCAAACGTCGTTAAATTGTTTAACGATATCAATTAAGTTTTAGCTAAGCATAAAATATTTTCAACTCACCACAGAGTACGAGTACTGAAAAAAGTTTGCGATTTCGCGTTTTCCGTGTATTCAAAATATGCGAATCGCTCAAAACGCTTCAAAAACAAAATCGCGTTCAGTGGGGCCGCCGCACCTCTTGTCTCTTGCAAACGATTATTTTATCATGGCTCAAAAATGATTTATAAAACGTCAATCTGCGAGTCTTCCAAATCAGTGACCCACTCATAACAGTGATTTACTTACTTCACTCCCATTTTTTTGAAATAATATTTATACTTTGAAAACATTTCTCTGCCGCTCGGACCCAACGAGCGATAGCCCAAAGTCAAAACTTGCAGATAAATGCATAATTGTTTACGATTATAAATATTGAAATATTGTGCTTTTGTGTTTGGCTGCAGCAGATTAAAATGCCGCGTGCGTTTAATATACAGCAAACACGAGCTTATTATATACCTACTCACCTGGCCTGCAAGGGCGTTTTGTTTTTAAAAAAATGTTTAAAAAAGACACAACGTATAATATAGATAGGAACATTTTATGTAATAATATTATTGTACTGGCACATTTAATGGTCTACTCAAATGGGCGCAGTATGTGCCGTGCAGTAGAATATATAATATAGGCGAGTTATTGTAACTTTTGCGTTCAAATACAATGCTAAAACGCTAAATCACGGTATTTCACAATGTATTTTACACAATGAACAGAAAACATTGTACAGTGTAAGTACACTATATTTACTATACCTAGCTGTTATAAAACATCGTATTATTTAAAAAATAAAATTATTAACTAAAATTAGGAAGTAAATTTTGTAGGGGTTGTGTGGAGTATAGCTTTGGATGAATCAGCCGCGGTTATTGGAATAATAATTGTAATTTGATGTTTGTATATCAAATCCGAAAACGTTTAAATCTGATTGCGAAAATATAACGATTCCGAGCGAGCTCAGCGAGTCGAATATAGTCGACAAGATTTAGATTTTTTAGTTGCGTGGTACCTATAATTTTTTACGCAAATTTTACGCAAATTTTTTATCTTAGGTCAAAAAATAATCTTGACTACCCAAAAAAGGGATTACAGTCGAAAAAATGTTAAGTCGTTTGGCGCGTAGTTTTTGAAAATGTATTTTGCGTTTTTGGACCATAACTCTAAAAAAATAAACAAAAATTCAAAAAACCCCGCATCAAATATAAAATATGTGGTCCACTTTTTCAACTTCATTATTGTAACATTTAACGATTGGACTACAGCTCGTTTACTATAGTTAAAAAAAGTGTTAACAGAAAAAAAAAAAAGTGAATTCTAAAGGTCGGATGGGAGCTCGTTGGAGTTCGTCCACGCTTTGGAGTAAGTCACAGCTTTGAGTGTGTCACTGGTTCGATATTTTGCGGTTTTGCTTTTTTTTTGTACTTTTATAGGTACATATGTTGTTTTACCTTTTCAATGCGGCTCGTAAAATTTCAATTCGTCTGGAGCATTTTTTGAAAATGTTACCATTTTTGGATTGTACCTATATAACATGGTAACTTAAAATTATAGTTGCTATCTCGAACCTAAGTCATTTGTGCCGTTTAACGTATTGTCAATATCGGAGCAGTTTTACAACCCCGAATTTCGATGAAAAAAAAAAATAACATCATTGTAATATTCTTTTCTATGTGTTAAGGACTTTGGCTAAAAAACTCCTATTTTTTTTTAATAATTTAACAATATCCTGACGCGCGTTTTACCCGTACGTAGGTAATTATCGCGAAAGCTGTTCCCGTATAATTTTACCATTGTAATTATATTATCCTCGTTACGTCCTAATCTATAGATATTTTAATTTTTCCACTCCTCGGGTTACCTATTGGTATGTTAAAATTAAAGTAAATCATAAAAAAAAAAAAAAAAAAAAGAAATTACAATAATAAAACATAATAATATGGCGATCGTCGATCGTACACACGCGGTATAACATCGATTAAAATTTTTACGCGCTGACGACGAAGATAAATACTAAAAAAAAAAAAATAAGTACATTATCGAATTACGTACAGTTTAATGGGTGTGATAAACTGCGTTGCGTGTGATAACAATACGACATAATATACAATAATATAATATTATAATGGAACAATAAATACTATAATGTAAATGTGTCGGCCTTATCTCGCGCTTTATTATACATTGTAATTTAAAGCGATTTGTTTGAAAATCCGAACGAGACATTCGATTAATTTCAACGTGGTTAACACTGCACTCACAACTGCACAAATCACAACAATATTTACATCTAATTAATAATATTAAGTCTTCTTCTTTTTCCTCGTCACCTTTCTCCCAATAATCTAAATTCTAAACTATGATCATTCGCATGCCTTACACACACGTTAACAACCCTCATAATATCTTTTTCAATTGTTTCCATCCATATCTTCTATTTGATATACCTCTCCCTCTTTTTCCTTCAACGTTCATTTTATTCGTTTCTTCTCTTACTGCTTCAGTTTCTTTCTCTCCTCAGCACGTGTCCAAACCATCTCAGTTATCCCTCATGTCATTCAAACTAATAATGTAACACCAATACTACCACCTCTTGCATATTCTTTTCTTGTTACTCCACTCATCCATCTAAGCACTCTCATTTCCGCTACACTCGCAAACTCTGAACTACTATTTTTCTGTCTACCGCCCAACACTCCGAACCATACAGCATACGCAAGTGGTTGGTCTCACCACACTCTGTGTAAACCTTACCTTTTAGCCTTACTGGAACTCTTTTAATTGATAATAACAATAATATATCGTATGTCCTGTTTCATTCGGGCGTATTCTCACGGATCCCCAATGAACTTTTACAGTGTTATTCATAGTCTTTACTCAATACTATAGGGTTTAATGTTCAATTAATTATTCACCCAAAGTTGAGAAGCGTTCCCCAAGTCAACACTAATAAAGACTGAACCCAACTAAACCTATTTAGAAAACTCACGAGGCGCAAACCTCCATAATTTTTTTTGTCTCACACACGTTTGATCATACAAAACGTGTGTAAACACAAATTTTCTCCAAAGCAAGATTACCTTACGTATTATTGTACAATTATGTCTTTTCCACTGGAAGCAGCAACATTTCTAAATATGTGATTTCCGCATTTTTGGCCATGTTATAAAACTCCTTTCCTTTCGCGCGTTTGTAAAAAAAAAACTGCACAGAGGGAAAATTTGCCTATACAGAATTCCTTATTAAACCTAACGCTTCGCGTCTAAAATGAAAACGATAATATTATTAGTATTACACTATATTTTATTTTTATTATAATTGTTTTTAATTAAATTTCAAAATTATGACGTTGAAAAAGAATAGTATAATCTTCTTATTACCTGTATTGTTTATCTTTATTTTTATTTATCTCTCAACTGTTTATATCAGTGTATTCTTTTAAGCCGGATTTACCAGAAAATAGTTTATACAAATAAAAGAGAAATGCCTATAGATACCGCAATTTACCCGTGTAGGAATATCTACTTAGAATCCAAAATTATATAATTTTGTTTGCATAACGAATAACGTAAGTAAAAATCGTTATCGTAGGGCGTATTTGAGGGGGACAAAAGGGGAAATTTTAACAGGTGTTTAAAATTAATTTCGTTTTGATTTGCTAAAGTATAAAAAAAATGTATACGTTTTACTTAATAATATTAAATTTAACAGCCATGATGTTTGTCGGAACGAACATTTTCTTCGACCCGCATTCGTCTCGCACTTAGGATTAAAATTACGGTTGTATAAACAGGCAGGGTACGCGGAATTTTAATTTTATGATCTATACGGGTATCGTTAACTGCGGGTATGGTAGGTATAATAAGTAGGTAAATAATATTACAAAAGTACGCAGCAAATCGTACTATTATGAGAACAATAATAAAAATAATAATTTACTATAAATTATCATTTAACAGTTTGTTATCCGCGGCATTTCAGAATAATTTCTCGTTCGGTTAGCGGTCGTTCTACGATTTACGCGTTTCGACATCGATTTAACACCACAGCAAAATTTGTGCGATGAAAAAAAATATCATTTGCAATAGATTATAATATTATATAGAAGAGAACTTTAAGTACCTATAGAATTCTTTGTAAAACAAAGGGACGAAGGCTTTGTGAGAGATGTGAAACGTGTAGGATTAAGTGCGGTCGGATGAAACGGAGAGAAGCGTCGGGTGTTTTATGTGCGATAAAAGGCTAAGAGGTAGTTGGTTTTACAGGAGTGTGGTGAGACCAATCGCGTGTTGTATGGTTCGTAGTGTTGGTCGGTTGACAGAAAAATAGAACAGAGTATGCGACGAGATGAGGGAAAACGGACCGAGATGGTTTGGACACGTGATGAGAAGAGAAGGAACCGAATTTTTCTGAAAGAAAACTATTAAAGGAAGACCAAAAAAGAGATGGACGGAAACAATCGTAAAATATACGAGGGTTGTTTATGTGCGTGTAGGGGACGCGAATGATCGTGATAAGTGGAGGAATAGCTGGACAAGGGTGGCCGAGCCCTGCAAATGGTTGGGAAAAAGGCGAAGAAGAAGACTATAGTACGGGTAATTTGGAAGCCGGAAAAACGTTTTTCAGATTTTTTTCATTCTGAAACGCCTGAAACAACGAAAAAATGTAAACGTAATCAATTATTGAAGTCCGGAACGATCGGCCGTCACGAAACATTACTAACTCACCGAGATTATTATTATTACTAACGGAACGTGATATACTCGGAAACGGTACTGTTCTGGCCGAACCGAAAAGTATAGACCCGAGAGTCAGAGAGAGAGAGCGCCTTTATTTCAAACAAAGTGTTTATACAAAAAGAACCGCGCTTTCAAAAAAGTAATTCGCGCGCGTCTTCCGGTTGGCAGCGCTGTCTCCCGTCCGTGATACCCCGCGGAACCGGTCACGTCCGCGCGGCGGCGGCGATAACGGACGGAGTAGTGATAATGGCCCGTGTAATCTCCGTCGGTCAACGCGAGCAAAACCATCACAACAGGCAACAGCAGCAGCGCCTATATACAGTCGAAACCATTGTTGTGCACCCAGTCCGCCTACCGCGAAGTAAACCGTGAAATTCGTTAAACCGTGTGTGGCTAATTTATTGTTTTTTTTCTACATTCTATCGTGTTTCGAAATGATCTCCGTTCCGCGTACCACGGCCCGCGCTTTTCAACGTCCGCCGCCGTCAACGCCGTCGGTTTTCTAAAACAAAAAAAAACGTATACAAGTAACGACAAGTTGTCGTATTTTATAATAATTGTACGACTCGTTATAACGATGCCCGCGTCCGAGTTTTGACGACGTCTCGTTTTGGATCGTAAGATCGCGTTTACTCCGCGAGAAAAACGTATTATGAATAACTTACGATGAACAAAACGTACAAGACTGCCGTGAAATGTAGCAACGAGTCGTTGCTCTCGCTTTTGGATCGTGAGGCGCCGGACAGCCCGACGGACTCGGACCGCGTGCGTTTTGCTCCACCACTCTCCGGGGCCTGGGGGGGGAATTTCGATAAAATTTTCACTCGCTAATTGTACATTTTAAATTTTTTCCGCCGTTTCAGGTGGCCGAGGAAGACGGCAAAATGTGGCTGTCCACCAAAGAGGCGAGCGCTTCCAGCGCCGAGGATGTGGTGGCCAGGCTGCGGGTCGCGTACAGGAGCGGACTGTCCTGGAAAGAGAGCGAGTTCAGGAGGCAGATGACCGGCTACAACGAGTTTTCCGTGCACCAGGGAGACCCGCTGTGGAAAAAATACATAGAACAAGTAATAAACCGTACCCGCTTGTTGTTATCGTAATTGAAAAATATTGTCGTTAAACGTTCAGTGTGGGGCGTCGACTGTACCTCAACCATTAAACCGTCCAAGTACACAAGTATAATTCAGTGAACAAATTGGTTTTCGTACGTTTTACGTTCATCTTGAATTGCATTGTTGATTATTTCCTCGGACACTTATTTACGATGAAAAAAATAGTTTCAGAAAGAGTTTGTGGTACCTTGATTGTAGTGTTGAATTAAAATTTATTAGAAAAAAATAATGTACTTGGAGTTAAAATTAATTAAATTTGTTTGTTTGTTTCAGTTCAAAAATCCATTGATACTTCTTTTGTTAGCATCAGCTTTAGTAAGTGTGTTCATGAATCAACTCGATGATGCATTCAGTATTACTACAGTACGTATTATTTAATATCATAAAAAAAGTCTGTATTGAACTATGTATAAAAAAAATTTGCAAGAATTATAAATTAAAATACACTTAGTAGTTTAACTGACTATAATAATTAGTAAATGACTATATTAATTATGACTTCTTCAAATTCAGTTTTTCGATTTTGTTATAAAATGGTTATTAATAAAAAAACATTACGCCGACTCTTACTTTGTAATAAATTAATTTATCTTATTTATCGGGGCAAATTTTTTTTGTGCAGTAGAGAGTTATTTTATGTTGAGTTTGTAGGAATATTTTGCTAGTCTTGGGAGACAATAAGTCAGTAATCACCGTGCAGATTAATGAATAGCACCTATTGTCTCGTCAAAATTATGTTCGTATGTTTTTTTTTTTTATTTATAATCGTAGCAAAAAATGTATTTTGTAGATGAAACATTTTCAAATTATTATTAGAAACATAAATTTTTTTTTTTAAATTTGTGTTGATGGAAAATTTAAATGATTTTTATATTATTATTATTTTTTTCATGAATTTTAGATGTTTTAACTACTGACGGGTAATACTTCAAACAAATCAATCCTATTAATTTTGAATTTGCAGTTGTCAAATTAAAATTGTCATGTAATTAATACCAACTAACAAAAAAAACTTGTACACGTGTGATATCTGTCACTGTCTCATTTTATTCAGAATTGTTTTTTATTATTTATAATTATTTAGCTTTGATTCTAATTGTGTTCATAGATGACCAAAGTTTATTGTTTGTTAACAGGCTATTATCATTGTTGTTACTGTGGCGTTTATTCAAGAATATAGGTCTGAAAAATCACTAGAAGAATTGACAAAACTTGTTCCTCCCACATGTCGATGGTTAGTATACATTATTTATATTATAATTATTTTCTAATGCATTATTGTTAGTAACATTATTAAAATATATGTTTAAATTAAAATCCATGTTTAGGTACAATAATGTTATTATTATTAATCTGTTTCTAAAAAAATTTTCATTTTTAGTCTCCGAGAAGAACAATTAGAATCCATGTATGCCAGATCATTGGTGCCGGGTGATATTGTATATTTGAGCACTGGTGACAGAGTCCCTGCCGATATAAGACTGTTTGAGGTGAGAATATAAAATACTATAAAGTAGTGGGCATATCATGGCTTTTAGTGGGTCACTTAAGTCCAACAATATAAATTTGGAAACAATAATTAATCAATAGTATGTAAAATAACGTTTTTAATCAAGTTTGGTGAGTCATATTATACTGAGAAAATGTTAAAATTTACATTTAGCAAAGTAAATTGTGTATGCAAATTATAATGAATGTGTTTTATAGGCAATTGATTTAGCCGTAGATGAAAGCAGTTTCACTGGTGAAACTGAACCGTGTATGAAAACAACTGAATTAGTTTTGAATCCAATGGGTCATACAACAATGAAAAACATTGCATTTATGGGTACTTTAGTGCGGTGTGGAAATGGTAAAGGCATCGTGGTGAATACAGGAGAAAAGTCTGAGTTTGGTGAACTTTTTAAATTGATGCAAAGTGAAGAAGCGCCCAAGACACCCTTGCAGAACAGCATGGACATTTTGGGTACTCAGTTATCGTTGTACTCTTTCATTATTATAGCCTTGATTATGTTGCTTGGGTGGATTCGAGGCAACCAACTCTTGGAGATGTTTACTATAGGTGTTAGGTAATGAGGAAAAAAAACAAAGTAATTTTGCCAAATATTAAATATCAGTTGATTAATAAACTTTTTTACTATTGTAGTTTAGCTGTAGCTGCAATCCCAGAAGGTCTACCAATAGTTGTTACCGTAACTTTAGCACTTGGCGTGATGCGCATGGCGAATAGAAAAGCTATTGTGAAAAAACTACCAACTGTTGAAACCCTCGGTAATTTTTTGTTTTAAAATGTTTATTTCCTAACACCGTGCCCTATGTGAATTCAATATGGAGTTACGTAAAATACGGCTTAACTCTTTTTTTTTTTTTAAATCTAATATATTTTGAAACTTTTTCTTATATTCCACTAGGATGTGTTAATGTGATATGTTCTGATAAAACTGGTACCATAACAAACAATGAAATGACTGTTACTACAATTATTACATCTGATGGGTATTATGCAGAAGTAAGTTTTTTATTTTTTTTTTTTATTAACCATTAAAAAAAATTGTTGTGTCATTGTTATTATTGTTTATTATAACAGGAATTAAAACTGAATGCGTATTTGCCATGCTTATTGAAACTTATAAATATCTTGTTTGTGTATAATAATTGTACTGTTAAAACTTTTGTTTATTTAAATATTTATGATCCAGGTTTCTGGAACAGGATATAATGATCAAGGTGAAGTTCATTTACTCAAATCATGTTCTTCAGATCTAGCAAAGCAAGCTGTATACAATTTATTAGAGGTATGCATTTTTACCTCTAAATTATTTGGTTATAAGTTGAATTTAAATTGTTCAACTGTGTTTGACTTAACTTCTAATGTTTGCGTAATTTTATTTTAAGATTTAAATTATGTTGTGTTTTAGGTTGGAGTTGTATGTAATAACGCGACAATTAATGGAGATATTTTGCAAGGACAGCCTACCGAAGGAGCACTGTTAGCAGTTGCCATGAAGGTACATTATAAGTATAAGTGTTTATAATTTATTATTTGATTAAATTTGAATTATTTAAAAATATATTCATTTATGATTTCAGAATAGGATGTATGGAGTTAGTGATAAGTACATAAAACTCCAAGAATACCCATTTAGTTCCGAACAAAAACTCATGGCCGTAAAATGTGTAAATAAATACGATGACGTGAGTATCCAAAATACATATTGTATCATACATTGTATGCTTGCTTACACTGTTGGAGTGATTTTTATGAAATTAAATTGTACAGGTGAAAGAAGAAGTGTATTTTGTCAAGGGTGCATTAGAGAAAGTTTTGAAACAATGTACAAGATATTGTAATGGCAATGAAAAGGTATTACTAAATGGTAAGAAAGAGCAAGAAATATATGCCGAAGCCTATGAAATTGGTAGAAAAGGTCTACGAGGTAAGTTGTAATTTTTATTTGCCCCTTTTTTTTATACTTGTGTTTTACTTAGATAAATTTTTTTAGTTATTGCATTAGCCAAAGGGAATTCCTTACAAGATTTGTTGTATTTGGGACTAGTGGGAATCTGTGATCCTCCAAAACCATTTGTTCGAGAATCCATAGAACAGTTATTTGCTTGTGGTGTCAAAGTAAAATTGGTTACTGGAGATGCCCAGGATACTGCAGTTGCTATCGGTATGTTAATTATTGTTCTAGGGCTTTGTTGACTTTTGATGACCTTACCATTATTAACGAATGACTATCAATTAATTTTGACTGATAGTTACCGCTTTATTTAATTGAGTAAATTGATGTCATTGCTTTAAGTTTTTGCCTAAGATTTAGGTATTACATCTAACTGTGTATTTTTAGTAGGTTCGTGTTAAAAGTAATGTTAAATGAAAAGAAACTGTCACTTTTGTTAAAAATAAACTGGACAGGTCTTACCAACATGTTTGGAAGAGTCTCTTGGTGAATTGGTCCGAATCCCTATTATCTTAAAAGTAAAATGTTGTATTTTGCATCCAATATTGATGTAATTTTATGATGAGTCTAATAATTTTCTGAAAGATGACTGTCTGTAGACAGTTATTAAATAAAAATATGTAGTTTTTATTTTTAAGGATTAGTACATTAACAGTTTCTTGTGAATTGTTTGGTACACCAGTACACGTGATTTCCTCACTTGTGTAATCGACTGAAAACCATTCATAGAGTAGTATTTATTGACTATACAACTCCTTGAAAAAAAAAAAAATAATTTTGTGTTCATAAAATATTTATCCAACTGTTTTAAAGAATTAGAGCATGTAATGTTCCAACTGTTTTTAAGAGTTGTAGCATGTACTGTTCTAAAGAGTATTAGATAAGCATTTTATGTTACATTCATATTTGGGTCGTGACAAAATAGAAAGATTTTTTAACACACTTCTATTGGTTTAATTTTCATTTTGAAAAAAGAGGTACCTAACATTATTAATTATTGCTTATTAATATGTTTTATAGAAAAAACAATTTGTGTTTTATTGCTTATTATATAACAACATTTTTGAGTTTTTTGAAAATTAAAATTGCTTTTACTAATTTGTAAAAAAAAATTTCCTGCATAACCTAGTAAATAAGATGAGAGTAATCTCTCATACATATTATCAAAATGAAAATAGGTAGAACATTGGCAAGTACAATAATTTGTCTTTCCCGATATCCTATTGTCCTATTGGTCCAAAATTGTATAAAATACGGAATGTTCCAATAGCCTTAATATTTGAGACAAATAACTTCAAAGGGGGAACAAATAATTACGGGAAACATTTTTTCCACATTGATTTAAATTTTTTTGATCATAACATTCAAAATAAAAATCAGACCAAGCTGAAACTTTTACATAATATTAAAATAGGAAAGATACAGATTTGATAAAAGATTTATTGTTAAATTTGTTTTTACCAGGACGTAAAATAGACAACTGAGCTCGTTCAGAATCCTATTTTCGAAGGCAATGATTCGTCGTTGCTTTCAGATGTAAAACAATGCGTTCAAACGACAACTTCTTAATTAGTGACCCACCCTAAGCATAGTCACTACCTGACGACCCATGCGACCTAGACTGATCCCAACTTTTTTTTGATAATTGTACTTTGTTTATTTTTTATGTATTTTATAATAATTGTTCATGTAGTAATGTTGTTTTATACTTTTTAATTTTTACAGTTCATTTAGGTAAAATGCATTATTTTTACATTAATAAATTATAATTTACCAATTACTTTACAAGTAATGCCATACAAATTAATATGAGGAGCTTCAGTGCTTAATAGCAGTGCAAAATAGCTACTGTTTAAACGAGTTGTACACAAAAACAATCAGAAAACCAACAAGATTTTACTGTCCTTGCCTTTGTTTTTGTTTGTTAATTTTTATGTAATGCAGGTGCCCATAAGTACCCAATTTATTAATAACTCTACCAATGTGTTTATTACCTTGTTTATTGCTTAAATTTTTAGTTTTGTACTTCTAACGTACTGAACCCATGTATTTATTGTATTACAGTACAAATCAATGTTACCGAATACATATTTTAATTTATATGACTGCAGGAAATATGATTGGTTTGGATATGATTCATGGACAGACCTTGTCTGGTCAACAAATTGACAACATGACCGAACATCAACTCAAAGCAATGGTAAACAATGTGTCTGTCTTTTACAGGGTAACACCTCGCCACAAACTGACAATTATTAAGGTAATTTCTAATTATGATTTGTATAGCAAAATTTGTTTGTATCTATTCACAAACAGGGGTATTAATTATTTTTATATTATTTTTGTTTTTTTTTAAAATAATTTTATACCTATACAGTTGTCAAAGATAATATTTTAATTTAAAACTTTTACTCTACTAGTAGCTCATTTAATATTTATCAACAATTTTTTTACCTGAAATAAATGAAATAATTCACAACTTAATTGAGAACTTTGAAAAATTATGAGGAAACTGACATCCAAGATTTTTATTATTTGGGATTTACTATTAGGTTTGTCACATTCACGGTATACTAAACCTGGGTGAAAACAGCTAGTATTTTTTATAAATCTAAAAGTGATGTTTGGTAAAATTGTTCTACCGTGTGTCATTGTTACTAGGCATTGCAAGCAAACGGTAATGTAGTTGGGATGACGGGAGATGGAGTCAACGACAGCGTGGCTTTGAAAAAAGCAGACATTGGTATAGCCATGGGTAAAAACGGAACAGACGTATGCAAAGAAGCGTCCGACATGATACTAGTCGATGATGATTTCCAAACTATTGTTGCGGCCATTGAGGAAGGCAAAGGAATATTTTTCAACATCCAAAACTTCGTCAGATTCCAGCTTAGCACCAGTATCGCCGCGTTGTCTTTGATTGCATTAGCGACCATTTTGAAAATACCAAACCCTCTAAACGCTATGCAGATATTGTGGATCAACATAATCATGGACGGACCGCCTGCACAAAGGTATATTGTATAAGTTACCGGCCTAACATTTATAATAATAATTGTTCTATTTTGGGTAGTAAATGAAAAAAAAAAAATTAAAATATCAAAAACTTACTTTTTAATAATTAACAAATTATTCTGCATTCTTTTTAGTAATAATTAATTATTTGACCGATTTGTTTTAATGAAATATAATATGTTGTGATAGTGATGATATTAAAATGTAAAAATAAATAAAAATTTGAACTGAAAAGAATTATCACACTCAATAAGTTTATGAAGTAAAATTTATTTTTAGAAAATGTTCAAAACTGCGTACAAATTTATATTATTAATATTATTAAAAATCAACTTAAACCAATAATCTCAAACAAATATGTGAAAACAATTTTTAAAATCTTTATTTTATAACATAAAAATAAAATTTTTACTTAATTGTCAAAAATAACTTTCAAAAATATTTGAACCTATCTTGTAATTGAATGCATATTTTTAGATGAATATAAAGTAAAATAATTTTGAATCTTGGTTCTAATTATTACTTAGTTTTAATCCAACATTAATTTTACTATTGTTATTTTTATATTAAATTGAAATCCATTTCCTGCTAATGTCAATGAGAAATAAAATCGATTTACAGCCTTGCAGTTGAACCGGTGGACAAAGATGTTGTAAAACAAGGCCCTCGAAACGTTAAAACACCCATGATAACGAGATTGCTTGTGCTGAATGTTCTATTTTCAGCTTCAATCATTATTATTGGAACCCTTTATGTGTTTCAAGTAAGTTTTTATTTTACATATTGAATAAATTATGATATTGAAATTGTATTTATAATCATTAGTGAATTAAATTAAACGCTTAAAACTTAGTTTTTTTATTTTATAACTTAAGCGTTTATGGTAATTAACTGTGGTTTCTCAGTAAATGTTATTTTATTCATTTGAACGTGTTGATAATGCCTTTTAATAATCATTGTTCACTATTCATCCAAACACAAATAAAAAAAAAACATTCTTATAGGAGGAATAGAAATTATAAATGATTTTTAACCATTGTCGAAAATGTTTGTCACTTATAGAAGCTCTTTAGAAAAAAAAACTTTTTTTATTTGTGAGATAAACTTTTGTAAAATAGCACATTCAGATATTTTTTTAAAACAAAATATTTTTCAAGTAATGCAATATTATACTTTTGACCGGCGTATTTACAATAGTTGACTAATTATGATTTAGTTTGTTTACAAATTAGTTGACTAATATTTTGATTGGGAATTGTATAACTATCAAACTTAATCTATCTATTCATTTTACTGTTTATAGATGAGTGACAAGTTATTAGTGTCTAAGAGAACCACAATGACATTCACTTGTTTTGTTTTCTTTGACATGTTTAACGCTCTCAGTTGTCGTTCGCAGGTATGTCGCTCTAAACCTCTTTTATGTTACAAAGTGTACTTATACAGTGAGTTTTAATATGGTTGCCTAATTGTACAAAACAATTACGCTTTTACAGACAAAGTCTGTATTCACCATCGGGCTGTTTTCCAACCGAATGTTTCTTATTGCCGTAACGCTTTCAATTATCGGACAGATGCTGGTGATATATTTTCAACCTTTGCAGAGAGTGTTCCAGACCGAAGCGCTCACTTCATCGGGTATGTTTTTCCACAATTGTTTTGTGATCATATTTTAAATTGTGTTTTCTATTTTTCTATAGAAATTCTATTTTTGGTGGGGTTGACGTCGAGTGTGTTTATTATATCGGAATTAAAGAAATTAATTGAGCGACAGTTCCAGAAGAGGTTTACTAAAGGCGCCAGAAAACAGATGGCGTTTGTCTGATAGCTCGTTGCTGTCGCTGTTTGTGATATAACTATTCAATCATCGGCCAAATGACAATTGAACAATCACAGTGCGTCACGTATGCGATTCAAATTTTCATATAAATATTGGTGCATTTTAAATCTCATGCTTATTAGTTTGTGTATTTGCATATTCTAGTTCCTCTCTCTCCATTTATTGACTTAAATATTTATTATTGCTGTATTATTACGAGAGTCCAAAGTTTTATGTATTAGTTGTTTAACCGTCTTTTAATTTTATTATTATTCATTACAATATACCTAGTATGTTATAAATTATAATATTATACAAAATTATTGTTATGAATCCGTATTTGTGGGTTTCGGAATAAAACCGACGTGATATCTGTGTTTTTTTTATGATTATATATTTTTATAAATTATTGTATTATTATTAGTTTTAAAACATAATAATGTTAATGATAAACCATAGTGTTTGATACAAATTTCTCATCTTGTTTAATAATTTTTATTTAATCGGTTATTTACGAAAAGTAATTTTATAATTCCTGGAAAGTAAAATGTAATAAAGCTTTATGTACACTTTGTTCTCTAATAATGTGTGGTTATTTATCAGTGCTTTTTTTTGCAAAATGTTTAGCAAATAAAAGTTAAAAAATAATATTGTAAAAGGTTTTTTTTTGGTCTTATGATTTATAAAAAAATTACCTTGTTAAAGCTTACTTGTTTTAGTCTTATAACCACGCTTATTTACGAAAAAAAAAAAAAAAAGTCAACGCAACAATAATAATTACAGTATACTCAAGAGCTTTTAATTATTGTAACTACACATATCACATTTTTTATTGATCCGTTTTTGTTTGTACGCTTTAATTCGTTTTGTCAGGGAAAAATTAATGAAAATGTAAACAGTCTTATCAAATTGTTGTCATACTATGTAACCTAGTTTAAGAAGTGAAAATTTCTACGGTATTGGCAATTTTTTTTTTTTAAGAATCCATGTACAATACATTTTACACTTGACATTGTACAAGATTGTTTTTTTTTTTTAACTCAATATGACGCCTTGTAAAAAGAAACACGAGTGTTGCACGAGGTACACACGTGTACTGTTGACAATTTTTAAAGAGTCTGTGTATTTTTTGTCATTCGGTTGTGTGTGATTTCAGCTTGTTAGTTATTCCATCAAATGTTGACGTAAAAATTGTATCTGGTAACTATTGTTTTGCCAAATACTTTTTTTTTTTCCAAAAGTATTAAAAAGTTTTTGCTCCCCCGAGCAAATAATATGAAATGACTACTTGAAAGTTTTGTCAGTCGCAATACTTACAAACAGGTAAGCATGACTTGTTACTTTTTCCCAAAATAATCTAATTATTTTCAAATCGTGAATCAAATGTCTTTTGTTCCAAACAACTTTTTGGATTGTTACCACAGTAAATGTATTTGAACGTTTTAATTCCAGTACTTTACTGTCCTGGACAAGTGAAAAAAAAAAACCGAGCGTATCGAGTTTGAAACCTAGATAAAATATTGGCTCTCGGCCACATTAACCGATGGGTCGTTATGGGAAGCAAGACAGTGTTCAGAAAATTTGTCACTACCAACCCAACAACGGATCAAATAAAATAATTTATTTTAAACTTTGTTGAACAATAGTATTTTGTTTACAAAACAGTACAATAAACAATTATTTTTAAATAATAACATTAAATCTTGTAGGTAACGTCCACATGTGCTTAACGATTAGTGCCTCAACGAGATATTTTACAACGCCTTATAAATTAATACATAATACACTCGCATCATCCGAGTAGTAGTTTTCAACGCAATTTTTTTTTGATTTTTACACGTTTTGAGCAATTAAATACAATATTAAATACTGTGCACATACTTATATGTTGTATCATTATTACTAAATTTTTACCTACTCAAAGTAATTTGTGTTCGGTAAAAAAAAAATAAATAACTATAAAATACTTTCATCCGTCATGACTCATGATTAATGCCATATTTACACGTTATTGCGAACAAAAAAATTTGTCTCTTTTTCTTTTAGTTTGTAGTTGGAGATAGTAAAAAATATAAAATAAAAACGTTGTTCAACCCTCATCGTGCGTAAAAAATGTACGGGGGGACGGGTAGGTCCAAAATCAAGACTCGCGGATCGAAAAATTACAAAAACAATCTAGTATTTTTATCGCCAGTGGTGTTCGATCGTGATTTATAACATTTTTTTTTACCAATAGCATCTTTTCCGCTGAACTATCTACTCGATTTACAATTCGATTGAACGAGGGGTCAATTGAAAACAGAAAGTTGGACAAAAATTACTTCGTTTTTTTCCAATCACCCACCGTGATTACATTGATTCGATTCCGAACGAAATTTAACTTGAGTAATATTAAAGTTATTAATTTACATTTATATAGTCCAGCCGTTTTCTCCGTCCCCTCCGAAAGAAATGAATCGGCTAGAACCGATTTGATTTTGAACATTATTAATAATTATTTTTTGTGTGTTTTCCAAAGAAAGGTGGGTGTTTCTAGTTTTGATTCAATTTATTCTTATATATTCACTTAAAATCAAATTGATCGTTCAAAAAACGAACGAAATTCGTCAATCACCGCGGTCCTTTAGACAAGTGCGCGTTCCCGGTTTGTTCCTAAAAAAGCGAACGAAATCAAAGGAACCTTCCGAGCACCGGACAAGACGTGACCATCCGAGGGCTGAAAACGTAGAAAGTTTACGGCGTGAGCCTAATCGTTTTCGGGGACTGTGCCCCGTATCCGAATTCCTCCCCGCCCGGGACAGTTTTTATTATACACCCCCATTTTATTTCTCCGGGAACACCACCTGTCCCCGTCCCCGCCGCGCAGGTGGACACGCCACCGCGCGCAGGCTAGTGCACATACCGCGGACCGTCGCCGCCGCGGTGGTGGTAGTCCGCGGGCCTGACCATGGCCGGCCGGCTCCAGACGTAGCCGCCGCCGTTCTCCGTCGAGCTGTAACCGCGTTTCCGGTCCTCGTCGCCGGAGTGCTGCTGGTAACCGCGGTGGTTCTGCTGTTGCTGCTGCTGCTGCGCCGGTCGGCCCACCGTCGCGACGCCCTTCCTCCAGCCGTCCATGTACCGGCGCCGCTGTATCTCGTCCTCCTCGGCCTCGCGCCGCCGCAGCATCATCCGCTTCCGGTGCAGCGACGAGCTGCAGCTCTCGCTGGACTCCTCGGCCGACGTGCCCAGGCCCAGGTCCTTGTCCGGCCTGCAGCAGCCCGGTTTGCCCGGGCAGTCCGACTGCGGCGCGGACGAGCCGGTGGTCGTGATGGCGCCGGGGTGCAACAGCGACGGGTGCGGTATGCAATACGGCCGGGGCAGTGATCTGTGGTCGGCCCGCGCAGTCCTACGATGCCGCTGCTGTTTCGGCTCGGAGGAAGCGCCGCCGCCGCACGCGCCCGGCCCGAACAGCGACAGGAGCACCGGTAGCAGTAGCAGGCCGTGGAGCGCGCCGAACACGATCACCAGGAAGATCATTTTGAAGAACACCATGAATATGTAGCTGCCGGCCAGGACGAGCGCGGACACGCCCAGCACCGTGCTGACCGCGCCCTGAACGATCGGCAGGCCCAGCGCGTACAGGCTCTCCCGCACCCGTTCCTCGGGTCGCGACGCCGCGGACGACATGTACGCGTAGCATATGTGCGCGGTGAAGTCCACCGAGAACCCGATGCACATGATCAGGTTCACCATGGATATCGTGTCCAGGTTCACGTTCCACAGGGCCATGTAGCCGACCACGCCCAGCTCGATGGACACGATCGAGAAGGCCACCCACAGCGAGCACAGCACGTTCGGGATGAACAGGAACGAGATCAGCATCATGGTCGCGCCGCCCACTAGCATGGACTGGATCGACGTGGGACGGACGAGTTCGAACTGCAAAAGAAGAAGAAAAAGCCCGAATCGGTAAATGTCGCGTGGGTAGGTATAGTTTGTCACCGATTTGAATGTTGTGGTTCGAACGTAGTATATAGTGTTTAATATCCGAAAGCAATGTATAATAAGTCGTTGAAAAAACGATTCTGAACGAGCTGTGTAATCTAATACGTGCTGGTTGTTTATTTGTTCATTAGCCGTTTATCTGTTACCGTTTTTTTTTAAGTTTTTTTTTGGTTTTTTGGGTGTTACCTTTTTGGAATTGAAAATTTGGCAAAACGTTGAGTACAACGCACCTAGGATATAAGTTGGACTTTCAGGAAACGTTTCAACCGTCAAGATCGAAGCAATATTCTGAGCTCTATATGCACGCCACAGACAAAAAAAAAAAAAACATCAGAAAAAAAAAACTCAGAAACTATAATAAAATCAAAATAGATTTTACACCTCGCGAAATGGTTCGTGTTAATATTATGTAGGTAATATTGCCGTACCACCACTTTTTGTAAATCTTTCAATTCCAAACAAGTAATACCCAAAAAACGTACGGGTGAGGCGATTCGTGTTGTCAAAGGATACCGAAACTCGATTTGAAGGAAACAATTGTAGAGCTCACTCAGAGTCGTTATTTTCGTTAGCAATTTACAATAAGTATTACAATATAAAATGTAATAGTACTTTATACTTAGAGCGATTCCGTCTTTTTTTACGTTTAAACTGGCGAATTCGGTTCCAATTTTGATTGTACGTTAGTTTTACTCGTCTGAACGACGCACTCCAATAATCATTATGAGGATTTTAGTGTACCTACCTACCTACCTACCAATAAATATTGCGTTTTTGGATCATAACTATTATAAAGACCTTTAAGTAAACATTTTACTTATCTTGTGAAGAATCAAAAGCAATTATGTAAAGGTCGGAGCGATGTTTTACCAACCGCATAAAAGTCATGACAGAAAAAGTAAAGAAAACTTCCCCCATCCCCAGCTGACCTCGGAACCGGCTCCGACAGGCCTCGTTGTTCCGTTCGCCTATGTTTGAGTAATTTTTCGCTCTTTCGATTCCTCGACTCACCGTCGCAGTGCAAGGGTAGTATGTGTGGTTTGGTGGTTGTAACCTCCCTATCACTCCGAAATGTGTGAACAATATCCGTCCCGAATTGCTCTACCGTTTCGGACTTTCTATTGTACGTTCTCAACTTTTTAAATTTCTAATTCTTGGTCGTCATCGTCTCCCCGTCCTTGTATAATATAATACCTGGTCGAAGAACACGAAGTACGGATGGAAAACGCTGACGTTCAACGGCGATTCGTGCGCGATCCTCCGCAGCTCTCTGACCATATCCTTTTCCATGTTCCCGTCGCTGATGTTCACCGCCTGGATCATGAAACGCGACGCCTCGATCCCGGTGCCGTCCGCGTTGAACTTCACGTCCAGCGAGAACGGGTTGGGTTTGAACAGCCACAACTGCAGGGACACCGAAGAGGGAATTCAAATCAAAATTAAATACCTATTTTTATATATCCTTCGTCGTTTACGAAAATTACGATCCTGAACGGGCTTGCGGTGACCGACCCAACAAGTCGGACGTATTTTCAAAGCTTAAAATAGAAAAAAAAAACTATTGAAATTGTTTCAACTTTTTTTTACTACGTTTCTACTCGTTCTAACAGTATGTATACACTTATTTCATTATGTTTGAAAATATTTTTGAAAAGTTACTAAGAGAGTTCAAAGTTAAAAAAGTTACTATAAAAAAACTAAGTGAAATTTGAGAAAAAATAACGTGTTTTTTGACGTGATCGATTTTTGGTCACAACTTCCAAAATAATAGACGGAACTAGCTGAAAAATATTGAAATAGGTAAAATACGGGTTTGATCGAAGTTTCAAATACTTCATAAACGTTTGAACTACTTTAAAATTTTCCGGTTTTTTCCGGCTTTTTAAAATTTTTTTTTAAATTAATTGATTTTTTTTTTTTTGCTTTATGGACGAATTTAAACTACCATCTTTATTACGTTTGTCATCTTCGTGTAAAAAAAAAATAACCAGTTATAAATTGAAATTGTTTAAAGCGTGTTATTTAATTATAATTATAATAAATATAATTGTTGTCTAACAATATTATGAAGCTCGTGGATCGACTCTTTAAAAATGCTTAACCCACTAATGTATACGAACTAAACGCGTGGAATATTGAAAACTTAAATGTCGAAATCGTTTGGAATTTCTTCGTGCCGTCTGGACTACATTCGTTCCGATATTATGTGTGTACATTTCAATATAGGTATTACGTGAAACATTTTTGGAGGAACTGTTGCAAAAGAAAAATTAAAATAAAACGTACGATGACAAATGAGAAATAACCACAGTGTCTAAACGTCTGTGGATAAACATTTCGAAGCGGCGTAAGCCGTACTATCCGCAAAAACGGGTATCGATCTTACGTCGTTCAACGTCTGCAGGAACGATTCTCTGGTATCGATGGTCACGTTCAGCTCCTCCTGGTTACGGTTCACGTAGTTGACGAACGACCGCAACCACGACTCGGTGTACAGCGGGCTGGATATGAACGACGAGTTCTCGAACACTTCGGTCAGGGTCTCTATTTCGTCTTGCACGTCCACGTCCCAATAGTCCAGTTCACCGCTGATGATCACCTGCGAGCGGATGTCTTATAAGTATGAAATTCCGCGAAATCAAATGAAAATATTTTTAAAACGAAAACGGCGCTCATGCGGTCTTTTTTTAAATTTCAGCAGAGATCTTGTACTGTTTTTTAAATAAGTAGTGAACAATTTTTCTTTTCTTTACGACCGTAGCAAATATTTACCGCAACGCTGAAAGTTTTCGTCGGAAAAAAGATCGCTGTTTGTCCTAGTAATTAGACACGGTATATTACTTTGGTTTACTCGTTTGAATTGGTCTCCTCCGTTTTGGAAAATGTACCCCCAAATTGTTTCAAATGTTACACAACTCGGTTCGTTCTAGGAAAATAAATTTTCCAACGACGAGTGTTGTGGGAATTAGAATACTTGAGTCGAGAGCATAGACATTCGTTCTTTATTCTATTTTTTTGTGTCACTCAACCATAAGGCACCGACGCATAATAATAATACATAGATAGCCGGTCGAAGTCAGACAGCCATTATTTGCGCAAACAGGACAATTTATTTACACGATGGTTTGACAAAAAGATTTACGAATTTCAGGAGTTCAGGTGTCGTTGTGTGTAAATAATTTTTAAACCTTATCCACGGACCTTATCGGTGGTGATTTTTGTGAAGACCATGCTGGCAAACTCGGCTGTTTTGTATGTTTTCATGTGTAGTGGAGTGACAAAAGAAGATAGAACGTAACAAGTTAGAGTTTGTTTCGGTGTAGCGTCGACAGTTGTGGACAGGACGAGAGTGAATGTATAGACTGAGATCGTGATGACGAGAGAAAAAACGGAAGCAGGCAGGAAGAGCGGTTATGGTGATGAACGTTGAAAGAGAAAGAGGGAGAGGAAGACGAAAATAAGGTTGAATTGAGAATGTAACGAGGGCTGTACAGGTGTGTGTGCGTGTGTGAAAGGATCCGAAATATCGAGACAACAGTGGAGGTCTAGAACCCCAATAACAGTCTGAAGGAAAGAGGAGACCTAAGAGAAGGGGAGGAGAAGCAGATGAAGAAGATGTAAACACGCATGTCTCGTTATGGCCACTGAACCACACCTGGATTCTGTACGGGAACTCCCGGAAGTAGAAGTCGTCCCGGTCGTAGAACTCGATGGAGTAGGAGTCGGGCCCGGACAGCTTACTGCGCTGCAGCCCTTCCTGAATGGTGGTCGTGCCGTACAGCGCGCCGGCCAGATACCCGGCGAACGCCAGCAGCACCAGAACCTTCACGTACCACTGGTTCAGCGCCCAGCCCAGGCTGTCCCGGCACCACACCATGATCGCGTTGTCCGGGTTGTCCCGCGGGTTCTCCGGGTCCTTGGGGTTCACGCCGCCCGAACAAAACACCCGGTACAGCCACGGTTTTTTGTCTGCAACGCGAAACGTACATTCTCATATTACCATGATTGGTCGATACTTTTGTAAAACGCAGAATTTAGACTATACGATAATAATTACTGAAATGAAGTGAAATGTTTTTATACTTCTCGTTGTATCGATTAAATTTAATTGAATAAAAAAAAAAAAAAAACCATAATCAGTTCTTTTAATGTGACAAAAAGTAAAAAAAAAAGTGCAAATTTTCGGTGTTATCCGATTATTATTATATTGGATGTTACGACAAATCAATAAAACTTATTTCATTACAAACACGTTGGCCAACAATTATTGTTTTTATTCCGCTCGTCTCGCCCAGATCGCTCAGTTACGCGACAGTTTCGCAATCGCGACGACGACGATCGCCGAAAACTTTCGAAATCGCGTACTCTCGTCGCATTATTATTATTTGTCGTATTATTATGCGAGATGGTGCGATAGCCATTGTTACAAATTATTATACACATCGTTACAAAATGACGATATCTGCACATATGAAGCAAACGTCATTGGAAATAACGTATCGTGACACCACAAGTTTCTTTTCGTCGACGTTTTTACTGTTATGGAGCATACGTATCATTATGTTACCTATTTCTGTCACGAAACTGCTCGAGCATAACGATCAATATTAAAAAATGCAAAAAACAAAAAAACCTAATCGTGCAGGTACCTAACCTGTTATATTGATTTGTATGTACATTATTATTAAGCGGCACGGGTTTGTTTTTAAAGAATTGAAAATTTCGAGGTTTCTAAATTTTCAAAAATGTAAGCGGAATCTCACTGAAAATTTATTAGTAATACGAATAATAATAAAAATAAATGGAGCGTGAGTTATACAGGTTTGAAAGGTATTGGTTTGATGTTTTATACCATTAAAACCGTGAACGACGATAAGTCTTTCTAAGTTCAAGATACTTAGCTAAATTCGTGGTTAAAAAATCATACCATTTTCGCGATTAATCTATCGTATAATGCGCGAATCTCGATCGATTTGAACAATGATTTTTTGTTATAGCCATTACATATGGTTAACAAGAAAAACGAATTAGAACGAAAAAATAACGATGCGTATAGGTTTAGTACGCGTTTTCGGGAGGAACTTTTGAAATCGCGGCTCCGTTTTCGTTTTTAGGCGGTATCACTTTTAAAATAAACGAAATTCAAAAACAATATCTCGCAATTTTTTTTTTTATGTGTCATAACTCGTGATGACCATATAGATAGATGCGTTGTGAGAACGGCCTGAAACGATTTTTTCCTCATCACCAACCTACCAGTATTAATTTCAAATTTCGAGCGGAGCGATTATTTTTACAATTTTGTTTTTTTTTGTTTTTTTGCAAAATCGCCTTTCTTATTTCAATATAATGGGTAATCGATCTGTTTACTCGGGCGACTTTCTTCGGTCATCGCACCGTATTTGACGCAGCCGTCCAAGGCCAAACGCACGCGGTTATAACCGCAAGCGGTGCACGGGTCACGCGTGTATGTACGGTTACGCGGAAACGTGTTCGTTTAAGTTAAATAATTCTGCGACTGTTATGAACATCATAAAAGTGCATATACTCGACAACCTAAGCGAATAAAATTGATTGTAAAGACAATAACGGTTTCACGAAAATGTACGTAAAATGTTTTTAAAAAAAATTGTAAATTTTAATGTTCTATACACTTATAGTTCGAAAGTGTATGGTCGAAATATGTAATGGTAAGACGTGTTCGAATACCATCCGTTCCAATGTAACGGTACGTTTATCGATCGAATTCGAACCGATTGTGGAATGACTGCCAAGAACAAAAAAAAATAACAAAGTATAAAAAGGATAATTAATTTCTAAAAAAAAACTCGTTTTTCAACATCGTATAGAAATAATATTTTCCTATCTTGTGTTTCTTGTACGCGAAAACTACGTTTGGTGTTATTGAATAAAACGTAAATATATACTTAGTTAACAAATATTCGATGCAATGTGATTGCAGAAACCAAACATATAAGAATGCTGCACAACCGGAATTGTTGTAAATTTCAAGTTTTTTTTAAAATAATTTTTATTTAAACTTAAAAACGCAGCCGATAATATTTCGCCCAAATGTGCTGTACTGTTTTCAAATTATGTGAAAACGTGCATGTACATAATATTTTCCATATTTTTCTTTTAAAGATTGGACAAACAAATCGTTGACAGAGTTCTATTTCATTAAAAAAAATAAAAAATAATTAAATCAAAATATATCGAAAGGGAAAAAGGTACGTATAATATGATGTCATTGTAAAAAGCGATAACATAAAGTTTGGTCAATCATATCGCGCCCTTAAGCTAGACGGCCCACCCGAACCGTAAATACGGTGTATGGAATTTAAAGTTAACATTAATTTCAAACGGTTTCGATCATTTTGAAATTAAATATGTAGAAAGATTTCTCAATTTTGAAGGTTTCGTTTAGTAAAACATAATATCTACTCTCCATGTTTAAGCCTCGAAACTTTTATACGAGCTTCAAAACATAATTTTTTCTTTACTGTTTAAAAATAAAGATAATAATATAATTTTTGCACTCTTTTATTCAACGTTATTACTATATCCTTTATACGTATTTTTTCGGCAATCACTGTTCCAAAAGTTATTGAAACTATAATCGAAATTTCCACATGCACTATGGGCAAATATAGAAAATTTTAAAATTTAAAAAATTTCGACTAACAAAGTGCTTGAAAATTTATTGTAAACATCAAACTACACCTCCCATACCAATGACGTCGCCAAAACTGTGACCTACTCCTCCCAAGTCAACGGACACAATATTTTTTTTAATTTTGATTGTTATATGATCCAAAAACGAATAAACTTTCACGTGTTGTTGGGGTCACGGGCTTTAAAACCAACATAATGGAAAAATTGGAAACGATTTTGAGCGATTTACGGAATCTCGAGGTTTTGGAATTTGTTAATTTTCACATTAATTATTGTTTTGAAACGCTTCTGATTTTTATCGTTTTAAATCTCAAATCTTTAATACGATTTAAATAACATATATTTTGCGATACGTGATTAAAAATCGAATTTTGGTTAATTGTCTGTTTTTTCATCATTATTTATTAGTTTTTTTTTTTCAAGTTTTCTGTATAGGTACTCTGAAGGTGTTGACGTTAAACACTAACGCCAAGCTTCACAACATAATATTTTCGTTTATTATGCTATTTAGTACATTTTAATGACCGGTTAATTTTTGTTTTTGATACTTATCAATCGTGAACGTTACGTTATTTTCAGTTTTTTTTTTGCTCTAGTTATCGTTCTAAAAACTAGGTATTTAAATTTATTGAAATTTTAATCTACTCTACCCTCGTTATACTTTCATAATTTTTTTTTGATAAATTACTTTTATGTTTTTTTTTTCGAAGTTTTCCGAATCGAGTCCGAATTCGATTTTTACGACTAGGTACCACCACAATGGTTTTCTCGCAAACCAAATATGGACTAATAATATTATAATCTCGTGATGCGCGCATACGGGTTTTTGCGATATCCTCTACCGACCTGTAGATAGCGATCAAACCGGTCGAGCCGAGTCAGCAGGTTAGTGAACCCGTGTTCTGTCAAAATAATTAGTCTCGTTCGAAAAAGAAAAAAAAATTAATAAGGTCATAATAGGTGAACAAAATATTTTCCGGTCGGTGTTTCTGGCTTTTTTGCCTCCCTCGTCTCACACGCGTCTTCCTACGCTTTAAAAACGCGCGATAGTTTTGGGCGCCACGAGTAAATTTTGGCGATTTCACCGTAAATTATATTATGGCCTTTGTCGCAATTTATTTATTTATGCATATGACACTCGGCATGAGCTATTATTACAAGATAATATTATTACAAAATTATTAAGATTGGTACGTGTATAGGAAGATAAAAGATAAAGTAATATAATAATAAAACATAAAACATAACAAACTAAAATAATAGTTGTATAAACTATAAGAAAGATAAACAAAATAAAACAAACGGACTAGAAAATGTTAATAGAATATGTTCTTCTAACAAACAAGCAGAGCTGTTAGAGTCGAATATCAAGTTCCTCTAACCATTTGATCGCCATTTGTCCGCAGGCGTGCAGTGTGGCTACCCCTCCTTCAAATCTTGTTCTTTGACATTCTTCAACGATATGACTTGTAGTCTGTGTTAGGCCACACTCGCACAACGGGGAATCGGTCATGCCCCATTTGTGTAATAGATAGTTACACCTACCTTGCCCAGTTCTTATACGATTCAGGGCCGTCCATTGTGCTCGATTTAGCTCAAAACCTGGGACTCTGTTATCGGGGACGCTGACTAAGAAATGGTTTCGGGCGTTAGTATTTGACCACCTGTTTGCCCATGTCTCCTCTATTGATTTATTTGACCGTGACATGCTCCATATTGGGTTTCTGGATATAAGTCTCTTGGATGGATGGTTTACTATGTCTATTTGTACTGGTAAGTCTGGGTAGTTGCTCAATTTCGATAACATTAATTCAGATTGGACTTGTCTGCGTAGATCTGGAGGGGCTATATTGGACAGGACCGGCAACCAATCTAGATGAGTAGATCTCAAGGTACCTGTTATTATTCTCATAGTTTCATTTAGCTGTACGTCGACTTTCTCGCAATGCGCACTTCTGGCCCATACAGGCGCGCAGTAGTCTGCCACACTGTATACTAGAGCTAACGCTGATGTGCGGAGCACATTTGCACGACAACCCCAACTTGTGCCTGCTAGCTTGGCAATAATATTGTTACGTGTTTTTATTTTCTCTTTTACGCTTTCGAGATGCTGTCTGAAAGTTAGGGTTCTGTCTAACCTTACCCCTAGGTATTTAGGTGCTCCTTCAGTGGTGAATTTTTGGTCATCAGCTGTTATACTTAGTGCTCTATTGGCTTCTCGGTTGTTTAAGTGGAAGGTGCAAGTTACTGATTTGCTTGGGTTCAGTTGGAGGTGCCATTTCTGGAAGTAATTTTTTAATCTTGCTACGTCCGCATTCAGTACACTTTCGATTTCTTCAAAGGATGTGGCTTGTGTAACTAGTGCTACGTCGTCCGCATAAATAAATTTCCTCGAGGCAGTGTCAGCCATGTCTGCTGTGTAAATGTTAAAAAGCATTGGGGAAAGAACAGCTCCTTGTGGAAGGCCATTATGTAAGGTTTTGTATCGGCTCATTTTTCCTCCGTGAGTTACCCTGAATTTTCGATTTGATATCATTTTCTCTATAAGTAGTAGGGTTGCTTTACATCGTACGATCTTTGCCATTTTAAGAAGGAGACCTCTAGTCCAGACTGTATCGTAAGCTGATGATAAGTCAAGGAAAACTGCACCCGATTTTGTTTTTTGTTGGAAGCCATTTTCTACGTGTGTCGTAAGCGCCAGAACTTGATCGCAGCAGTTTCTATTTTGTCTGAAACCAGCTTGTTCCAGTGGTAAGGACTTCTCTATTATTGGTTGCAGGCGAGCGAGAAGTAGTCTTTCGAAAAGTTTATACATTGTAGATAGTAAGGATATTGGTCTATAGTTGGTGGGGTCGGAAGCGTCTTTGTTTGGTTTCAGTATTGCAATTACTTTAGATTCGAGCCATAGTTTCGGTAACTTACCAGAATTCTCAATTTCAGTGGCGAGTTTTGCAATCCAGTTGATGCAGTTAGGACCAATATTTTTGAGAAACTCGGGGAGAATTCCATCCACACCTGCAGCTTTCCCATTTTTTATTGATTTTAAAGCGGTTTTGACCTCGTCTGGAGTAAATTCTGATGCCAGCTCTGATTTATCTTCGCATTCTTCAAGAGCCTCCTTGAGTTTTCTTTTTACCTCTGATTTTTCGAATTTATTCGGCTTAATATTGGAAGTCTTGTATATGATGTTTGATATGGCATTTGCTGTAACATTTCCATTTTTCCTTGACGGTTGGGCAGCCCCTAATTTTCTCAGGAGTTCCCAGCTCTTTCTGCTTGAATGGGTGAAATCCATGTTGTTCATTGCCGTAATCCATCTGTTCATTCTTTCGTTGTCTAAAGACTCTATTAGCTGATTGGCGATAGTCTCATTTCCAGTTCGTTCGTATTCCTTCAGTAGAGAAACACACTCAATATTCCAACAGGGAATATCATTTTGTCTGTGGCCTCTTGGAATGGCGGTGCACGCTGCTTTTTTAACTAGTTTAACAAACCTAGGATAATTCTCTGGCAAAGGAGGAATACGATTGATGTTCTTTTCCATATAATTTGTGTAGGAATCCCAATTTGCCTTACGGAGGTTCCACCTAGGCATTGAGGGTTTATCTATTTTTGGTAGGTGTAGACCTATGTCTATTGCTATTGGTTTGTGTTGTGTTTTAGGAAAGTTATGTAAAATAGTGCGGGAGGCCCTTAGAGGTTGATCATGGCAGTCGGTTGTTACAAAACAAAGGTCAGGGGTTGTTGCTGTGCCCCATCTGCCAGAAATGAAAGTGCCACCCTGTTTGGCATCATACAATAGGTGCAAACGGTGGAGTGTCGCCCATCTACATAACCGTTCTCCATCTTCATTTTCAGTTGCATAGCCCCAATTGGTGCTATGTGAATTGAAATCTCCTACGTACACTGTTGGACATTGATGTGTTGGGAGCACATAATGGGACCAATTGGTTGAAGGGGGCTTATATACATTGTAGATGATAAGGTTATCTAAACGGATACCAACTGTATGTTCATTACCAGTAACTGGGTTGACAAGGCGATCTTCTACCTTTTGATTAACATAAATAGCCAGACCATGCTTTGGGTGTCCAATGTAGTCAATCAACCTAAAACCAGGTATTTTCAGTCGTCTTGTCTCTCCCTCTGGGATGTGGGTCTCTTGTAGGGCTAGTACGTCAGCATCATTAAAAGTTTGACTGACTATTTCTGCTTTAGATCTTGTTAAACCTTCTATGTTAAGGTGTATGACTCTAACGATTTTTTGTGAGCCGTTATTGTCTGGGATGTTGTTTTCTTTATTGGTTATATTTAAAACTCTTGTGTTATAATGAAAGTTCCGTTTATTTTTGCTTTTTGTCGCAATGGGATCCCATGACGCAAATACGGTCTCAGCAGTTCCATAAAACAATAGGGTAATACTTATCCAATTCTCATACTGAACTCGTTAAATAAATGTTATGTTTTTACAAGATGATTTTTGAAAGTATATTTTTTTTTCAAAGAAATAAATAACAAGTGAAATATTGAAGTTATGACGATATTTGTTCAATTTTAAAATTATGAAAACTTATTTATTTGCAAAATCATCTTGTAAAAACAGTGTTTAGGTTCTTGTTTTTAATTCGACATACCAACGTTGGCTCTAAGCCTACTAAAAAAAATCACGACCATGGAAGTACAAAATGATTTTTTTAAAAATAAATTGTATTGGCATGACTAAAAAAACACATTGAAACTATTAAAATAACGATTATGTGTTCCCAAATGTGTAATGCGCAACGTTTCTTGATATGATCACGAGTTTAGAACCATTTTTAGACAAAAAATTAGAAAAATACAAACTTAGTTGTAATTGGTTTTTTACGAGGGGTCTTAAGAACAATGTCGTCTTTTAACTGGAGTTTCTCGGTTTAGGTTAAAGATCTATGTACATATTATACTTTTGTTATTTTTGCGCTGCGCGTCTGAACAAATTATAACAATATAATTTCCCTTATTATACAATAAGGGAACAGGAACATCTTGGTGGACAAATGTAAAACATTTTGATTCAATGAACCACTAAACTACCGCAGTTTCCTACACTCAATATTACCAGTTAAATAACGTTTTTTTCGGCATTATGTTTTTAATTGTCTTCTGTGTACACACAATGTTTACTGGTCATACAGTTACGACGTCAAAATACGCTAATTATTTCGGAGCATATTACCGCCGGACACACCGGGTATTGGAAGTAAAAAGTGTCGTTTTTAAAAACTCGATTCGACAAAATTAAAAAGAAAACCAAGTCAACCATGCGTATACTTACTTATAAACCTATATTTTTGTGAAAACAAAATTTTAAAATAATGTTTTTTTTTGATACATACTTCAATATTAAAATTTTTTTTTTTTTTTCAATAGATTAAAAACTACGTATTCTTGAAATTTGAACTACTGCGATTTTCGAGGGCTCGTTAAGGGCTCTTTCGAGTTATACCATCTCAGTCGTGCCTGCGACAAGTTCTAAAACCAGAGGACAGACAAGACGAGAAAGTTAAGTATACGTGTAACGATAGAAAAATCGATAAAACGCGAATAATATATGTGTACACACGTAAATATATAAACGTATTTATTTATGTGTTTGTAAGCTATAGTAATGAAGTAATGCATTTTTCGAACGATTTCCGAATGAATCGCCAAAAGAATAATAAGTGTGAACATCGGTATATAATATTATAAAGTGGTTTACCGACGATTGTACGATATTAGTTGGCCGCGCGGACGCCAGAACCAGATGGTGAAAGGAGTTTGAAAGTTGACGATGTAAATCGGAAAAGTAACAGAATCGTAAGTAGTACGTAGTCGTAGTAATTTCAAAAAAAATTTTGAACCAAAACAAGAATGTATTTCTATCGTTACGCGTGTCCACATCACCATTTTTTTTTCAAACTAAGTAACATACTTATTACTCATGCACCACGGACGTGGTTGGGTCGCTTTAAGAATTCGGTTTACTCGTTCTTAAGTATTTTTTTTTGAGAGTTTTTAAAACACTGAAAATCGACGTTATAGGAAAATCCTCGACAAAAATTTCGAATTTCTTTTCCGTCTAAAAAGTCAACCGCGGTTTCTAATTCCGGTTGAAATCAGTGAAAACAGTACAATAGCTGTTTTAAATTTTTTTTTTCTCTTTTGGTATATTTGAATTGGGCATAAGTCCAAGATAAGAATCGTTTTTGAATAGTTTCTGCGTGTAGGTACCGAAGAATGTTTTGATTTTAGATGGATTGTTTTTCAAACACCATTTCGGGTATGTACAACTGTAGTAGAATCGCTTTTATTATATTTTGTGTATTATAATTGCTCCAGAGACTGGCGTGATAGATATGGATGATATTTTTCGAGTTATGAGTATCCGAAATATAGAAAAAGCAAAATACAATGTTGAAAAAGTCTCAGAGTGGCTCGTACCTATCGTTAGAAAAAATACTACAATACACGGGACATTTAAGGGTCTTCGTTGCAATGGATTTTATGACGCAAATATGGTCTCAGCAGTTCTATAAATTAATAGGGTTATACTTATCCAATTTTCATGTTTCAAGTTTCTGAAAACGGTTTTAATTTCGTAATAATATCTTTTATGTTTTTACCCGATAATTTTTGAAAATATTTTATTTTCAAAGATATAAGTAATTGTTGAAATATTGAATTTATGACGATATTTTACCTATTTTAAACTGCCATAAAATTATGAAAACTTATTTATTTACAAAGTCATTTTGTAAAAACAGTGTTTAGGTCTTTAATTCAACTTATTAGTGTTGGTTCTAAGGCTAAAAAAAAAAAAAAAAATCATGGAAGTACAAAATTATGTTTTTAAAAATAAAATGTATTTTCATGACTAAAAGTCGATTTATACTATTAAAATGATTAAGTGCTCCCGAATGTCTAATACGTGACGTTTTTTGATATCATTTCAAGTTTAGAGCGATTTTCAAAACGAAAATTAGAAAAACACAAACTTAGTTATGTCAGAAAATCCGTGAACGACGCTTATATAATTTCAATACATGTTGACTATTTTAGGTCTGATTATATATTTTTATCTATTGGCAATGAGTAAAAATTAAAAAGTGACTTTATTTTTGATGAGTTACTATAAATTTAACTGCTTTTTTAGTTTTTTTTTTTTTTTTACTAGGGATGTTTTCCTTATTAGGTTCATTATTAATTTTAGCTTATTTCTAAGTGTGTAAAGTAACACATACTCTGTCGCTCAAATTAACTGATTATCATTATTGATAGGGCTTGTTGTTGCTATCGGTCGGATTTTATTAATTTTGAGTTTGAAATTTCATCGAATGACGGATTAAATTCGAGGAAACATTTCAAATTCCTATACGGTTTAACATTTTTTGCATTTATATACCTGACATCGACACCGGTGTGACTTTTAGACACGTGATGGAGTGACGATTGTTGAACTCTGCGTATCCCGCGATGGCCATGCACGCCGAGAAGAACGTCAAGTGCCACACGAAAATAAAGCAGACGGCAAATCCTGAAAATGATAAAGCATGTCCACAAAAGTAAAAAAAAAAATCAAATAAATTAGAAAAGAATTTGAATTTGAATATTTTTTTCATTCATATACATAGGTATATATATATATATATATACATATATTTGAATCAACCTTAGTAAAAATCCGGTCAATTTAAACTGAAATAATATGGTCTCGTGACGACCTGTTTTATTAGTCTAATTAGTAGTTATTATTAGTAAACATTTTTTTCGATTTCGTTTTTAAAAATTAACTTACTAATTAAACACTGCAAACAGTCGCTAGATATTAAAACAAAATATCTATAAAATGTAATGAGATTGTTTATTTGTTTGATTGTACTTTCAACGTGCTAATTATTTCATCCGTTTCTCAGTAAAGATATATTTACGATATACATATGTATTTAGTATATTAATTAATGACTCATATACGTATCACGTACTTGTGTCTACTTACTGTAACGTAAAGCAACGAAAAAAAAAAAAAATGAATAAAAGAAAGTAAAACAAATTAAATATAAATACAAAAAATTGTTTACGATAGAATTAAATAGTATTTTTGAAAAAAAAAAAAGAAAAAAAAAATGTAATTATGGTGGATATTGTGGGGATAAATTGGATTTAAATACACCATCGTTTTGTTCTCTGAAAACTACAGAAGTTTTGTTACTACAGAGGCTAAAACGATATGGTACTTAGTGTTATGTCCTAATACGATTTACATGCTATGCTTTATTTTTAAAAAATTCAAACTTGGAACATATAAAGTTTACGAACGATTCTCAGTTAAATTTCATACGCTTCAATTTATTAACGTCACAATGTACTTTTTTGTCAATGTTATATATTATAGGGGCTGAAAAATTGCGGTTTCACAATTCAAAGAACAATCAAACTCTTTGTATTATAAAATAACAAAGTTCGTCAAGTCGTATTTGTGTTGTATCCTCAGACTTCATGTTACTAGTTTCAATTTTCACGTAAGTGCCTTTGAGACATTTAGGTTTTCAGCACAAACGCTTACTTGTTTTTTTTATACACGTTAAATGATACCTTAAGTACCTGCCTGCCTAGTATTGTGCGGTACAGTTAGCACGGTTATTACCTATAGGTACACAAAAAAAAAAGTTTGCAACGGGATGTTCCTTTTAGGTGTCCACTAAAAGGTTGTCACTACACAAATGTCAGCTATCACATTAGTTTAAATCGGGTTTTGTTTTCCCGATTGCGCGGGATTCGGGTTTTAGACGTGTTGACCTATCGCAAACCAGAGAAAGCAATGACACGATTACAACAAGTGCATTTTTTTTTTTACAATTAAAAAACACATTTACAATATTATAATTGACGACTTCCAATGTTATATATATATACTAGCTGATCCCGCGCACTTCGTTGCCCGTAAAAAATGATAATTCGTAAAAAAAAAAAATCGTGTTTGTTCGAGTACTTTTGGGTGTAATCGCTGCAGTAAGCGCGACTCGGCCACCCTGGTTCGCGGACAAAGTACCACCTCGGTAGGCCATGTTCAAAAATTCGATTTGAAGCAAGTTTTTGTACCTGGTCTGCCCGAACAACCGGTGGCAACCAATAATAATTAAGTACTAATTTCTACTATATAATTGTTTCTCCTATAACCAGTAACGACAATACTGCGTATCTATTATACACTATTACATCGAAAAAAGGTCCCCGGGTAAAGTACACTCTCCTTTATACACACAAATATTGTATATATATAATTAGTGAAACATGGGTACGTGCGCAGGGCCGGATTTAGGGCGACCACAACAGTGACTCGGGGGAAAAAATCTTTCAAATTACATGTGCACTGTCACCCCGCCGTCCCGTCGAAAGTGGCCAATAGGATTGAAATGAAATTTAACACCGAATGCCGCCGATGGGTGAAATTTTATGTCGACAGCATGTTCGTTCGTCAGTAAATCCGGCCGCATCCTAAACCCTACCATATATATACAGTATATTTATAACCATAGAATATTATAATATTATAGAATATTATAATTTAATCAATAAATATAGCCCATCGCTCCGCAAAATTATCAATTTTTGGTACCAGGGTCCCATGAAGCCGACGTTTGCGTTTCAAGTGCACCACGTGGCCACAAACACGTGTTGCGTGCCGCGTCATGCGGATCATGGGTCCCTGGTACCGCGGTGGGCTAAAATGTCCGTATTTGCGGACCCGTACGCTGCCGTACGCTTAACTATTTTAAGCTCTTTTTACCCTTTAAAATGCGAATTTCGAAAAATCCTTTCTTAGTGCGCCTACACATAGTAATAAGTACATTTCCTGAAAATTTCAAATAAATCCGTTCGGTAGTTTTGGCTGTGCGTTGTTTAGTGAGTGAGTGAGTGAGTCAGTCAGTGGTATTTGGCTTTTATATGTATAGATACCTTCCGTAATAGTGATCCACGGCATCAAACTACCCCCGCGACCCAGAACGATTCCGGATTTTTCCTGCCTAACATTTGATCCTAGAAATTCCTTTGTGGTTCGGGAGGAGGAAGGGGGAAACTTAACGTTTGCGCACTTACCCGAGTACAGGCAGAAAATCTGGATGGCCGGGAACGGGCTGAACTTCCCGATACAGAAGCTCACGACGTCCGTGACCGAAGTGATGGTGATCGACACGGCGGCGTCGGACAGCGTCCGGGCCAGTCTCTCGGGTACGTCCATGGTGACTGGCGTCCTTCTCCAAGCGGCCAACATGACGAACGTGTCGTCTATGCCTATGCCTGATTAAGGGGCGAACAAAATTAATCACAGAGCGCAATCAACGCGATATTCGCTACTGTTGCGAGTCGTATAATTAATTATACAACTCGGGTCGTCGACAGCGGCGGACTGACGCGGGCGGGGTGCCAAAACAGAACCTCAAAATGTTTTTTGGGTTTCAGTTGATAATACGATTTCGACTCCAATTTAGGCACAAATTGCGGCAAAAACAGCTCCCTAGTTCGATTAGGTTGTAATTTACGTTCGGATAAACTAACGGGACTTGAATCGATAGAAAACATTATTTACGCCATCATCAGTGTTTATCATGGCTTGGTCGGGAGAACACCGTGCGTTTGTTGTCGAGGACTCTTTTAATGACGGCGGTTCACCGATATCGACCCAACGTGTCGTGTGACGTTTCATCAAGACGGTGAAAACGCACACACAGCTGGGCGGTCACTCACAGCTTTCTGCGAGAAATGTTCCCTGGGAATATTGTCTCTTTACGTGGCGACATTGCGGGTGGCCACCACCGCGTTCACCAGATTTGAATCCATGCGATTTTTTTTTTTTCCGGGGCCATCTCAAAAGCAAAGCGTACCAAAATCGTCCCCGAACAAGCACCGGAGGAGCTGTTGATAACCCTGGAAGTTGCTGCCATACCGTCCAAAATGACCCGTAAGGGTCATAGACAGTTACCAAACCAGCTCAACCAGTGTATCGAAAAAGAGGGCCGTCACTTGAGTGACGTAACTTTTAAAACCAGTCAAAATAAAACTGCTTTGTACGTCAAATTTATAAACGAAATCTACTTTTTATACTCGACTTGGTTCGATATTTAGACGCTTCGCAAATCGGGGAGGTATTTTTGTCGCACTCTGTACAATGTACAATAAGCCAGCGGTTCCCAACCTTTTTAGTCGGCGGTGCCCTTTTTTTGTTCCAAATTTAGTTAGGTGCCCCTCTGTGAATATTATGAAAAACATGATAAAAATGAACATTTGTTTTCATTGTTGACCGATTTAAATAATTTTATTGTACATATTAAAAACAAATTACAATATTATGGTTGAAAATAAAAAAAAAAAAATACTGCTTTAAAAGTTAAAAATTAATGAGAGTTTTGTGGCTGCTTATTTTTTAAAAGTTTTGTAATATCTGGTTCAATTTTTGACAGTTGGATACGAAGATAAGGTTCAACATTAAGACGGTTCCGGTATTTAGTTTTAGTAGCCGCATAGGCTGAAAATCCTGTCTCACATAAATATGTGGTAGCAAAAGGTAGGAGTATTGTTATTGCTTTTTGACTCAAATTATCAAAACTTGTATTTTTCAAATTTAGCCAAAATTCAACATAAGAATTGCTACTGAAGGTGGATTGAAATGTTGAATCTGAAGTAATATCGATCAAACTCTCATATTCGATTGAAGACAAGCTTGAGGGTTTTCCACAGACTGAAAATGGATTAACTACCCATTCACGGTCTTTTAAAAACACCTCTCGATCTGTAGGAAAATATTTATTAAATGAATTTTTCAGTTGTTTGAGATGTTCAGAAATCTCGTTAATAATGCTAATGGGAGTTTGCAATTCGTTTTCTTCCAAAAAGGCCTGCATTATTGGAAAACACTCCAGCTCTCTTTTAAATATGCACTCTGACCAATAATCAATTTTTCTTTTCAATGCACATACTCTGGAGCTCGCATCAAAAATTGTCAAAGTTCTTCCTTGTAAAGAAAGACTTAATTCGTTCATTTTGTTAAAAATGTCTGCCAAGTACGATAGCTGACAAAGCCAAGTCACGTCATTCATAGTTTCAGCTAATGTAACGTTGTGGTCCATTAGAAATGAAGAAACTTCAGCCCTTAATTCTATTAACCGTGTTAATACTTTACCGCGAGATAACCACCGGATTTCTGTATGGAAAAGTAACGCATTATGAATACTTCCCAAGTCGTCACACAAGATTTTAAAAAGCCTAGATTTCAGAGGACGTGACTTGATGAAGTTGACTATTTTTACGGCTTCATCCAATACGTTTTTTACACAAAGAGGAATATTTTTCATTGCTAGAGCATGTCTATGAAGTATGCAATGACTACTAGTAGTTTCATTTGATTTCTCCTTTATTTTAGCTATTGCTCCAGCTGTTGCACCTATCATGGCCCTAGCACCATCAGTACATACATCGATACAGTTTGTCCATGGAATCTGATTTTCTGTTAAAAAATCATCCAATAAACCGAAAATTTGAACCCCTGTCGTATTAGATAGAAGTGTTTTACAAAATAAAAGATCTTCCTCAAAAGAGTTCATGTTTACGTAACGAACGAACACCAATAGCACAGCAAGACCAGCAATATCGGTTGATTCGTCCATTTGTAGTGCAAATTTTGTGTATTTAATACGAGAGACAAGTGTTTCTGTTACGTTTCTAGCCAAATCTTCAATTCGCCGTGCAACAGTATTATTTGACAAAGGAATTATGGATAAATGTTTGGCAGATTTTTCATCAAACATACAAGTTACTATATCCATAACACATGGTTTTATGAGGGTCTCCGCAATGGTATGAGCTTCGCCTTTTTGAGCTATACGGTAACTCACCATGAAGGATGCTTTCAAGGCATTTTCATTATCGGTTAGAACGTGCTTTTTTACTTTTTTTTTAACAGCCAATAGTTCAGAGCGCTTTCGTTTGAAAAAATCGAGTGGTTTCCCATTATGATCTGTGTGGACCTTTTCATAATGACGACGTAATTTTCCGGGATACATAGAACTGTTAGGAAAAACTTTTGAACAAAGGGCCTATGCCATTTATTTTAATCGATACCAATTAGAAACACTGTATTTAATATAGTGTATTAAATATATCGAGTGTACTAAGTAATTTCATACGTAAAACAATTTTTTTTAACTACAATAAATTGTTAATATTTTTTTTTTCACTCTCGAGCCGCGGTGCCCCTAAAATAAGCTCGCGGTGCCCTTTGGGCACCGCGGTGCACAGGTTGGGAACCGCTGCTGTACATGTTTTGGGCTCCAAACGTTACAGGGTTTTCCGCGGGACCATTACGACCTTAAGGGCCCCTAAAATGTTTTGCGACTCCAGGTCAGTCCGCCCCCGAGCCTACGCCGTGTTGTGAGTACTGACTGCACATCAGGAACGGCGAGACGAAGTTGATGCCGATGAACGGTATGCCGGCGTAGACGGCGCAACCGAACGCAGCGACGGTGGCCATTGCGGCGGACACGTTGCCCATGAGCCCGAGTGCGGGCTTGCTGCGCACCCAGTCGGTCATCGTGCACGTGACCACGGAGAAGACGGCCATCAGGAGGAACGCGGACGAGAAGTACGGCACCACCATGCGGGTGTTGTTCTCCAGCTCGATGTCCATCGTCCGGGACCCGAAACGCGCGGTGGATATGTGCTGGAACCGGCCGGAGTCTTCGGCCCGGCCGACGGCGTCCAGAAACGCCTCCTCCCACACCGAGCCCCTGTCGCGGAGGAGACAATTACCGGGTGGTTAGTTTTTTACCGGAGGTGCCGAGAACTCTACGACCCCCTTTGAAACGGTCAAAAAAACCCTTATTGGGCGTACCCAACTCGCGCGAAACGTGTCGCTCTAGACCTCAAAACCCTATCGCAACTGCAAAAATCTACTTACTTATCAACAAATACCACTTTAGGCTTGCTCGCAAAGCACTTTTGGATCTATTGATCGTTTTAACAAGAAAAACTGGGGAGGTTTGGATAATCACAACGAACAAACTACTCGTTAAAATATCATAATGTTACGCGTATACTTTTTATTTACATGCAGAAACAGCCATTTCGTGTTTTTGTGGAAATTTACAAGTCTTATAGTGCCTTAGTGGACCGACAACGAACGGTCGAGAGGCGGGTTTAATTTTTCTTTTTTTACTGACGTTGTTTTATTCGACTTTGAAAACTAAGACTAAGCTGGTACTCCGATTTTACAAAGTGGAAAATATCCGTTTCGACTAATTTCGACTCGACACGTTCGTGTTTGACCGGACAACAAACCGCAGGGTCGGAATTCAAAACTCTGGAACAGTTAATAAGGGATTTTTTTTTTTTAACTAATGGCACAGATGGCTTGTTGTTCGTGATGTTTCCGTTCGAGATTTTTGGTTACGTTTTTGTTACGGAGTTTAGCTATCCAGTTTAGTGTGTCCAGTGCTCTATAATTTATTGAAGTGTAAACATTCGGAACGTTTAAGTGTAGAGAATGATTGAGTAGGTACTACTTTCTCGGGGTCGAAAACCCGATAATTTAAGAAACAATTATTTTGCGATACCTTTTGACGATTCCCCCGTCATGATTCGCTCTTTCCCCCGACGTCCTGGATAACACTGGTAAGCACTCACCTCTCGTCTTGAGCTTTCGTGTCGGCCGTGATAAAGTAGACGAGCTGCAACGCCGGCACCCTCGTGATCAGCCCATCGCCGTCCATCTCCGTGGCGCCAAAGTACACCGGGAACGTGTGCGCGTCCCACGTCACCGGATTGAACATGATCGGGAACGTGAGCTTTAGCGTCCCGTTGGCAACCTCTTCCATCACGTGGTCCAGGTTCAGGATGTCGTTCGGAAAACACTGGTCAATCCACCGAGCGCATATGTCGTCGTATCTGTACACCGAGCTTTCCGGGCCCCAGACGATCGTGGCGTTACGGACGATCCCGTCCAGTATTCGCAGTTCCTTCCATATTTCCACGGACAGCATGGTGTTCGCGTGTTTGGGCACGACGATTACGCGACCGAATCGACCTTGAGCATTTAGATGTCGTTTACAGTTTTAAACTCATTTTAACATCTAATTCGTTTAACACTTAGGTATTTTTATAGTATGATTTGTTACTATTATTATTATTTTTTAACGAAATCGTGAAACATTAAATTTTATCATTTTAATATTGTGGCCGGTATGCAAGCAGACTAAACGCAGCAGACGCGTTCCTCCAACGAAAATCGGTATTCTACGTTATAATATTATTATTTATTAGTGTTTAAAATATTGTTATACAATATTTAATAATATAAGGCAGAGCGAAAAACAAACGAAGAAGTACTTAGAGCTGCGGGAGGAAAACGTAGGTATACTCATATAGATGCGATTAAAACAAGACGTTGTAAAATGGTTGGACATGCCTTGGGCCACACAGAAGAGTTGCATAATATTATATTGGAAAGTATGATAGAAGGAAAGAAAACTGCAAGACATTGTCAAAATTTATACATAGGAAAAATTAAGTGTGATGCAACAATCAAAAATGTGTGTAAACAAATATAAGGCGATCAGCCAAAAGACATTGTGCGTATGCAAACATTTAACCAACACGCTTTGAAATCCGGATTCTATAACGTTGTCTGCTTAGAATTTAAAATAAATAATCCTACTTTTTTAAGACCTGCGTAAGTTTATAAATATTCGTGTTTTTTTCATTCAATCAAATATACTGAAAGCCTAGCATACATAATATTTGTGTCATACTATAACCTTTTATAACCTTTTCAATGGAGGGTTCACATTGGGAAGAAAATCGGAAAAACTTTTTTAAAGGGTTTCGATAGTTTTTTCAAACGAAGTGATCCGCAGAATAAATTGGCCGAAGAGAAATTCACCCTCACGACCCTGCACGCTCGTATCGTTACGATTACTTTTGTTGCTAGATTCTAAACGCACGGCTTAACGAGTTTAAAAGTCAAAAATTAATTTGTAAGTTATGTTAATTTTAATTTTTAACTTAACAGCCGACTTCTGGTTGTAAGTCGACATTTAACTAAACTTTATTTCTTGCTTATTTAACGCTTCAACTAAAGACAATCATTAGTTTTACATCGCACCAATCAAGTTAATCTGAAAAGTAAATGGGGGCTACCAATCGTAGTATACATTAAAAGCAAACAAAGTTTATAGATTTTCTTTTCAACAAAATAAACTCGAGGTGTGTTAATTTGTTTTTACCCACTTAACTTTTCTGATCAACTCGAAATTTTTACTGTCAACTATTGTTACTGAAAACATTTATTCAACTCAAGTTGAAAATAGTTTTTAACTCGCTCAGCCTTGTTGAAATGTCGACTTTAGTACCTACCCGGTCTGGTTATCCGCGTGGGATTGAACAGCGACGAATAGTTCATCTTGAAGTGGCTCTCGACGATCGCGCGTTCGGTCTTTCCGGGCCCGTGTTCGGGACTGAACAGGTACTCGGGATCGATTTCGAACTTCACCCGCTGGAATCCGGTGATACAGATGACCGTCAGGAACACGGGAACCATGAGAAAGTACCCCGGGTGCCTGGCTACCACGTACCCGAGCCTGTAAAAGGCTTTCGTCAGCCATTTGTCGATGCATTCAATGCCGCAAGCCATGTCTGTGAAAAAATAAACAGATCCGTAGAAAAACCTAACAATTTCTAAACGTTTTGTAATGACATCAGTGCGATTTTAAAGAATCTTTAAGTGGCATCTGAAAACAGTCCATTAAAAATATGTCAGAGACGTGTTCAACTGGTATAAACGATTCCTACATCCAATTAGATTTCAAGTGTAGCTCAACGGCTCCTAAAACCACGAATAGCCCCGAAATTTTGTTTTTACTGTTTGCGCGTGTTTCCCAAAAAAAGCTTTTTTTCGGCACGCAAATGTTTTTGGCTTCGAGATCCCTCCGTCACCCTAAGTGTGAAAAAATTATTATTTTTTAATAATCGAAATTCCAACAAAAAAACTCAACGTCAGTATAGACGCAGGTTATTCTGAATAGTTTCATCATTTTTCAATCCAAAAATTCGTCGATTTGTGTTTAATTAATTGTGAAACAACTATAAGTTCTATTCTACTATAGCCTACTGATAAAGTATAGAATGGTGGAATTCGATAGTAACTCGTTCGGATATCACCCCTTAGACCGAAGCGAATTGCAATATTTTAAGCGTGGTTTTAGATTCTGTGCGCGTGCAGTTAAATTTTAAGGAAGGACAGAAAAAAAGTTTTTTTTTTTTTAATTAATCGGAAATCCGTTGTTTCCCGACGTGAATTGATATTGTACCGGACCTAACCGCCTGTACAGAACCGTTATGTCGGTACGTATTCGTTCACTGGTTATTTATAGCTATCCGCACAGCGCGTTAATTGCGTCTCCGATAAAGCTGCAGAATATTATGGTTGGATTACGGCAAACAACAAGCGTGCATAATAAATATGGAACGAGTGCCCCGGGTAAGTGCACAGTTATCTCGTAGGTATAAACGGCGGAGGATGAACAAGATTCGAATCGAAAAATATTGCTCGACTCTCGGCCAAAAGTTTAAAATTGAGCCGAACAAAACTGTCGAAAACTCACACGATCACCATTTTTTTTTTTTTTTTGAAATGATGATTTTATACGATACTACATTATGTCTATGTATTAGTAAAAGTACGTTTCGTTTCATTGCGACTATGCGAGTACAGAGATATGTTTAGTTTAGTGATTATTTTATTATCTTAATATATTCCTCAAAAGTTGTGTAGTGTTTTCAACTGTTTTTATAAAGTATATAGGTACTGTACGGTTATAACGCATGTTGTGATTCACATCAAAAGAAAGATAACTTTACGGGTTTCAATAACTCCATTTAAGGTGAAATCTTTAAAAAAAATAGGTAGATAATTACCAATTAATATCGTTTGAGATATTACACACTAAGAGACCTCGTATCATTTTTAATTGTTTCCACCCTTCTTCGGTCTTCCTCCACTTCTTTTTCCTTCAACGTTCATTTCTCGGTCTTTGCCACTCGCCCAAACCGTCTCTGTATAATATTCTCTATCTTTTTATCCGCAGTAGCCTATCAGTGCAACGCCAATACTTCTCTACACTTTTGAGCCGCCAAATAATTTTTGTTAGATTCACGTTGATCTGAAAATGTAGGCATAATTTTAGATTCTGAGTGGAAGCTATTGATTTTACAAAGATGTGTGTTTTTATTTAATTTTTATTCTTGTGTCTGTGACATGCACAGAGCCTAGGATACTGTCCCAATCTTGACGGTTGAAACGTTTTCTGAAAGCCCGACTTATATTCTTGGTGCAATGTACTCAACGTTTTGTCAAATTTTCAATTCCAAAATGGTTGTACCCAAAAAGCTTAGAAAAATACGGTAAAAAGTATGGCAAATAAACAACTAAAATTTGACACGTATAGCAACCATAAATAAACAAAAAATTATCGAATTTTTGACGAAATTTGTGTTTGAGACAACCTTTAGAGGTGGAATTTTCGAATAAAAGTAGTCTATGTCATTCAGGCGTAACGTAGCATTCTTTGGTGAAAGAATTTTCAAAATCGGTTGGATGGTTTTTCCTGGGGGTGTTCGATTATTGAACTGGCTCAGAATCGTTTTTTCGATATTAAACTATACGTTAAAACCACGGATTACAAACCAGTGATCGGCTCAAACCGTATAGTTGCTACTCCGTCAATCTACCCACGCAAACTTAACTGATTCTGGCTTTTTTTTTCATTCGTTTTCGTACACAATTTTGACCAGTACTTGCAGTCTGCAGTTTGAATAGAATCATCGTTGTATATTATTTTCAGTCACAAAACTGGAGTGTTTCGAACATCGATACAACGATACGACTGCGGTTAGACGACGTTCGTCAAGACCACGTCATATTTCTAACGACCGGTCACTTTATATCAGATGTACCGCGATTATATTTTGATCGTCAAGTCGAATAATATTATTTTCCCGTTTACAACAGCAGAAGCGAGCACCGATCTCGGAACTGCGCGTGCCGTTGAACTCGCTGCGTTAACATACGTGGTGGGTGTCCAGTAGCGCGAATAGCGAATAAACATCATATAGAACTCGTTAGGTATTTCTAAACACGTGATTATTGTTTTTAAATGTTCACTTGATGTATAACCAAAAAAATAATATGAAACGAATTCGTGTGAGAAAAAAAAATCGGTAAAATTTTCTCTGAAGTTACAGTTTTTTGTGAACCTTTAATCGCAAAAACTTAATAATAAAATTTCACTTTTTCACGGAGCACGCGAAATCACGGACGTGCCGAGAAGAGATTAAGATCTCAGTGATAATAACGCTCTTCATACGAACGTTTATAAACCGTCAACGAATGCGTTTAGGTTTATAGTTGCGATTGTTAAATTTCGTATACTTCTATTATACGTCTTCTAGTAGCGGTATAGGTAATTTAGGTACCAAGTTTTTTTTTTTAACACGTTAACATGTGTTTTTCTGAAGATTTTTCTTAACAAAACACGTATAGCTTATGTTTTTAAGACACTTTTTTTTTTTTGTTTTGTTCCACATATTTTACACACCGCCAATTATTATTGCTGTATACGCATCATTTCGGTTTTTTCGCTCGAATTTTCCCGTTCAGACCGATTGAAATAATGTTTTCGCGTTATTATAGCGGAGGATTGAGGACAGATTTCAAGGACAAGTGTTTTCCACCGATTTCGGGCTACATTTATACAATTTGAATCGCGAAAGCGTACATCTACGGGGCCGCGCGAGAGACTTAAACGCCCGCAGCTTTGTTTGTTCTTTTTTTATTATTTCGGCGGACAATCGCACAGCGGTAGCGATTATTACCACCGACGTCTGCAGTATTGTAAGAAAAAAAAAAAATAAATAAATAAAAAATGAGTCAAAATCGAGAACAGTGGGACGCAACCCGTGGATCTCACACACGCACACGCCCGGTATTTTTATGCAAGTATAAAAAACAAAAAAACAAAATCATACTACTACTACTACGTGTTACACGGCTAAAATGTACAAATGTGTACATATACCGACAATTAGCTCAGTCGGACGACCCGCGGTGATGGCGGAAGACCGCACACATTACGACGTTCGCATCGAATTCGGGAAACACGAATATACAAGAGAACAAATCGTATTATACCTATTATACCGGGTGTACCTCGTATAATATATACAGAGAATGTTGTACAATACCGAATCGAAAAAGCCGGGATTAGGTCGCGCGGGTAGTTTGGCGGAGTAACGACTACGTTTTTGGGTGGGTGACTGTTTCGGAAGTTGTGGTTCAAACGTATTATTTAATATCTGAAAACAGTGATAAATCATTGCATTCGAAAAAACGATTCTGAGCGAGCTCGGTTAACTGAAGTAAACGTCCTGGCGAAACCCGAGTTAAACGATAAAAAATGAATGAAACTTTTTGAAAATTGTTTTGTAGTTCTACCGTACACAAAGATACATTTTCGTCAAACGTTTCATGACGACAGTATGATTATTTTAGAAATTACGGAGAAATAACTGTAGTACGCGATTATAGTGAAATCTAAAATGTCGTTAAAAGTTTTTAAACCAATATCGGTAGTAAAAAACTACTCCGAGTAGTATCGGAACGCTGTTTTTGTAGAACACCAGGGTATTTTCGGTTGGTACGTTTGACGCTTTTTCGGTGGTCGAACCCCGCGAGGGCCCACGTATCCGTGACGCGGACTCTTCCCGAACGAATATTCTGGACCGACGCCTGGACCGTGTGAATTAAAAAGCTAACATACTAAGCATACACGAGCATACCTACGTACGTACGGGAAATTATAATATTATTTAATCGTTACAGCCGCCGCGTCCGTGTGTGTCGATCGTAATAAAACATTACGATAAAATAAACGCGTATTTTCATTACGAACGGAATGTTGACGCGTTATACAGAACACACAATAATTCTAGTTTTCCCCGACCGTATAGTAATGAAATAACGCGGTGATGTTGCACGCACGTGTAGTATACGATAAAATACGTATAGTGTATTCTATAATAAGAATAATAATAGTACGGTACACATTACACAGGTATTTATTTATATTGTACGGATTGAAAAAAAGAAACGGTCAGAATCTAAAACAGGACGTTTGCGTGAATATGCGCGCGGTCGGACCGCTACACAGTATGCAGATTATAAAGACGATAATGACGTGTGTGTGTGTGTATGTAATATTATTATAAAATATATCATTGTAAAGTGTGCTCGGCCCCGACGTTTGCCCGTGACCCTCGTCCGCGAGTGACCGGTTATACAACCGGCGGTCTTCGGGCGGTCCGCGGGCGTTGGCGAGTGGTTCGGGAGAAAAATCTTTGACGAAAAAACCGAAATTTTTAGCGTTCCGGAGAGAGTGCAACGTAGTAATAACAGTTGAACGATGTTTATTTTTGCGGTCACACGTTGTTGTATAGTACCTAACCGTAGACATTTGTAAATCGTACCTACGTATACATATTTGGACTGCGCGTACATTACTTTTAACACACAAGTAGGAGGTACCTACTTGTCGTCAATGCGGATGAAATCATTTTTAGGCGTTTTTTTTCCCCCATGAAAAATAATGATTTAAGATATTTTTCGTCATTACGCTTATCATCACGTACTTTTCGATCGAGTTAAATCATTTTTCATGTGCACGATTGCTCTACGTTTATTTTGGCGACTCCTCAATTTACCGTCCAAGCGCAGCCCGTAGAATATGTACACGGAACCAACAAAATAGAACGTCCCCCCTTTAAGCAAAGCTTGCGCGGTAGAAAAAATGAGGTGAATGGGATCTAAGGGTTGAACGGAAACAAAATGAGAAAAATTTGTGCCATATGTTGTCGGTGGCTTACACATTATAAGGTACAAAATGTTTACGATTACAATGCCGCTTTGTGTCAAAAAAAAAAATTTGGTCGTGTTTTTATAAAAGACCGTTTAGAGAAACATGGAACAAAAGTCTACTTATTTGGATCATAAACAGTCTGTTTTTGGTAATATTCAAATTTAACAATATATGTATAATATTGTGGTTTTGTTGTCAAATTTTTTGTTCTGAACACGTGGCAAATGGTTTTTGACGCATTATTTTTTTTTTTTTATCAGTGCACCGTGCAAGACTTATTTACCATTAATCAAAATTGAAGCAAAATTTAACCAAAATATATTCAAAATGACTGACCGACCTACCGTGTTTCTATTTACCCCATTATTAAAACAAATCAATAATTGTATCGGGCTTTGAAATGAAATTAAAATAATAATATCAATATTAAAATCAAACAAAACACTATTGATTAATTTTGAACATAAAAAAATCGTAAAATTATATTTTCCAAGTCCATCCACGTTCTTCCGATGAAGTTTTTCATTACTTTAAATCAATTGAAAAAACACGATAAAGATAATATTGTACCGAATCTGTGAAAGAAAAAACAAAATGGAGCAAATCGATTCGCGACATAGTCAATATGACCAAAAAAAATTTTTTTTTTTAACAAATTACCATTGTAATGGTAAACATTTCATACCTTATAAACCGCCGACAATGATATTTGAAAAAAAAATCTTTTGTTTTCTTTCTGTTGACCCCGTTTTACGGTATTTTATTATATTGTATAATTATAGGTAATAGTAATTTTTATAAAGATATGCTCGTCTACCCCATTCCTCTCCTTGAATCCGCCTCCGTCATTGTCTCTTCGATTCGTTTTCATTTCGATCGCGATCAAGATCAGTTTCAATTATTACCAGGATACGTCTTATTCTTGATTCTCGTTTTCCCACGACAGTGAGTCGTGACATATAAACCTATACCGCGTAATTCCCTTCTAACAAACAATCGTTACTATTTTCACCAATATAACGTTAGGGGGGCATTCATGAACGAAATAAGTTTTATCCTTTTTTTTTTTTTTTTTCACGAAAAATGAATGACTTTATTCGGGATGAAACAATTTTTACACTTTTTTTCCATAATAAAAAAAAAGATAGAAACAATCAAATTAAATACTTTTTCATCCATGACTGCCCTACGTTTATTTTGGCGACTCAATTTATTTTATCTAAGCGCAGTCCATAGGTTTGTATACGTCTGTAGGTCGTATATACTATACATTTTAGAAATATTACAAATTATGACAGTTAAATTGCTGAACACAATTATTTAGGTGCGCGCACTTGACATTTATTGTGGTTACCACGAACGCTTAGTAATAATATTAATTATTATAATCTTAGGGTGCATATACGTTACGACAATCCGGTTTTCGCGCCGCCTCAGATCGAAAACCATTTCGCGGTCGTTTTTCTAACGGAATAATCGCAAATGTACTACACCTAACTACGCATAATACATTATTCCTCTCTGGTATTTAAAAACGAGATAAAATAATAATATTATACCGTCGTGTTTAAACGGTTTTATTTCGTCATCGACGGTTTTCAGGTCAGTTCTCGTATATATACATAAATATATAAAAAAATAAAAATGTAAAATAATAAACACTCGCCTCCTATATACATTATATTACTGGAGTATTATAAATAATTCCGAAACGCGCGCACGAGACGTACAAGATGATACAACATCATGTACCGTTACAACTTAACAATGTTATAATAGTTATCCGCGTGTAACGCGTGCAAGTGCGCTTTAGCATCCGCAATAAACTAATTATTCACCGACGACGGGGTCTTGTGGCCCGAAACGATTTGGGGCTGCAAGGCTGCAGCATGGCAAGTTAACAAATTTTAGATTCTGAGCGTCGGCGAGGAATGTACCTATCGTTTTTACAATGATGTTTTTTTTAATTTTTTTACTTTCGTCAACAACTTTTCGGAAAAAAAGGAATGCTCAGATTTTCAGTACCTCTACTGATAGGTATATGAACTCCAGTGGTACTTTGATTGAACCTTTTGTTTTTGCCTACTTTTTGAGTCGAACCCCAAAAACCAAAAAATAATTGGTTATTTTACGGAGAAAATTTTGAAATTTTCAAGTTTGTAATGACGTTTTCGAGTAGAAAAAGTGCTCCGATCGTTACGTTGAAAACCACACGAAAGTTCGGATTTCGACTTTAAATTTTATTTTATTTGAAACATTTTTTGATATTTTGATCGTTTTCTGAGTTATACGTGCCGAAAACAACAAATTTGGCAAAGTTGCCAAAACCCGTTGTCACCATTAAACTATTGTAGTAAGCTAAATTAATACGTTACAAAAGATGAAAAAAGTTTTTGCTAGGTAATTTCTAAGAAGGTATATTTTTTGATAAATATGGTTTTTACCAGGTCCTACTAGATAACTGAGCTCGCTCAGAATCGTTTTTTCGAATGCAATGATTTATCGTTGCTTTCAGATATTAAATAATACGTTTGAACCACAGCATCCAAACCAGTGACCCACCAAAAGCGTTTTTGCTACATCATCAACTACCCACGCGACCTAGAGTGATCCCGGTTTTTTTTAACTCGATAAGTTAATTGAAAAAACAAAAAGTCAAGTTAAAAGTTCATTTTTAAATTTAATAAATTAAAAAATATCTAAAAAAAAAAAAAGAAAAATCAACTTTACTTAAAATAGAGACAATAATTTACATGGTTTCGTACCTATAGTACAACACTTCCTCCGCTTCAAAACAATTGTTTTCGTATTTTCTTTTGAAATTGTCTTCTCGCTATTTATTTTTCAACGAATTTTTATAACAAATTATTACAGATTATCCATAAGTTAATGCGTTAAATTTAGAAATAAAATCAACTTATCAAGTAAAAAGTTAAAAAAAAAAAAAAAAAAATAAGTTAACGAATTTTAGTAACTTTAAATTAAAATTAACTTTTTAGCTTAATTTTATCTTTTAACGAGTTTATGCCCAACCTTGCATTTCAGTAGGTTATTGAGATTGAAGCCAAGGGCATGAGTCCGGGAATTATCAAAGGGGATAGTATGGTAAAAATTATAGGGTGGATTTTATATTGTGTTTCTAGTAAAATTATTTTTTGAATCGTTACCTCTAGCTGTTATAAGTATTATATTTCATATACGCTATGACTATTTTACTGTATATTTAGTGATGTTATATTAATTATATTTTATAATAGAATTGGTCATTTCAAAAACGACACCGATTTTTCAAAAATGACTTTTTGTCGAATTTGATGAGTATATACGTAGTTACGTATTCTGTGTAAAAACCACATAATATACTGACTACAGGAAACAAACAAAAAAAAAATCACTGCAAAAACTATTTATTTTAAAAGTTTTTTCGAAACCATTTTGGCCGCCGACGAGTGCAGACGAGCATAATGTTATTTTGAATGAAGACGACACACGCAAATGTCCGCTTGAAGAAAAAAAACAAAACAAAAATGTTTGTGAAAAAAATAAAAATAATTTGATCGCTAACTGCAGATTTTGTCGCGGCGTGTTCTAAAAACGAGCAGAAGTAGAAGGTATCTATAGCCTATATCGGTTCGAGGCAAAAGCTGTCCGCTGATTAATTAGGATGACTGAGGCGTTTTTCATTTCTACTTCTATTACAATAATTTTCTTTAGCGGATACGCAGCCGCGCGTAATATTTTATGAGATTTTTTTTTAATTTTTAACCATCACGGGTGTCACGGACTCCATTTAAAAAAAAAAAAAAAAAAAAACAATTGCCCGACCGTCGATTTTCGCGTTTCACGTTTTTCATTTCGAGACAGCACGTTTTTATCATAACTAATTAAGTTTTCAACGTAAGTTTGTTCGTTTAAATTACATCGCATCCATGTACAGGTTGGTTCTGTGTGTTCAGTTAGTATAACTAGTTTAAGACGTTTAAGAACTCATCGCGAGCAGAGAGCTCGTATTATGTACCTATCCATTAGGATTGTTGACCGTAAATTATTTTATACACTATCGTAAATAACAATTAGACAGTGGCGGGACATAAATATTTATATCGTTGTAAGCATGAAGATGCTATATTATAGTATAGATAAGTGTACAAAATTACTATTTTTTTTTCATATATAACCATATAATATTGTAAATAAATCTTTAATTACTGGTATGTTATAATACTCGTATAACCAAAAAATAGAAGGATGGAATTTATAGTGCAAAAATATGTTTTTTTCAAAAAAAATTTTAATTTCCTAATAATTTTCTGAATACTGAAAGTAAACTAGGCATGACATTTGCAGACATATCTCTGTAGCCGCCGTTGCTTCCCGCCCCCCTTAAAATTAAAATATATAATTTGTAATCCGAAAACGGGTTATTGATTTGTGTGTTATTCTGGTTTTAAAACAAAAAAATTACGGAAAAAAGTTTGGATTATAACCAAAAAAAGACAAAAAAAACATCAAAAACACAAATGACACGAAATATAAATTTAGCGTTTGACAAAAACAGATAAACCACATTACGATTGCAGCATTTTATGGCGAGGGAATATAAATTAAATAATATGAAAACAAAAATAGATTGAATGAGGTCGTTGTACATTAATATATTCCTCGGAGTAACTTATTGTAAGCATGAAGACATCAAATATGTTTAGACATATCCATTAGAATGTTGTATCATAATATTGTCGATAAGTTGTGCGTTTTCTTTTTTATAAAATTTTGGAAATTTGTTTACAGTACAAATTAAAACAACAAAAGTGTCAAACAAACATATTCCACCTGCATGTCGGGCAAAATACTCGTTGGAGTAACGATGACTCTTTGGATTAGATCTCGTCTTTGGATGGGTCACTAGTTCACAAGTTGTGGTTTAAACGTATCAATTATATAACAACATGAGAGTAATCAGCTTCAAAAATCTTCATAAAACGGTTCTGAGTTGGCTCAGTAAGTAAATATAATATTTGAAAAAAAAAACATCCACCTGTGGGGTGGGTATAGGGATAGGAAGTAGGAGTTTGTTCACATATACCAGACGTCAACCAGTAACTGTAAATACAATTTTTTTTCAATTTCAAGTTTTCTTTTTTCCGTTTTCACTTCCCGAGCGTATAATGATGAATAACGTTTATACGTTCAGATAATAGCTTTAAAAATAATCAAAAATTAATTATAAGTGTGAGATAAAGTATAGTTTTGGGCTAATTACACCAATATTTTATTTGTGGTAACATACCTAAAGATTGGAGCACTGTTTTTACCCGAAAAAGCGAGCATAGAGAAGAATTTTTTAAGCCGTTCGGGGAATTATGTTGAAATTTTCGAGTTTATAACCTTAAAAATATTTAAATAACGCTTCAAATAAAGTATCATTTGGGACCACTTTCCCAGTGTTCGAGTGGTGAGACATTTAACAAAACGACCACTTATTTTGCAAAAAAAAAATATATATATGTATATTTAATTTTAAAAACATTACGTTCCTCGCTACGATAAGAGTGAAAAAATAATGATTGATTAAGCCGGTAATCAAAAGTCCACGTTTTGATAACAAAAAAACATTTCACTTATGGCGTTTACTCTCACCAGGAATTGTTCACAGAAGAAGCTGAAAAAATATTGAATCAATGAACGTATTCATCGTATCGCTTAGAGAACCGCATAAAAGTTATTGTGAGATCGTATTTTAGTTTTGTCTATACGCGAATAATAACTTCGTGTCGTCACATTGATTATATTGCGTGGATTTATTGTTATACGTATCAAAAATCATTTCAAAATTAACTGTAGTATAATGCAGTACCTGTATCGCTATTTTATTGTTTTGGCACAGTACGTTTAGGATTAACAATTGTTAAATTGATTTCGAATGGATTGTCGAAAGACATTTTTGATCGATTTAAACCGTAGGTACATTATGTGAGGCGATGGAATTTTAGTGCAAATTATTAAAATTAAATAACTAATAAAAACAACAGCTGTATACAACCATACACCTTAAGACAAAATATAATTTTTTCGTTGTCGTACTAATACAGCGTCTATTGCTGGCGCGAAATCGAATAAACGCATAGTCAATCAATACTTTTTATACCTACATTTACTAGAAATTGATGTTTACGGAGGTTTTTTCTTCAAAATACTTTATAAGTAAGTGACGATTACGTTGTTTGCACTACATATACGGTTGTTTGTAGTCACGCTTTAATAAAACAGTATAGAAAAATAATTTTTTAGGAATCGATTTAACGGTATTCAATCATTTTTAAACACTAAATAATAGAATTAACCGTCAAGAACATAATGTTTCATTGTATTCCAATAAAAAACAAAAAAAAAAATAAAAAAATAGCCTGTTTAGTCGACCGAAATTAATGTTTGTTTGAAAAATAGAATATGATACAATTTGTTATAAAAACACGAAAAAAGATTCCTAATTTCATTTTAAAATAAAGAATTGTTTTTAAAAATGAATAAGTATTGTACTGTCTATTGTTTTTAAATACTTTAATTATATTTTTGCTTACAAAAACTATTTCATTAAAAACTAATTGTACACTAAAACATTAATTTGAGAATTCGACTTGCCTACACCATGCTCGTATAAAAAGTTTCCTTCATCTTTAAGGTTAGGTTAGGTTAGTTAGAAGTTTGTTTTGTTAGAATGGGCACCAGGTAAACTAGTTTCAAAGTTAAACGTTAATTTGTTCATAAATTGTAACTCGACTACTTATAGTTAAATAATTATAAAGTGTACTTTTTAGAAGTACACATTACAATACACAATAATAACTGTTTTTTATCCGATTTTAACGAAACGTTTTTGAAGAAATATGGAGGTCAATACAAAAGCACAGGCACTATATCAACATATTTATATGATTATCTAATATTTTTTTTAATATAAAAGGAAAATCCACGCCATATTGACAAAAAATTTTACACATGTTTCGATTAGATTTTTTTCAAATGTCCAACAATATCGCTACAAATGTAAGAATTAGTTGGTTAACGCTGGATAAGCATATCTAGACAAGTTTATGTTTTTTTTTTAAGTTAAATAATTAATGTTTTAAGAGTTAGTAATTATTGGACGTTTTGAGCGAAATCAATCGAGCTAAAAGTTTAACTTAATACAAAGATTAATTTTAATTTGTTTTTAAGGGTGAAAAGGGCTGGGTAAACTTTATGTTTGTATCGATATTTTTTGGTCCCGAGATTACATGTATCTTATCCGATTATAGGAAAAAAATTCGAGTTGACTCTCTCAAAATGACGTTAACATAAAATACGCTGTTTAAAAAGTTAAGCGGAGAAAAAACAAATCAAAAACTTGAAATAGTCCGTTAGAGTAAAGAAGTTAAAACTATACAAGTTATAACTAAGTTAAACTATATCTTATAACTAGACTTTTAACTTTTGAACTAGTCAATAGCCAGCCTTGAAAATTTGGTAGGTAAGTAGTTTTAGGTAAAGTTCAAAAACATCTTACTATTTGTTTTTAAAATAATACGTCATATTATGTACTTATTGGTGTATTTTCTTCTATTATACAGCAAATCAACAGTTTTTGAACGTGTTAATTTTACTAATATTTTAACTTAAAATGAAATTCAACATCTAAACAAACTCCATTCGTTAGTTAATGATCATTTTAATCGACCGACACGTAAAACATTCCCTCGGACTCGTTAGTTATTCGCTGGGACAGCGATTCGGTTTTCTCGATCGTTTCGACGATCGAGAAAACACTAATTTTAATTTTAGCGACATACGTAATATACGGCACGTGGGCAAGATTAAAAAGTTGAAAAATTACACGACGGTATTGAAGTTGTGAGGAATGAACTATTAACGGACGTATTAGACGCCCATCGTTTAGGCATGTTAAGTGACCAAAATACTGACGCTCTAGCGATATTTCGGTTATAGGATTTCGCGTTTTAATATGTTTCGAAAAGTGAAAAAAACCAAAAAATCGACTGTTAAATTTTCTGGTAAAATCCACATTTCTATACTATAATCTGTAAATTGATTTTCCAATACGTATAATTTAAAACCGTCAAAAAGTTTTTTACTCACCTCGTCGTACCGGCGATCTTAAACGCTGTTTTTCGTTTTATTTTGATGACGCACTACCGAAAAAAAAAAAAAAAACTTAAAATTCGCGGGCACTGCAGGTACACGAAACGCGTTTAGAAAAAAATTTTCCTGAAGTATTTGTTTTCGTCGAGCTGTTCGTTCACACGGATTTAATTCGTTCGACTCGAGTTTTTATTTTATAAAAATGTTTTCTTTTCCCCCGAGCAGCGCGCCGAAAAATCGTTCGACAGTCTGCCGCGTTTTCGGCGGTCTCGCACGTGCACGCGACTGACGCGTCGGACTGACCGACCGGACGCGGTTAGGATGCGGTGCGGCCGAGCCGTTCGCGCGACACGTACCAAAAGTAACGGGTTTCTACCACTTCCGTTTCACCTTCCAGTGGCCGCGCAATTGATTTTTTTCAGGTGAAGCATTTTTACACCCGCCCTCTTCCCATTAAAATCTCTCGTCTAAGCTCTGAAGTACAGAGCGCTTACAATTTTTAAATGATCAACCAATATCCTTAATTTAACCACTCAAATTATATCATACAATTTTAAACTACAAGACAAGTTCTATTTAAGTTGTTTGTATCACTTAAATTTGATAAATGCCAACATTTTATATAAAAGTGTCTACTCTATACTATCGTTATGAAGATGGAAAGTTTGTGAGATTATAAAGAGGTAATATCTGGAAATCTCAAAGAATTTTTCGCGATAGTCGGATTTGCACAGTAGGTCGGAAAAAAAAAACGGTCGAACGACAACGCGTTTCTTACAAACGCTGCCTTAACGATGAGAGATATATGATTGAGTTTCGGAGAAAAATTGTAGGGTTTGATAATGCGTGCGAAAAATTCATTCACAGGGTATGTCTAACTTTTGTATTTAGGTCACAAAACGTAATTTTTTTTTTTTTTTTTTGTATAAAAGAGAGTGGTATTTTCTTTTATACAAGATGTCTCAAAAACTGCTTGACCTATGAAACTAAAATTTGGCAGGTGGGTAGTATATGGGTAAGAGATGCGCACTAAGACCGGTTTTGCAAAATTCAACCTCCAAGAGGGTTAAAAGGGGTAAAAATGGAAAAAGTTATTTTTGGAAGGATTTTTTTGAAATTTAACAAAATATATGTAAAACGAATAGTAAAATATCTATAGCTTAATTTTTCATTATTCAGGCCTTAAAAGGGGTTAAAAGGAGTGAAAAGTGGTAAAAATGGAAAAAGTCATCTTTTGGTAATATTTTTTTTGAAATTTGACGCTGAAATTTGGCAGGTAGATAGAATAGTGTATAGGTAGCAGATGCGCACTAAGAACGGGTTTTGCGAAATTTAACCCCTAAGTGGGTTAAAAGGGAAAATGGAAAACGTTATTTTTGGTAGAATTTATTTTGAAATTTAACTTATATATATATATTATGCAACACAAATAATAAAAAGCAGCATGTATAAATCACACGCTGCAGGGTAACAATAGCTACTAGGCCGGGTCGGGACAGCTAGTAATTAATAATTGCAATATTCATATTTTGAAGTTTGAAGTGTTTGCACAAATTTATCATACTAATATATACAATAAGGAATATGTTTTTTAGGCCGTTATGATTTCAATCAAACCTTTCACTATAGATTAGTCAATTCTCAAACTACTAGTTAAATAATCATGATTGATGTTCTTACTTCTGAGTTCAGTAATACCTGGAGAATCCCTCGAGCATTCGCTACACTTGGGTCTGGGTGCCACTGTCACCTTCCATTTTTACTTTAGATTTTACTTGCGTTACCGTCACAATATGTTCGGCTGTATCGTCAGGGCCCGGACACTGATTAAAATTAACACAGGGAAGATACTTATCACGCGAAATCGTGTCGGCCATCTTCCCGTTCGCCCATCAGTGTGTGACCATGGCGGGAAAACAAAAATAAAAGTACAATTTTATCCTAAAAATTAAATATGCAATAGTCAATAAACTATAATAGATAACTTTAATTAATCGCTTAAGCATTGATAATCAGTGCTTGATTTGAGAGAGGACGCAGTTCTTCTTCTTTTATGGAAATATTTAACACTTATTATTTAAAGTTTTTAATAACTGTCCCAAATAGCAACCATATAAGATTAATGAACAAATGGTGAACAAAAATACAAATTCTATAATACCAAAAGTATATTTTATTAAGCAAAAGTTAAAATATAATGCATGTGATATTATTTTGGTGGACAGTAGAAGATAATTAGTGTTTGAAGCCAAGCTTGAATGGCGACAAGACGTACTGAAATATGGATTGGAAATAGGAAATTAAGTACGCGTGTTCGGCTCTTCCGAAATTGTAATTAAATCTATTGAAATTTTCATAACCTCATTTGAACTGATGGTAAAGTTTAAACGTTTTTTGTTGACACGTCGGAAAACACAATATTCAACAAACATAATTTTAAATTTCCGACGTTTCCACATCGTATTCATTTCGTTATTTATTTATTTATTGTTTTGAAAACATTGTCCTGCAAATATATTAAAACGTCGTCCGCAAATTATTTGGATAGGTGAAATACTTATACGTTCAAAGAATTCCGAACAATTTCATAGTATTATTTTCATTTTTGAGCTAACTGTAGAACTTTATTTGAGTCTGACGTTATTTTGCCGTTTACAAATTTTATATAAAACGTCAAACTATACATAACAGGTACCGCCAATAAAACGATTTGTGGCGTACACAAAACGGTGACCTGACTCACGAACATAGTATATATTATACTTATTTATTTTTTTATTTTTTGCTCTTTGAACAGATTAAAATCATATCAAAACTTTTGAAAAGTGATTTTAAAATTGTTTCTCATCGTCATCATCATCAGTTACCGTGTTTTTCTGTTGGTAATTTTTGTCGGAGTATAATGCATTTTCTCGTAGCGAATTTACTCTTCAACTCTATAGACACTTAACTATATTAAAATCGTATTAAAAAAAAAAAAAAATATGTATTTTTAGATTATACACAATTTAAACCATATTTATTTTGATGGCATTTTTTTTTTTTTTTTTTTTAGAAAGATGTATAAATAGTACGAACTTTCACACCACGATTTACTTCAGACACGATATTTTCTTTTCCATACATAAAACTCGACAAGGTATACGAAAAGTTACCGAATTAAATGTTTTCTTCCATTAGCGCCAACGTTATTAAATTTTTGCAAACGACACGAAACAAGTTCGTTATTTATATGGGACTTGGTATACAATAAAACGCAAAACAGTCGACGTCAATTTCGAGTAGATTTGGTACTTATACATTTTTACCAGTCTATTTTATATTTTACTGCAGCGCGTACAACATACGATAAAAACAGTGAAAACTAATATTCTCTTTGCAATTGGATTTCTGTAAATTTTTTGGCGTTTTTTTATTTTTTAACTTCAAATATTTATTTATAAATATAACGCTACTAGCTGTCCCGACCCGGCGTTGCCCGGGATTTAGTCGGTTAAAGCTTAGTAAATTAATTCCATATAGCGGACCATATAGTTTCCATATAGTTAACGCATGCTTTTAGTTCCTTGCTGGCTACACGGCCCTCCTTACAAATTACTCAGAACTTTTTGTGCTAGAAACCTTCCCAGACCTTTAAGGAATGTATTACAAAAGAATTCATCAAAATCGGTCAAACGGTTTTCGAGATCATAGGGAACATACAAACATACTTTCATTTTTATATATATAGATTTACGCTTCGACGATTTAAACTTAAAATTGATGTTTTTATGAAACAATAACTGCAAATATATTGACGAATTACAACGCTGTCGGAAACTGACAAACTTTTTCTAAGCTATAGTGTAATCCACCCTAACAACGTGTTTAAGTCTTAAGACGTTTGAATCACTTTTGGAAATTTTGACTTTTTTGGTTTCTGAATCATAACTAAAAAATAAATGTAATTTAAATAAAAATCATCTTAAATTCTGGTATCATTTCTGGTCAGGACTCAGTTATCCATCTCATAAGGTATTAACTATGTAAATAATATAAAGAATTTTAATATAAAAAAGTTTATTGCAAAAAAAAAAAAAAAAAGGAAGGAAAGAAAGATATAATGTTATTATTTCTCTTTTATCTTAAGGTGCTTATTGCAGCCGCTTGTTTTCGCTAAAAACCGTTTGCGTTAGTGTTCAACCGGTATGACTGATTTAATAAACCCAAAAAAAAAAAATAAACAGATTTCATTAATTATCTATATAATATATGTACTTTATTAATAACCAAAGAAAAAATGTGTGAAATGAGAAATCAACGAGAATCGCGATTAAAAAATCTTCGTACGTTTGGAAAAATAAATAAACGCAAAAATTCCTTGTCTTTTATTGAAATATGTTTTTACAATTGTTTTTCCGTTCATACAATCAGTCTAATCGATTGAACTCGCAAAAATAATTAAAAAAAAACATAAAGAAATTATTACGTTCAGGAGTTTTGAGTATGCAATTTAGACGACAATTCTTTTTAACGTATACGGATTCAATAATGTTTACTATGGGTAAGACCAGTGGATAATATTATAGTATTATTTAGAAAAAATGACGTATCTTTTATGTCCCAAACCGTAATAACATTGAGTACACAAAAATATAAAACTTATACTGCGAATAATATATAGAAAACAATTTTATTGATAAAACGGCTAGAGACGCTCAAAATGTGGTGACCTTACTTCAGGCCCATACCAAGAAAATTTTAGGCCTGGGGCTAGAAGTAATTGGTGCCCCTGCCAGTAGCGAGTTTTGTTACTAACCAAAAAAGACTAAGTTTCTGAATGGTTGATTTTTTTTAAGCACAGGACTTCGCCAAATTGAAAAAAAAATGTAAATTTTTGTATAATATAATAGCTTGAAATTCAAGAAGGATAAGAAATTTTTATTTTTTTTTTTATTTTTATTGTGTGAACCGATTTGAAACGTATAAAAAAAATTGGATTTTAAGAATTTGCGTATAACTTAACCTGGCGTCTGAAGGTATGAAGTCAGCCCGTCCAAGTGGTCCTAGAATTTCAAAATTGGTGAGTAAAATCAGATGGTAATCCGTTTTTCAAATTTGCAATTTAAACGTTTCTGAACAGGAAAAATATGCGAATAAGTGGACCAAATTTACGTGGCCACTTTACAAGTACGTTCGCCATATTATGCACTCTTGAATGGATTGAAGCAATAATTTCCAAATGATTTATACGTTCATTAAATGCATAATTTTGATAGTTAATAGTTTTGCTTTGTAGGTATTGTGGGTAAAATAACTTTAAGTAAATACTGTACTCGCATGTATTATCATGTATTATACGAGTATATTAAAATTTATAAGTTTTTCCATTAATTTACATTAATGTAAAATTATTGAGATAAGTTATCGAAAAACGAAAAACGATACAATACAGCAACATTTCTCCTCTGTAAAACAAAAAGTTGACAATCTGTAATTCCATTATTATGGAAATGGCTCTGTTTCACGCAAAACAGTTTTTACCCCTTTAAATAGTTATATTTTGTGATTCGCACACTGAAAAATTGTCTCGTAAACATGGGACTAAATTTCAGTAAAATAAAATATGTACCTTGAAAGCATATAAGATGCTAAATCTAAAATCTGTTTATAAATCTTAAAATTTCGACAAATTTGCCTATACAAAACCCCTTGAAAACTGCCAGTTTTTACCAATATCATAATATTACAATCAACGCTGCGCAATTTAATCATTATTTACAATTTAAGTTAATTGAGTCAACCAATTTGATCAGTCTAGTTAAAAAGTTGAGTTTGCCAAAAAAAATTAAATAAACTTAATTTTGTTAGACACAAAGAAAAGCCATTTTTTTAAACGTACCTGTATTTTACATATTTGTTTTTAGTGCTATAATTATTGTTTTTCTATGTGCGACTATCTATGGGAAAAAAATCAAATCAACTTAACTGAAACGATTTGAAAATAATTTACGTACTTTTTAAGTTAATTTATAACTATAAGTACCTTCCTACTTTGTATCAAAATAAAATTTTAAATCAACTTGAATTTTTGACTCGTTAGCGTTCAGCTGTGACTTCAATACTCGTTGAATGCGCATGGCACCATTCGTTTCTATATCATTATCTAAGTTCTAATGGTTCTTTATTATCAATAGAATAGATTTCCATGATAAACATTAAAAAAACGTATTATTTTTTCCTTTCTTTCCTTTCTTTTTTTATTTTGTTTACTAAACGATTTGTAGTTGAATTTAATTTACTGTCACCTGTGTGTGTGTGTGTTACTTTGCTCATACAGACTCGTATAAATTGAAGTAAAATGTAAATTAAATAATCTCATGTAATATATAGTGATGTAGTGTTAACAAAAGTATATGAAATGTATGTAAATCTCATTTAATATGTAATATTGATATTTTATAACGTTTAATTTGTATGTAGTAATGTATGTGATTTTTTATCAAATTTGTTTTCTTTATGTTAAGTTATTTATTATTTTTGTTAATTTTTCAAAATTGTTTGTGTTTTCAGTAATTCTAATAAAATAATGTTGCTTGTTGTTCTACATGCATTATTAATTGTATTCGTTTTAAACTTTTTAAGATTTCATGATAGCAAAAAGATATTCGCGGTTTCGGATACTGCAGTTATCACCTGTATGGCTATATCACATTGTATACATTTCTGGTTGTAAAAAGTGTGTTAAAATGAACGGGTCACTTTCTACCAGTGAACCATAAACTGCGATGTGATAAAAACGAGTGCAGCAGAACACTAAACGGATAATTTATTATGATAAAATAGGCAATTTTTCAGTTATATTTTTAAAAATTTTTAAGAAAAACATTTGCAGTAGGTACATGTATACGATTGGTACTTACAAGATGTAATACTTGTAAAACATAATAATTAATAACGAATAATTAAATATAGTTGTTAAAAATGATAGATACATCAAATTAACCGTTGAATTTTAAAAATCTTCCACCAACTATTTTGAATTGAAGAGGGTACTTAAAATTAACGGTTAAACTAATATTTATAATAGAAAACCCGCGGTATTCTAATTTAGATAGAATCTAGTTTAAAATAGATTTAGTAAATCTATTATAAACTGGGCTCAATTTTTATGGGTAAACCGAGTTTACTCGGAAGCGTTATTTTCGTAGGCCATCTACAATATGATAATACACAACTTCTAATTATAAACGTTCCAAAACAGTGACCTAGAGCATTGAACTTAAAAATTGTTTCGAACAATATCTAATTTAAATCAAATTCGCTAACTTTTTTGTCACACAAAGCACATTGATCGGATCGATCCTTTGACTCGAATACCCAAAAAACCGAATTTGGTGATGTTTTGATTTATGTAATTTTTGACACGTATAACTCAAAAAATAATCAAAATATCAAAAAATGTTTAACACGAAATGAATTTTAAAACCAAAATATAAACTTCTAAAAGATCGGAGCCACCTGCTACCTCCGTTAGAGTGATTACAAATATCGAAATTTCAAGCCGTTTTCCGGAAATGGTCATAACAATTTTTGGTTTCTGGGCCGTAACTCAAAAACCAAAAAAAATTTCAAAAATAACTTGAACCGAATTACCGTATGCGAGTCCAATTTTCAAATACTTTTTAGTGCTATGACATTTTTCAATTGGAGCGGCTACTTCTGCCCGAAAAGTTGTTGACAGAACAAAACAAAAAATCCAGGATCACTCTAGGTCGTGTGGGTAGTTTTATGGAATGGCGACTACGCTTTGGGTGGATCACTCTTTTGGAAGTTATGGTTCAAACGTGTAATTTAGTATCTAAAAGCGTTGATAAATCATTGCCTTCGTAAAAACGATTCTGAGCGTACTCAATTATCAAGTAAACGTCCGTTGTATCGTACAAAGATACATTACTGTCTGAAATTTCAAGACTCCTCGATGATTATTTTCGAAATCATAGAGAAATTATACGCGTTATTGACAAAATGCCGTTTTCAGCGGTTTTTCCCAATTCTTCGGTGATTTTTCTCGTCGCGTTAAAAAACTATTGAGAAAATCGAAAAATGGCCTCTCTAAAGTACCATCCTGATCCAATTTTTTAAAACAAAAGGTACTGTATGCAGAAATCGGTGCACTTTTTTTTGATAGAAATTTTGTCAACAGTACAAAAAAAAATAAACGTCATTGCAAAACCACTAGCTTCCTCGCCCCGCTCATAGTCTAAAACATCGTTGTAAAAACAATTATACATTCCTCGCTGCGCCCAGAATCTAAAATTAGGTGTGTTGTTCCGAGACAGTTACATTATACCTACGCATTTGATATCATATAATATGTTACTATGTGCATTATGGGCTTTGGACGTCAACAATTACCTATTATTATTAAATATTAATGCAAAACCGAAACAAGGCCACGGCAAATATAGCGTGCAGCAGCCATGCGACACTGCTGTGCGTCTCTAGTGAAATACGATATGAGCGGAGTTAGTCGAACTACGTGTCAGATACGCATACGTGTACAGGGTACCGTATTCGACGTAGCAATAACACGTAGTAAACCGCTCTCACGGAATGCATTCGAATTAAAATGAAAAACAGAAGAAAAAAAAACACCTATTCCGACGGTTAAATTACTCGATTTATCGCCTACCGAGTATAAAGCCGACTCGGAGGAAGTATGTTTCATAACGTACCAACTATTCGAAGACATTATTAATTGTCAAGGACTAAAATTGTTCGCAGTACGGACTTTGTGTGATACAAAAAATTATCGAGGGTCCAGAACGAAATTAAATAGTGCGCAGAGACTTTTTTTTTCTTAATTTTAGATTCTGAACGTCGGCAAAGAACTGTTTTGTTTTTACAATGATGTTTTTTTTTTTCTCCGTCGACACTTTAAAGGGTATAACGAATGCTCCGTTTTTTACGTTCATCATCTCTAATGAAAAGTCTTTGGACTCTGATTATACTTTGAGGGGTCTCAAATTTCAAATTTCAAAATTGAAAAAGTTAAGTCAAAAAAGTAGGTCAAATTCGATCAAAAACGTTAAAATCACGGTAAACGACGTGTTTTTTGACATAATCGATTTGGTTTCTTGACCATAACTTCCAAAATAATAAACCGTTAAAACTCTTACACTACATTTGTATAGGTAAAACACAAATTTGGTTAAAGCTTCAAGTGATTTTTAAAAATTTTTAACTCAGTATAGAACTTTGTCATTTTCTAAAATTTCCATTTTTTTTGTTATTTTTGTTCAATAAAAAATTAATTTTCAACAAAACATATTGAAATTTTATCACACGGTTAACAACAAGTATATACGTATGCTACTAAAAACATTTCAAAAAAACATAATCACAATTTTATTTTTTAGTCGTTTAAAATTAGGAAATGATCAAAAATTGGTCATATCTTTGACTTATTTTCAGAAAGAATTCATAACTCACACAAATTTGTTATGTAAGTACTTACATTAAAATACGTTATGCAAAAGAAAGTCTGATAAAAAAAATTTCAAAAAAATGTGCCCAATAGATTCCGAACGCGTACAGAAAAAGTGTTGAAAAACGGTTCAATTTTGTAATAACAATGAAATTACGCGCACGATTATGTAATATTGATACTAAGATTTATGTATTAACTCCTCAAATAATGGTCCAAAAGGTTTGAATTTTCTTCACGTAGATACGTTATTTGGAATTTGTATTGTTAAATTTGGTTTTTACCATGACGTATACTAAAAAACTGAGCTCGCTCAAAATCTTATTTTCGAAGGCAATGATTTATCATTGCTTTCAGATATTAAATGATGCGTTTGAACCACAACTTCAAAGCTAGTAACCCACCCAAAGCGTAGTCGCTACTCCGTCAATCAACCCACGCGGCCTAGAGTGATCCCGGCTTTTTTATTCCGACCTTTTTATGAAAAATGACAATTTTTTATAAAAAACACAAAATGTTTTTAGTCCACTTTTCACAGGCTTTTGGCCCAAAATTTCTAAACATTGAAGTTCTCTTCCCTTCCGGTCGATCACAAAAAAAGATATGTTTTATACAATCAAAACATTCATTTCTACGCTCAGAATCTTAAAACAAAGACCGATTACAAAATATTCGATATAACATCACGATTAAGGACTGAACTAATATTGGTATAAGGTAGGGACTTTGAAATCGCCGTGCTTAAGACAAATACAATTTTCAATACGAAAAGATGAATATTATAGTGTCTGTTATTTGTAATATGAGTTACTCGCTTTTGCCCGACAACCAGGCGCATTAGAGAGATTTGATATCTATTTCAAAATACTATAAACTTGACTCAAAATATTTAAAAATCTGTGACGATTTTTTTTAATAACAATTTTACCCGTTCCCCGATGATGTAAATTCGAGGGTAAAAGACGTACACCAACAAGTTTAAAAATTAAAATTCAATGGTATTCAACGTGTTTATTTTAGATGAATACGGGATACGACGGTAATGGACGTGTATTTTACAAAAACAACAGTCGGAAAAGCCCGAGCGTGATAACTTCTCGGTTTCTTTATAAGTATTTTAAAAATTCGCGACCGTAATTCCGGGTACAATTGAATTAATTGTTTCACAATAATTTGTGACTTATCCTTTTGTATACTAATATATGTGTATAAATCTAAACGAATCAATTAATATCTGAATTTGTTAAAAATCGACACAACATTTTTTATGTTTCTGCTTACAATGTGTAAAACCTATACATAGTGCCCATTTTCCAAAACATCGAATGAATAATTATATGAAATTCGTCGGTATACTCCTATTTTGATATTTTTTTATACTGGCTATGGATTAACTTTTAACAAAACCGCGCGTTATAAAACTGAATACACAAAGAACGTTGTTGGCTCGAGTTTGCAGAGTCATTATAAAACAATTGATTTATTAAAACTTATATTTAGTTTGTTCGTTGTTCATTGTGTTCAGAATTAATTTATCGATTTCGTTGGTTCGTAATTTAAATATTTATTTATAAATTTTATCCGTATTTCGTTAGTGTCAAAGTAGTTTTTCCCGTAATCCGACGACTGTTGAATTGAAATCCGAACTAGCGTAATTGAAACTAATATCGAAAACAAATTACGTTTATTCTTAATTAATCAAAGAAGGAATACGTCGAATTAATTAAAAACTAGAAGTAGTTCCTGTGAGTAAAAAATTATAAAAAATTTAGCCGTATGTTGATATTGTTTTTTTTGTTTTTCGTTTTTCCTAAATGAATACTTGAAAATATTTTTACTATAATCATACTGTCTGCAGTGCGCGACTGTATCTGAATCGCCATTAAACAGAAAAAAACGCTTTTGTAAAAAATCTGTACACTGTAATAAACATACGCGCATGCGTAATGGCACTTTAGCGGGTAGAATAGGAAAATTTGAATATTCATCACAGAATTGTGTTTGTCTAACATTAAAGAAGTACGGATTTCATTCAAGCACGACCGCAACGAAAGGGAAATAGGGGTGCGATTACCCTTTCACAATTTCCCGTAATTTTTCTTAAATCTATTTTTTTAAATAACCAACAAAAATTTACAATCGCGTTATCGAGCATTAGAAAAAAAAATCGAAAATCGCGAAATATTCTGCGCACCCTCATAGCTTTTGTCTCCTACTGAAATAATTGTATGCATTCTACCACGGTATCAGGGAAAGCTGACATTTTTTACCCGGGGTCGGCAATTATCTGTGTGCCCGACCGATTATTTTATCGAGGAAGGACATAGTCGTAACCAGAGGGTGTGGCAAAAACTCTCTCGCCCCGATATAAGCATAATATCGTACGGTGAGATTTCAGGTAAATTAATTTCCTGATTTCGATTAAAATTCGATTTTATTGTCATCAACGTTATGTATATACGTTATGTATAACGATTCGCGAAGTAAAGTAATATGGCGGAGGTGGTGGAGATTTTACGAGGGAGATCGGTTGGGAGGAGGTGGGCCCGGATGCTGATTTTTTTCAGCTGCTGCGCTGTATGAGTATATAATATTGGTTTTTCATCGAAACTCGTTAACGCTAAATGAACACACTTTGAGAGCAATGCAAAGGATCACCCCGGGGGAAAAAAATTCCAAAATAAAGCCACACAAAGGCTAAAGCAAAATGTATGTGTATCTAATCACGGTGCTTGGAAGAAACGAGTTCATAGGAACGAGTTAGGTACTATGATTTCGTTCGCTTTTTCGGAACGAACCGGGAACGCGTATCTATAGCAACGTAATGGAATATTCAGTTAATTTTTTTATGGAGGAATGTTAACGGGTTTTTTTTTTCTTGCTGTTCCTTTTATACGTTTACTTATTCAAAAACAACTATCTAAATAATTTTTAGTTACATACGTTTTTCAATTTCTGTCGAATTTCCGTCGTCATTAGTTAGTTGGTTATCAATCGCAGAGACAGCGGCACTAATCAAGATTTACTTGTTGCCACAATAATAGTGCTTTCCGTGGTTTGATATTTTTAGTCAGGATTTTTTTTTTTCTTCATAATATACGTATACTTTTATTTTCATCTAAAAAATATCACGTATTAAATATTAGTAAAATGGTGACACACGTATTAAGTAAACGACTAACGGTAATCATTACGAACGTTACAAACTTCAGTAAATAAGGGGCTGTTCTCTGTTAATGACATGGTAACATGTTCGGAACGACAGCGATTCTTTAGGCGGGTAGGCGTTTAGGTATTGAGTTTAGAATGTATTAGAATTTATCACAAAACGATCTGTACCGTTTTATTTTTTTCTGAGGGACGTAAAATTTTCCTTTGTTAGGAACGAGGTAACGAGTTTCTTTTTTTTTTTCGGACGATCCTGCAGCAATCATTCGGTTTTTAATAGGATAAACTAATTCCTTTTTAAAAGAAACTTTCCGAGCACCGCATCAACTAATAAAGTACAATTAGATAGGTACCGGTGTATTCCCGGCGAGACACCCTGTGCGCGTGTAAATAGGTATACTCATAGTGGCATAGTGTGTACGTGCAATACAATAATAATTGTAAAAATACAGCTAAAATAAAACTGCGCCGCGAGCCGCCTCTCGAGATAAAGAAAAAAAAAAATATATAAGAAATACTCGATTTATCTCTGCACTTCTAAACCAGTCGTCGCTTTCAGGTTACGCGACCGGTGCACGGCAATATACCCACGAGAAACAAGGAAAAACAAAAAAAAAAACGAAAAGAAACTTTAAAAATCCGATCGACGGATTTCATCGGTGATTATAGTTATTTGATTTTTTTCGTCGTAAAAACCGACAAAATAAAACGATTATTATAATATACTATATTCGTTGCCTGAAAAACGCGTTTCGCCCGGACCCGCCATCATGTACGCTTTGCAGACCGTCGGCAGCACGACCAGCTCCGTTAAAGGTACCACGCAGCTATGTTTATGTTTTACCGAGGCCGGGCATTAAATCGTTAAAAGTCAAAAAGTCAAGTTGATCTCGATTAAGTTGACCAACTTTTTTTCGTTAACTTTTAAGTTAATTTTTTTTTTTTTAACTGTTTACTTTGAGTTAATCTGTAGTAATTTAGTAATTCCTAGACGGCAAACGATTTACCAAACTCGGCTATCGCACCTACTGTCCAAGACCGACCCCACGATGACACATACTCACCATTCGATCATAAAAATGATTATTTTAAAAAAAGAAAGTATTATAGAAAGAAGAAAATTTTAACGGAAAATACGAAAAAAAAAAATTATTGAAGCGGATAAAATGTCGTAGGTACCCAGTATGTAAAAAAAAACAACGACAATTAAAAAAATATGAACAATATTATCAATATTGTATTTTAGTTACCTATTTATTTTTTTTTTTTCTGTTGGTTAACTTTTATGAAACTTAAATAATGGGACCTTTAACTTAACTTAACTTTTCGTGTTTTTCAATTAACTAAACGACTTCAAAAAGTTTTGGTCCGCCTTGTTTTTCACTATAATATTGTGTTATAGGTGTTACTGGCCAAAACTTGACTCAAAAACAAAAACTCTGTGCGGACAGTCCAAGTCAAAAATCGTTTTTTCTCGATGTATATACTTGTAAAAATTAAAAATATGATACCTACGTCAAGCACGTCATTCGGACGATCGTTGGTGGGAGGTAGGGACGGGCGAGTTTTGATAGTATTTTTATCGGCTCTATTGTGTTGCGAATCACGTTTATTATACGGTGACGATTTGATAACATGAGCGGTGCTCGTGTTGAATAAAAAAAATAAAAAATAGACGGAAAACGTACATCTGTGATCTGAAAATTTTAAAAAAGGACATTTTTTGATAAAAACACTTGTTTCAATACTTTTTGATGAAATAAGTCAAAATGTTAGCAAAAAGTTTATTTTAATTTTATTTTCATTCATAAATATCCCAATACGATATTTTAATTACTTACCTTGTTGTAATAATAATAGATACTGAAAATAGCTTAAAATACAAATTTTCTAATCATAATTAACTAGTATTAGCTAGCGCTGTTGTGTACCACTAAACATACGGGATATAAACTTAGAGGCCATGTGTTGTATGTTTTGTGGTGCACAAAAGCGCAGTCTAACAATAATTAATTATAATATAAAAGTTTGTAATTAAAACTAATTTTTGCAGTATAAAAATCGTTATAACAGAGAACGTAATGAAAATGCGATTTTAGGATACTCAAATTTTCGAATCAACTTTTAATTTTGAACCGATGCATTAAATAACGCTTAAACATAATATATTTCATCAAAAATGGCCTTTTAAAAAAAATTTTGATCACTGTGCAACACACATATATACACATAAAATTAAGTACAGTTTAACACTTGGTAAAAAAAAACTTGTTGATAAACAGTGTTTTTTGGAGTTTAATTATATATTTTATAAAACGCTACATATTCCCAACTTATTTTTCTGCCATAAGTAAAACTATACTGACCTCTGAGTTTATGTGCTGTATAAGTTTAGTGGTGCACAATAGCGCAAGCTAATACTATAGTTAATTATACTTAGTAAGAAAATTTTTATTTTATGCTATACTCAGTATCATTATTATTACAACAGTTAATCAAAAGGCAGTTAATCAAAATACCGTCGTATTGGGATCTTAACGAATAATTTTTCGTTAAAATGTTGACTTATTTCATCAAATAGTACCTATTGAAAAATTTGAAAATGCCCTTTTTTACATTTTTAGACGACTGTTGGGACGCTGTTGAGCAAATAGTTACAAACGTTCCTGCAATTTCTTTATAGATACCAGACCATAGAGGGCAAGTAAATTTTAAAGGGCACGGTAAAATATTTTGTAAAAATGAAGAGGGACTCCGCCTGCCGGGTCTTCCCCTCAATCCGAGCACTGCAGAATATGAGAATTTTCCGGAGAAAATACGCGTTTCCCAGGAAATCAGATCTTTTCTTTTTATTTCACTCACTGCCCGTTGTCGTGTAAAGTAAAGTCTGATTTTTTTTTTTTTTTCTAAATCAAAATTACAAAGCAATTATTCTATACTAATTTTAAAATTCTTGAAAGATTTTTTTATAATATTTAAGAAGAGACATTATCAAGTTATTACTTACTAAAAAGAAAAGCACGTGACACCTAATACCAAAAGAATGACTCTGTTAAATTTTCTGCTGTATAATCAATGATGAGGTATTCGCTTTGTTTATGTTTCGTAGAAATTCAGAAATTGAGTCCGATAGTATTGTTCAATCAAAGTTTTTGAAAACAAGACTTATTTGATAGTAATTACGTATCATTACTGCAGGTGCCTGTGTTTTATTTTTAACACTGATTTAAAAAATATATATATAGTTTTTTACTTTTTAGAACATTTTTTTTGTCAGTTTTTCTAAATAAAAACGTGTATTGTTAAAATTTTTTCTTGGAAAATCTCATCAAAATATAATGGTTCCTTGTAGAGTTCTGAGTAAGAGCTATGCCGAATACACCCATGCCATAAGTTTCGTCCGTTACTAACTTGCGTTTCAGATCTGAAACCGTGTCGTAGCATATTTTAATACCTACGTTTAGATGAAAATAATTGTACGTGAATATTATAATAATCTCACTTTCTGAATGCGATTACTTATTCATTTGTTTATTTTATGTGTGCAGATGATACGGAAGTGTTGGAAATAGACGACAATGGAAATTCGATAGTCGAACAGATCATAACCACCAGTAACAACATAAAACGCTCGGGAAACCTGACTGCGAGTACGTAAATCGTATAAATTGTGTACGGTATATTTATTTTGTGTTCGACCAAGAAGTGCCCTAGAACAACAAAAAAATATTTTAACAAAATCATATACCCTTCAATATTGAAAAAAACCGCAAGCATTCGAGTTTTTATTCCAAACACCATTTAAAAATATATTATAATTATTTTGTAAACATATTCGATAATTATAAATTTCACAGCATATAAACAATTAAATAAATTGCATATTATTGCCTGTATCTGTCCACCAGCACAGTTTAAATCAATACACCAGCTACTTAGCTTATGAGTACTCAGTGTACCTTACCTATATTATATTAAATTTAGTCGGTTTCTACGTTTCAAATAGATATATTCGGTAGATACAAAACACACTCACGCTATGCGTGTGACACTTTTCAGTATACAGCTAGGTATATTATAATTTTTTTTTCTCTGTATTTGCAGAAGTACTTGAAACAAATGGAACCATTATCGAGTGAATTGTTATTAGTCATGTTATAAATGTTTTAACAAAAAAATAACACCGACTTCAAAACACAAAAAAAACACTGCAAAGTATAAAATAATTAAATGAAAAAATAAATGTTACCACTTTTTTTTTTTGGAGTCGGTGACATCAAACATATTCAATTTCAAATGTAAACTTTATTGCAAAAAGGTATATGCGCGGGGAACGAACAATTTAGTATTTAATTATATAGAATAACAATACTTAAAAGTTTCAAGGAATGTGGTTTTTTCATCACGTTACATTACACACACGCGGCGCTGACTCAAAAAAAAAAGTGTTAACATTTTCTTTCTTTTTTTAATTTAATTATTTTATACTTTTTAGTGCTTTTTACGTTTTTTGAATTCGGTTTTGTTTTTTTATTGAATTTTTTTTTTTTATTTCATAATTTTTAGTGGAATGTGATTAGGTAGGTACTTTCTGTGTTCACGTAATACATACCGTGTCGTTTATAATTCAAAATAGTTGTTTGTTACCATAACGTTTTCGCGATTTTCTGTTTTTTTTTTTTTTGGTTTTTTGGTTTTTGTTGATTACATTCAAAAAATGCTGTAACGATTTCGATAAAAATGTTTATGAAACCATCTATGATAAGTATGGCGTATCGAACAAAAAGAGAATCATCAAAATCGGTTTATAATTGGCACAGAGTAATCGATAAACATATATAAAAAATATCCACAGTCCTCATTTTGAAATTTATATCAGTCCATATAACGATAAAGTATGATAATTAAATAATGTCACGTTCTTTCTTCTCCACACGTATTTTATTGTTCTATAGTCTATACTGATAAACAAATCATTATAATATGTACATAACACTATTTATATCAAATTAAGTAATTTAAAACCGAACCTGTGCAGTAGATACTTACAGCCACAAGGCAAAAAATACGGACATTAATAAAATAATTCAAATCAATTTTAGTTTAAACAAAACATATTGTATAGTAAAATGCGTTAAGTCATTTCTAAAGATCGAAAACGTCGTACCTACCTTAACGTGGAAATATATTGATTGAAATTATTTTAAAATAGATGAAAATCGTGACAAATCAAAATGGATTTAACGGTTTCGGTCAACAAAAACATGGTAAAATAAAAGCATTTACTGCAACATCTTGCACGTTTTATAATTATTATAATTGTTACACTTTTGCTAGTCGTGTAAAATAGGTAGGTATGCGAATAAGTAACATTTTTTCTGTACACATAATATTATCGTTTGAATACTATTTTAAATACTTTCTTATAAAACTATCGCATACCTTATACATATTATTCAACACATTTTAAATGCCGAGTGTGGTGAATAATGGTCGTTTCCATATGATGAGTGTTTTTTTTATTTTTATTTTTTTAAACTATTAAACCACGATTAATTTTTCAATAATGTTCCGATATTTACACTCATATCCGGTTTCTAGTAGCCCAGTCTTTGTCGCACTGTATTTCGAAGGGTCATAGACTTGAGAGTTCAAAATTGAAAAAAGTTACAATCAAAAACGTAAGCGAAAACCAAAGAAAAACGTTAAAAATTAGGACATACGTGTTTTTGACATGATCGAATTAGTTTTTTGGCCATTATTTCCAAAATAATGGTTGATATGAGTTCAAATCTTCATATAATGTTAAAATAGATAAGTAACAAGTTTTATACAAGTTTTCAGAGATTTCCAGAATTGTTGAGCTCAGTATAAAATTTTGAAATTTTTGAAAATTTTCATTTTTTTTTTTTTTTTTTTTGTAATTTTTGTTCGATAGTAAATTTAATTTTCCAGAAAAAGTTTTGAAAATTTAACACAAGCCGTTGCCAACATATAAATCCATATGTTACTAATACATTTTTCAAAATTGTTTGTAATAGTTGTTTTTTTTTTTTTTTTTTGGTCGTTTAAAGTTGAAAAAATTTACGAAAATTGGTCATACCTGTAATTTATTTTAGGAAAAATATTCGTAACTCACACAAATTTTTTAATGAAAAGAACTTAAATATGTTATGTAAACAAAATTCGCTATCTGCATCAAAAAATTTTTAAAAAAATTCACCCTGCAGTAGATTCTGAAAGCGTATTTTTTTTTCAATCCGGAGATTGGTTTTTAACAATTTTCTTTTCACACAAATGTCTTCTCCATTTTTCTCTGTCATTCGCCATGTTGTTAGGCTCCCTGTAAAAAGTGACTCCAGCATACTGAATTATTTTGCTGATGATTTTTGTTCTTGGTCTCCCTGAAAACGTATTAAAAAAGTATATTGATAAAACGGTGTTATTTTGATTATAAGAATGAAGTTATGCACTGTTGTTTAAGCTAAATGTAAGCTAAATGTAAGCTAAATTGAAATAACTCCTCAAATAAAGGCCCAAATGGTTTGAAAATTTCACACATTGTTTAAACTAATATTCTTTATACGAAGGTATAACTTTTGACATTATTTGATTATTTTTCACCCTAATAATAAACAATATACTGTTGTAATTTTTATAGATAAATTGAGCTCACTCAGAATCGTTATTTTCACAAACAATTTACAATTAAATATGCATGCAAAATATATTTTCCAAAATAAATAAATGTTTGTTTTTAAAAGTACTCTTTACAAGGCTGTCAACTATTTAAATTGAACATTTCTGTATCTTTTTTCTGACTTTTGCTACAGAAATGTTTTTTAAATACCTATGTACATGTTTGATAATTAACCCGAAACTCTAGCAAGATTCACAAAAACTGACGATTTATGTTCTACGTAAAAAATACGTCTTAAATTGTTTTCAATAATCGTATTATACAGACCAGTTACACACTTACACCGTAGATAGTAATAAAATAATTGTTAACGTGACAAAAATAAAAAAACATTTTTTGTTTTATTTGTTTAGTTTTTATGCTCTGTAGGGATTGATGACTGATTAACATCAGTTACTTATTAAACAGACATGGTATTTATCAACTCAATTATGTAATAAATTTATACGATCGAAATAATTGTGAAAATAGTCAAACGAGAGTACGTTTGGACGTTCGAATGTTGTGTGCTGAAAATAATAATTGTTTTTATAAAATTTTTGATTTCAGACGGCGGCTACCAACCTTCTCAGAGCCATCCGGTGATAAACAACAGTTACGGTAGATTATTACAATATTTTTAGTCGGAACATTTTGAAATATTGTGTTTGCCTCAAGCGAGGCGATCCCGTATAATGAAAAAGCCGGAATCACTCTAGGTCGCGTGGGTAATTTGGCGCTGTAATTTGACTCTTTTTGAATATTTATCTAGAAGTTGTACATTAAATCTGTGTGCAATTAAAATTTTGATTTTAAATTATACTTTGTTTTGTTGTAAAAACAAAATGTTTTTTTGATAACAACAGGATAACAAAAAGGTCTTCTTGTTGTATAAAAGGTTCTATATTAAAATTAAAGCGTGTTCTTGTTAAATTAAAATGTTTTTTTCATAACAACACGTTTGACCTTTACAACTTTTTTTGATACTTTCAATCGAAAACTATCATAACGCAAAAAATTTAAAAGTGCCTCGGATAACAAAACATAGTAAACGTAGTATTTCATAAAAAAAAAAAAAAAAGAAAGGAAGGAAGGATAATGTGAAAGGAAGTAAATTTGAGGTCGGATTTCATCTAGTAGTGTAGGTAGTTAAATAAAACTGATATTTTTTGTTAAACATAATTTTTATACCGGGACGTATACTAGACAACTGACCTCGCTCAGAATCGGTTTTTCAAAGGCAATGATTTATTGATTAATTGCTTTCAGATATACTATAAATGATACGTTTTAACCACAACTTCCAAACCGGGGAAACACCCAAAGCGTAGTCACTACTACGCCAAACTACCCACGCGACCTAAATTGATTGCGGTTTTTTTTAAGCTGTTCTTAACTCGAGGCACCATTACAGGCACGATTCGATTCGGTAAAAACATCGAAAGAGTTCGTGAGCTTAAAAACATTTAAAATTTTACGCCGGGCGTTAAACTTTTTTCATTTAAGGCCTGGATGTGATTTTGTCATAATGGTGCGAATCTTAGCACAATAACACCGACTCAGTGCTGCGAATTATACGATTTCAGAGCGAGAAAACCTCGACGACGACCCACAATCGATCGGCCTGTGTTTTTGGACGCTGTTTCAAGCCGTAGGGCTTGTGTCAGTGGCCGCGATTATTTGTCAATGCGTCATATTCAACGACGGATACTTTGATACGTCTTCCAATTCCATCACTATCACTAAAAATCAACTTTCCAATTGGCACTATTCGCTGACCGCGGTCGGATTCGTCTATCTCTACGCCAACTGTAAGTATATAATATGAAGACCGTTGAAATTTAAAATACGGTCCATTGAAAAATATCAAAATGCTTCTCAACGCGGTAGGCGTATAACGGTAATATAAAGGATAAAGGATAAAATCACTGTCACGACCAGAGGGAGGACGTGTTGCCGCTAAATCTTACTATTGGTATAAAACGACACCGTCCAAATGCGTACAAAAACTTTTAGAGCCCAGCAAAAAAAAATAAACCTACAGAAACAGCCTACACGAAACGTGCGTTAGCAAAATTTAAAATTTTAGCCCATCTTTAAATCGCCACAGCTCTGGAAGCGTCTTAAACTGGACTTGACCCTGTGTGAGTGGGTGCAAAAGGGTGTAAGAAATTGCTGGAATTCTCATAGAGGGAGTCAATTCAATATCATTGTGAACCAACTGATATTTTAAGATTCAAATTCGTGGCATCTGCCGCAACGCGTGGATCTTACAACCGAACAACAAAACGAAATTGTTACATCAACTACATGTTTGATTAACTTAGCGAAACATGTTTATGTATAATTTCATCCATACATCTTCAGAGCGACACGGTGTACTTGAATCCATATTTTCCAGAAAACTTGACCGATTTTCGTTGCACCTCTTGAAATTTTGTGATATTACATCCTACACGTATATATATATATATATATATATACACTTACTGAATATATACAATTATTTACCACGACGCACAGCGTTAGAGCACAAAACTGTGCATACTGTGTAACTGCGGTACATTATAATGTTATGGTAGTCTACCCTTTAATTCGTGTAATCACCTCTTAAAACTCTGCAGCTGGTTTTTCTTGCAGGCATTTTGAAAACACAAGAACGTATGACGGTCTACTTGCTAGATTTCGATTCTTATTTCAAACGCGCCTCAAAATTGATACGATTCACCTAGTTTTTACCGAGCTGTTCTTTTTTTTTCGCAATTGGTATTAGCATGATGTGTATTTTTTTTTTTTTTACCACTATGAAATTACAATGACTTCTTCAATAACCATCCGATATTTACACTCGGTACCGGTTTCTGGTAGCTTCTATCTATTTCATCGCATGGCAGGTACTTTGAGGAGTCATAAATTTAAGCGTAAAAAAATTCAAAAAGTTATAGTAAAAAAATTAAGGAAAAAAGTTGCAGATTAAAGCAAACGCGTTTTTGACGTACAGTCAATTTAGTTTTTTGGTCAGAACTTCTAAAATAATGATGGGAACGAGCTGAAACTTTCTCGCACTACATTAAAATAGGCGAAACACAAGTCTAGTGCAAGTCTCAAGATATTTCAAAAATTGTTGAGCTAATTATAGAACAAAAAGTTTTGAAAATTTAATGCAAGGTTACCAACAATATAAATCTATATGCTACCAGAAAATTTCGAACGCAAAATTTTTTTAATGCAAATTTTTTTTTTTTTTTTTTAATCGTTGAAGAATGAAAAATTTGACATGCCTGTAACTAATTTTTAGAAAAACATTCGTAACTTACACAGATTTGTTATTTTAGAAATTAAATGTATAGTGTAAAACAAAATATGTCATCTGCATCAAAAATTTTCGAAAAAAATCCGCTCGGTAGATTCCGAAAGCGTATAAAATGAGTAGATAGGTATATTGATAAAACGGTGTTATTTTGATTGTAAGAATGAAGTCCGTTAACGAACGTTGGCGGCCATCGTGTCAGTAATTCGATATTTTTATTCACGGCTGCTCTGAATAAGGGCGCCGTAGATGTATTGAACCATTTCCTAAAGTTATCCAACCAAGAAATTTGAGGTCTTCCGCGGATCCTTTTTCCAACTATTTTACCCTGCGCTGTTGTACAGTTGTACAGTCGTAGACCATATTTTTCTGGATGTCGCACAACGTGTGTCGCGTGATGCTGAAGTTTTCGGGATTTTATTGTTTTCGCTACTTCGAGTTTTTTTTCTTTCGAGTGCTTACATTCGTTGTGTGATCGAACCGGCCAATTTTTAATACGATCTGCGGTATAGCTGGTATATCCACACAGCGATTTACGACATCGTTTGTAGGTACAATAAATATTACAGTATAAACGGATTTCTAGTTAAACATTTCAAAACAGTGAGACCCGCGCGACTTTTTCCACTTTTTTTCACTTTTTTCGTAGCCATTTTCTTGGTCAAACACGACAAGTCGAACGTCAGCCTGCCGTACGTTATGCTGCACACGTTCGCGTTCCTCGTGTCCGCGCTGGGGATGATCGCCATGTACTCGCACAAGGACAAGGACCGGCCCGAGGACACCAAGTTTTTCGTGGGCCATCTGTACTCGTTACACTCGTGGACCGGCGTGCTCGCCGCGGCGCTGTTCTCCGTCCAGTGGCTGACCACCGTCTTCGCGTTCATGATGCCCTGTCTGCACGGCGTGGGACTGCCGCTCGGGAAAATGTTCAGCCTGTACACCGTGCTGGTGTCGTCCGTCAGCCTCGTCTCTGGCGTCAACGTCCATGCCGAGAAATATATGTAAATACCTACCTGCGTAATTTAATTTAAATTAGGTATGTGATAAATAGTGATGCCTAGTCGGTATAAAATATTACACTTCAGTAAAGGAAATCAAAGTAGGGTACGGTACCCATACGTTATTTGTACACAAAATACCGTCGTTTCAATGGAATTTTTCGTTTCTGAAAACCATTTTTTTTTTTTTAAACTGTTTTTCCTTTAAAAAATAAAATCGTAACTATAGTATAGGGTATGGGTCGGTAAGTATTACGTTTTGCAGAAAAAACTAGGAACTATGTACGTAAAAATTTGAATTCATTTGTACAAGATAAAGATTGTTTTCCAAATCAATCCAGTCACGGGTTATAATCCGCGAGTTCAATATGTATCGCATAAGATCCATACGTTATTATTAACCTCTTAATCGTGTAAGGATAACCGTTTAATTTTTACGGTAGACCCAGACAAAATTTCACAACACTCGCGTTGTAATTTTTCAATGCAGATTAAAATATATAGCGAAATAATATTATTGCTGAAAATCACTCTATTTGGGTATAGTTATACGGGAGGGGCCTGCGCGGACGTGGTACCACGTCTGTACCGTGATTAGATAATTTTGTAAGTATAAAATATAAAAAAAAAAAAAAATACGATACAGTGCATAATATTGAATTTGTAATTCGATATCTATAGTCTCGTGTTTCGGTATGAATTCGGGGTCGGATACGCCAGGTTGAAGAAGGAGCTCTTGGAGCATTTTGTTCAATTTTCACCTGAAACCGGGCGAATAGGTTACTCCAAACTTATTTTCCAAACGTGGATAAGCGAAAATATTATCTTTACATTAGCTTCAAAGCTTGAACTATGAGACGAAAACTTTTCTCGGGGGACTTTTTTTTTTCACTTTCCCGACACTACGTAAATAAATATTGTTAACGTTTTACGTTATTGTAAAAACTATTTACACACCTACGTACGCGCTTACCACCCATAACTGTGTGAAGTACGGTACACTTAGACGACAGCCTTGACACGTAGGTAGGTACTTTTTGTGCTGTGCAAAAAAAAAATGTCTGCAAGGAAAAATTAAACATACATTAAACGCTTCTGTTTGTTGTGGCCACTCGTTTCAGGAAAGAAGAGCATGACTACTATTCGCCAAAGTCGTTGGCGATGAACGTTTTCGGGGTGTTGGTGATGATTTTTCTGTTTTTAATCACCTACATGGTCATCAAACTGAATAAAAAATGATTTTTTCGCGAGTCGTCGCTACCTACTCATATATTTTACTAGATATTATACAAATATCGATTGTAGTGTGATAGTTTAATAGTTATATTGTTTTATGTCATTACCCACATTGTTACTATACAACTATTTGTAAGCATTCGTGTCTATGTAATATCTAGAACGTCTTTATACCTGACAATTATGTATAATTTTAGTTGTGACTAAAAATTTCCGTTACAATAGTGTTGTATAAACTGTATTTACCTTTTGTCCTGAGCCGTTCAATTTTGGTTCTTAAATGTGGGCCTGGAATTTACAATGTGGATTTTGGAGTCGCCGAATAAATAAGAACCGCTACGCAAAAGCCCTTTTTTCCAATTCTGGGCCATAGAAAATGTGAAATCATACTTCTACATAACTATTTAAATCATACGGGTGAGTACTAAAAAATTAACTCTATTATCTCCCCTATATTAACAATAAATTACATCGTATTTGTCTAAAGAGTGTTTTTCGTGTCTACATTTTATCGATGTAAACTTGTAAAAGTGTTAAATTATAATTAAACTGTAGGTAATGTCTTTAATTTACAAAATATTTCGGCATTATACAATGGTTCTAACATTATAAAAAAATACTGTCACTGCACGTGCTTTAAAACTGTATACATAAAAATATACATCAAAAAAAGTTTCAAACAAAATATTATAAAAAATCTAAAACCAAGATCTAGACTTTTTCGTGGTTATCCTTCTTCCACGCGAAAACGTCAACACAGACCTGAAAAATATATCAAACTTTTCGCCGTAAAATTCTTAAAATTAAAAAAAAACTAGGACCTAAGTACCTACCACATTCATGGACCTATCGGAGAAGTTACTGACTCTAAGAAGCGGAGTGTTCGTTCTGCCCGAAAATGTGTTCACAGAAAAGAAAAACAAACGAAGAAAACATATTATAAATGTAAAAACAATACATTCTTCGCTGCGCTCAGATTCTACAAAAAAACTTGCCCCGCGTTACGCGCGCGGATAGGCAACCAAACGCGCCAAAATCTGTCCGCCGCGGTAACCGGTTATCGACGGTGTCATGCTCGTAGATCCGCACAACCGTGGTTAGTGCCCGAAATTCACCGCGTTATCAGCGTCGCGCAGCTTTTCCTTATCAACAGCGCGAGTGCCTTATCGCTGGTTGGAGATCGCCGACTGCTTTGTTCCGTTCTGTACACAACCATAGAAAAGGTATTACACAACAGTGATCTAATATTTTAATTATTGATGTTTCGGAAAATCGACTTTTTGCCGATTTCACGCGAGTTTTAAATTTCAGCCGTAAACATCGTTTGCATGATATTCAATACTATTCATATCGTCATAACATATTGTGTACCGTAATCGTTCCCGAATCACTTGTGGTGGTCGATTACGTTTCCAAAGTCGGCAGTTGTTTTTTTTTTTCTTCACCGATTGCCGTCATGATCGCCGAACCTCTGGACTTGAGGTAATGTGTTTTTGAAAAATATTACCTGTACACGCGTCGCAAGATGCAGTGTACCTGTTAAAAAATCAACTTCATTACTTAGGTACTAGATTTTTTTATTTTGACAAAAAAAAATCATCACGCACATCAAATCTACACGGTGCAGTGTGTTGTTGTTGTGTAGAATAAATGTGGCGTAGCAAACTCATAAAACACTAAATCACATTCAAACGACCAACCCACTCTTATCTACTTATTTTTGTTTTTTTTTTTAATTATAAAATTAGGTAATTTACCGACCGAAATCAAATACTAGGTATGGAGAAAACTTAAAGCTCTAATAGAGAATACTTGTTTGTCATCATGCTCTTTCTTTTCTGATTGGTAAGAATCACCCACCCACTGCCACCGACTTGGGCAATATTATTGTCTCTGCCCTCGGGGAAGTATAGTTAGTAGAATTACCTAAATGTCTAAATGTCTTATCTAAATGTATTAAATTACAATTTTTTTATAAATATTCTTGAGAGTGTTTGATTTTTCAATTTTGTATTAAATTATGTTAAAATATAATTCAATTTTAGTTTGAGTGCGTTTTTAAAATTTTACTTAATAGTCAAAATCCATTTTGAATAGTGCATATGCGTTTTAGTGTTTTATAATACTACTTATAGTTTACAATGTTTCCCTAGTGAAGCCTAAAAATTATTTCTTCCTACCTAGGTTCCTAAATCAAGTGTTGGAATGAATACGATTGTGTAAACCGTTCCAATTATGTTTCAGTTATCTCATCGAAGAACTGGAAAATGACGAGATCAACATGGGATGCCTGACCGTTGAACAGTACAAAAAACTGTTTTCCGCGTACATTTATACTAACGAGCTGTGTGCTGCCAAGTTCCTGTGGCGCCGAATACCCGAGGCCATTAAATCGGATCCCGAACTGCACAATGTCTGGTCAGTCGGCCATGCCCTGTGGACAAAACAATATGTGCAAGTCTACGAGCTGATCGACTACAATTGGTCCGACTTGTTACAACCCATCATGGTGGCGATTAAGCACCGCATTCAAGAAGATATGTTGAAGCTCATCAACGTGTTATTTGAAAACCTGAAGTTGGACAAATTTCAAATGCTGATGGGAGTAGACCAAGAGCAGGCCAAGACTATTGTAGAGAGCATAGGTTGGACGTGTGAGAACGGCGACGTGATCCCTGTAACTACCAGTGAACCCGAACTCTCACTGAATGGCAGTCAAGAGATTTTGGACAGATTGATAACCGTTTCATCATTCACGTCTTACATTGAAAATTAATATTTTATTTTTCATTTTATATTGTAAATATAAGGCTGAACCGTTCAACATTAACTATGATAAGCTTTAAACGAATAAAATATATATTTATGTAAACTAGTTTTTTTTGGGTGTACAATATAATAATGTTGTTAAGCCAACAACTTCAACAACATTTTTTTTATGAAATTAAATTTTCAAGCACATTTCATACGTGCCACCTTTAAATCCGGTACGAGTTGGTCCGTATCACAGCGTATTGCACTTGGCATTTTAATATTTAAAAATGAACGCCGACAATCTGATTGTTGTGCGTTGGTACGTGTTGAGATGAACCAAAACACTATTAACTATTCAGTTGCTAGACGGTTAAAACAAACATATTATGACGTAACTACTACAGTATATTCTGTAAGTTGGGCCAGTTTATAGGAATTGCAACTAAAAAAATTTACCTCATCCTCAACACCAACAAAACATTCAATTTGTTTTTCGTTTTATCGTTTAAAAAGAGTAAGTGCAACAATCTAATGAATAGGTCACTGTTTGTGAAAATTGTAATGTGAAATTACAATTTTCAGCAAGACCTGCGAGTCAAATTCTCAAAAAGTTGTATATTTCTCTAATATTTCTTTATTTAGCTTCAAAAGTGGTTTCAGTGGTTGGAATTAGCGCGCTTTTTGTAACATTATATACTGAAACACACTATTTTATTATTGTAGTAGTGCAAATTATTAGAAGAAGCGTTTATCAATAGCTAAATTACATTTTTTTAAAACCTCAGTCTCTACTTACCAATGTTTATATGTCTACATTTTATAGAAGTGAATAACACAAGTACTAATTGCCAAATAATATAACAATTTATTAGTGGTACGTATCACGGTTATTTACATCATGTAGATAACCGTGGACGGTAGTAAACAATACTCTGAAGTTGGCAAAAAAATTAATTCCTCAAAGCTATAATCAAAAATACCTAGTAACTTTACGACAAATTTTAAAACTTTATTTTCACAACTTTTCGCTAATAACATAAAAATTAAACAAATGTTTTTAAAAAAATGCTGTTTCAAATGCACTAGTAGTGCAATCTACATTGATTTTTCAGTTTTATATCCTATGACCGTACTTTTTTAAAATATTGAAACACTATACTACCTTGCAGTCGGTGCCAGGCAAAAAAAAATATCTCTGTGGAGTCAATACATTATTATTTGCTGTCTCAAAACGTACAATATTACCATACTTATGGATATAATTAGGTTCATTATGTCAGTACAGGAAAACTGAAAACAAAATGCGTTGTCAAAAAAGTACCGGCCATATTGCACACCACGCTCAATTTGAAAAAACAAATAGTAACAAAACCAATCTCTACTGATCTTAAAGTGAGTAGAAAATAGAAATGTACAAACAATTTTTTTCGTATACTTTATTTATAAGAAGTGGTTAACAAATTGTATTGTTTGACATACAAATATTTAATGAAATAATAATAATAGTATTAATACGCGTGTTAAAAAAAAAATTGAATCGTATACAAAACAAAAATAACATTATACAAAAAAATACCATGACTAGCATCATAGATCTATATTTGTAAATTAAATTAATAGTTTGCCTATAAAGGTACACTTAACAAAAGTATTCATTAAATAGTCAAAATACATCACACGTATACTGTATTGTGCACAATATAGCTTAAAAATATATAACAAAACACAAATTATATACAAATAACGAAATAAAATGATATAAATGTATCGTAGGCACTGGTTGTTTTTTCTTTTTTCTTAAAATTATAAAATAAATAACTTTATTCGCGGATAACATAATTGTTTGTGGTTAACTTTTGTTGGTTGTTCACTGTTTGGTCACGTTTAGACATTTACATGTAACGTAAAAACTAAACAGTTCAAAAAAAATTATCAACACATTTGTCCTATTCATACAAGTAACAATAACATTTGCATTTAAAAAAAAAAAAAAATGTACTCATTCAGCGTAATATCTGCAAGGAAAAAACTCAAATTGAACAGTCATAAAATTTTTGATAAAAATGTCTAAAAAATATTTAACAAAATATATATGTATATACATTTACTATAGATTTGAAACTATTTGAATATGAAATTATGCTATAAAAAAAAAGTCAATTGAAAGCGTTTGAAAAAATATTTAATTTTACTACTATTTCATAAATAGTTTTCATGTTATAAAAAAAAAAATAGAGACGAAATTACTTGACTGGGTCAATGTATGGATGAATTGTTTATAGTTTTTTTATGAACTTATAACTAACACAAAATGGTCTCAATTATAGTACTTAGGATTAAAATTTCAACATACTTTATGGCCGGAAATTATTAAAAAAGCACAAACACGCATGATCAATTTCATTCATCTGAGTATCACTTATTTTGAGCGATTTACAAAACACGTTGATTTCCCGTTTAAAAAATTCTAACCTGAAATCAATCAAGTGCAGTAGTTTAGAACCATCATGACCACAAAACTTAACTATTAACTTATATCTATTATTACTCATTCATAGGAAATAAATTTTGGTACGGTGTATTGTCCAAAATTATTGATTTATTGTTGCGTAATGGTTTTTTGAAAAACACTACTTTTTCCAAAGGATTATTCAACGACGTCCCACAGTTTAACCAAGTAGCTGAAATCCCAAATTGTAATTGAAATTGATCTTCCAACTCATTCTTAAGACTCAACTTCAGGTTTTCAACATCTTCTAATTTGTTAAAAATTTTTCCATTAATCTGAGGTCAAAAATAAAAACACTTAGGTATGTTTGAAATTTAAAAAGTATCAATATGGCCAGATTTTTTCTAATTATATTATTAAATAGTTTCATTGAAGAGTGGTGACCGGCCTTGCCTGTTCAGATTACATATTACATTTTCAATTCTTAAATGATAAAATTGAGTTAAGCAGTTGCAAATTTATTTTGAAAATATATATTACCACTTTTCAACTTTAAACAACTAAAAAGAAAACAAATTTTGTGAGCAAATTTCTCAAAATTTTTTAGTTGCCAACCTTGTATTAAATTTCCAAAACTTTTTCTGGAATTTCAATCTTTATTCAACAGAAAAAAAAATGAAAATTACAAAGTTCTATATTTACCTCAACAATTATTCTAGAAATATTTTGAAATTTTTAAAAAAACCTTTAATTGAAATACTATTTTAATTACTTTAACATTTCACATCGTATACGAATTGCGTATCAAATTATTTCAATCATTTTTTTGGAAGTTATAACCAATGCTCAAATTGAAGGGGATGCAGGGGGGCGGAGCTCCTCTTGAGTTTTTTTATATTTTAATAGCACCCCTTTAAATTATTGGGTTAGGTTAAGTTTAATCATTGTAAAGGACGCTAATTTTTTTAAAGTATTGGAGTCCCCTTTCATTAATTTTTCAATTTGAGCACTGGTTATAACCAAATACTTAACAAAGTCCATTTAGTCATATTTTTACCATTTTTTTCTAGGTTTTTAATTTTTTATTTTTCTATAACTTTTTGAATATTGAAAATTAAGTAGGTGGTATAGTGTAATGCTCTAAGGATGTGAATCTAAGAAAACTGCAACCTCAATGTATAAATGTTCGTTCAACGTTACTACTAATCTTTAGGTAAAATATTAAAAATCTTCACCGTTGAGCCAAATTATTGGATGAATCACACTATGTCTTATCAGACTATTGCTTTCTCAAGAGATTACCCATTTATTTATCACAAAACTGATTATTACAGTTCCAGTAATTCTTAGCAATCAAATTCAAAACAAATGAATGAACAAATGTTAACAATTATTAGATATTGTGATTTTTTTTTTTATCTTCATTTCAATTTATAAACATTTCAGTGTGAAGTTTAATGAAGTATTATAAATTTTACTTACAAATGCTAAATTATAAGATCCTATGAGTTGATACAAATGTCTTGTGTGTATTCTATTTAGTAAGCTTTTTGCCTCTTCTAAATTAGGATCATTACTAAATTGAATATCATAGAAAATATGATCGGTTAAACGAGACATAGCTTCAGTATTTGTGTGAGCTTCATTCAAAAAATACCTAAAATAGTCATTTATTAATATTTAAAATGTTGTAAAATATTTTTAAACAAAGTATTTAAAACATAAAAGTTATTAAACAGAATTATCATTAATTTTTATAACCTGCAATATAAAATTGTTATGTGCCGTGTCATAAATCAAAAAAATTTTATGTAAGAAGTCTTAAACAAAAAAATTTTGATAGACAGAGATGATTTTAGGCAGTAACTAACCTAACCAGGTTCACTGCCTAAAATCATTACAATGGGGGAAAATGATTAATAATAAATTGAACCATGTTACAACATTTTTAAAACCACTTTATAATAAAAGTAGAAAATATTTTTTTTAAAATTTTTTTTTAATGGTCTTAACAATACTTCAATAAAGAAGCTAGTTATCAAAGAATGAAAAAATTTAAATTTTTCATAGATGGCTTTAGAGGGAGAGGGCTATGACGGCATTAGAATTAATAATTTGATTCTTATAAAAAAAAAAATTCCTGATAGTAAAATTGAAGACCTAAATAGTAAAATGATATAAGAAGCATCTAATTAAATAATAACATAGGTATTAAACAAAAAAAGATTTATAATAGTAATAGAAAACTTACTTAGCACCTGATGAAATTTGTACAGCAAAATATTTTTCTGCTTTTAATAGCATATCAATAAATCTATAACAGAAAAGAAAAATACAATTTAATTAGATTGAAAAGTATAATGTAAAATGTATATGTATTATATTTTTATTTTAATTTTTTTTTTTGGTCAATCAACTTCAAAGCCAACTTTTTTAACTAAAAATCAAAACACTAACACTATTATAAGAAAAACAATTAAAATAAAACTTGGTTAATAGGACATAATAATCCCAAAAATTTAATGTAAAAACTTGTATTACGTAAGACCGTATTATTCTGTGTATTAGCGTAGCTAAAAATGTATTGTTTTACCTTTCCTTTTCTTTTTTTTTATTACTATAGAAGAGAAGTTTATTAGCAATTTAGAGTTTTCACATTTTTGATAACTCATTTCAATAATTGTATATAATCAATTTCATAACTTAAAATTATTACATAGTATAACAAAATATTCTCTAAAAAAAAATATAAATATATATATATATATATATATTATATTATACTATGATTATATACAGAATAACTTGAATCTGCCCAAACCAGTTTTTACAACATGGAAAAAATTAATTTTACATTTGCACAATCATAAATAATTGTAGTATCAACAAGGAAATAATATTAAATTACTTAAAATATAATATATTTATTCAACTTGTATGTACTAATTGTTTATAATTCAAATAAGTTTGAAATTGCCCATCCCTATTGGACATCTTAAACTTAAACAGGGTTCCCACAAGCCTGGAAAACAGTAAAACTGGGAAAAGTTAGGGATTTATATTTTTAATCTTAGGGATTTATATTTTAAATTTTAAATGCTGAAATATTATGGAACTAGATAAATTTTAATTTACTAAAAATCCCTGGAAATAAAAAAATTTGATATTTAGTGTATCATGATAGTTTATGTTTTGTACCCACTCCTATAATTTAATAAAAACGAAACAAATGCAATATAAAGTTCTTTTGGTCCATTAGATACAATTTTATACAATTTCTATATTATCTAAGATTGGTCCCCATCACAATTATAGATGAAATTAAACAATTGTAATAAATAAACAAATATTATTATGAATCTTGATATTGTGATAGGAGTAAAAACTAAAAACACACAATATTTATGATGGTAGTTGGGTTGGGTACTTTTGTTATTTTTATTAACTATTATTAAGTTGATTAGTATGCTATTATTATATGAAAATACTTAGGAATGGTTGGAAAAGAGACCAATTTAATTTTGTTAATTCAGTTATTTTATTTGAGTGTTGTCTGTATTAAATTAATAATTAAATTTTGTTGAAACTCGTAAGAATGTGTTCCTTTTAAAGTTATTTACATTTCTATTGACATTTTACAAGTAAGAAAGAAAAAGCAAACAGTTTTTTTTATTTTATCTATAATAGCTTGTTGTTTATTAAGTTATTAAATAGGGAAGTTTGTCAAGTAAAACTTGGGTGTGCTTTGTGGTTAAGATCCCCACATTTTCTAGTGGACCATCCAAAGTTTTGACCTAATTAATTTTTAATTATAATATTTTAGTATAATTTTTCTGAAACTCAATACTCAATATATTTTCAGTCGTTTATCTCCTAACCACCACATTTTTTATTTATGGATTTCTGTATATGGTGAGAAGTAACTGGAAAGTCAGAAAATTTACGACCAAAAATGTTGTTGCAACCCTGTTGAATATTAAGTAATTTTAGTAATTTAACATGAAGCATTATTTTAATTTTAAAAAATGAAAAACTCATATGTACATAGCACATTTGCATACATTAACTCAGTATTTTGGACGGCGGTATGTTGGTAAGCTCTCAGGTGTAAATCAGACCTCACTCGGAACAGGTCATAAATATTTCTTGCTTCTTTGTTTCTGAAAGCTATAACTTGCTTGGGTGGATTTGAATTCGGATCAATGACTACTCTAGAGAATTGCATCAGTCTTTTATAGTCAAATGATATGTTTAAGTTCAAAGAGTTTCCGTCACGTAAAAAGTAATCCCATTTATCAACATCAATGCCATTATCTTTATTGGACACAACCTGGAAATAAATATAATTGTTTGGTTATGAGTATAAATACATTTTATTCTGATAGTAAAAAGAAAAAAAAAACTACTTCACCTGATACAAAAAATGGTTGGCTTTTAATAATTTGCCCTTTCCGTCAATGAATTCACATATTAATTCAACATGATACTCAACATTTAGTCCATATTTTTTAAACTCCTTTTTAAGGTTATATTTTTCTATGATATATTTGAGCATTTTAATCGAACTATCTTCATGCTGAAATAATATGTACTAGTGATCAAATATGATGACAAAATAGGTAGGTAGATATGTCAGCACTCAGCATCTTTGAGATATGCAAGACCCCGGAGCACCAAACGTACCCATCTGTATCTATCCATAATCAAGCGTACCTAATACATGGAAAAAAAATAGGAATGCTCCAACTACTACTAATATTTGCACTTTGCTAACATATCTATCTATTTGAACATTAAAATAGGAACCTATCAAAATTTAATTATGTAATATACATACATCAAAAAGATTGGAACAACCAATAAACATTATTATTATATTAAATAACATACGGCAGCTCAAAGTATATTACACATTCACTTGTATCCATGAAATTATTAAGAAACATCTAACAAAGATGAGTAAATACAATATATTGAATACTTACGTATTTATTTTGATTACCAAAATTTAATTTAAAACAAATTATCCCTAGAAAAATTGTTCATTATGATTTTTGAATAACAATGTCATTTAAGATTAAGGGCTAGACCGGACTAGACTGATTCCCAACTTTCTTATAACAATATTGTTTCATTCATCTAGGTACATAATAATAAATACAATTAATTAAAGTTTAATTTTATTTATTACGTACAATATTTTGAACAGAATTCCAGGAAAACATTTCTTTGTACCTCTTTTCACGGAGTACCCCCTAATGTAGAACCATTGGGCTCAGAAATATATAAAAACAAATTTACAGTAAAAAAAAAAAACCGTTATTAAAGCTTTCCGAATTGTATCTAAAGACAAAGCATTCTGACTTAAGTAGGTACAAACAATTTACAGGAGTATTCTAAAAAACAAAATAATTTAGTAATTAAAACAGAAGTAAAAAAATTTGTATATCTACAATACAAAATTAATTTTATTGTTTTAATGACTATCAGCAGTCTTAAACATTATTATTGTAATTATGATATAATTCGTATACTTAGACATGACCTACAAGGGATAAGATTTTATAGAATTCTCCATTTTTTTTTTTATGATTTTTAAAACGTAGCATTCCAAGTACAAAAAATTTGATTCAGACACAAGTTTGAAACAATAATTTTTGTTTACTTTTCTTAAGTTTTAAGTGCATTTTTAAGTCGTTTTATTTATTTAAAGAGCAACTTCGTACCTTATGTATTTGAAAGACTGGCATTCCTTTTATTTATCTACAATTTTACATTTAATGGTAAGCACCCAACAAAAATTTTTTTTAAAAAAATGATTCATGTATCATAGATGGTACCTACTTCACTAATTCAAGACTATAAAGAAAGTTGTCTTGTTTATTGTATTATATCAACTTCAGACTAAATCATGATGTAATGATTAATTAAAATAAATAAACTCCAGATAGAATCTTATTTTTGTTTTGTACTTTTATTGTTTTGTATTTTTATTGTTTTTAATGCTTAAAATCCTAGCCCAAATTAGGTACTACACATTACACAATCAATTCAAACGGTGTTGTCTAACCTTCCAATCGACTCCGGAAGCTTTCAGATACCGCTCCCAGCTGTGGGACAGCGGACCGTGTCCCAGGTCGTGACAGAGCCCGGCCAACTCGACGCACAGTCTTTCTTCCGGCGTGACGCTGATGTCGTCGCCAGAGTTCCGGCACAAAGCGTCCAGCAGTTGTCCGGCCAGGTGACAGACGCTAATTGGCGAGCGAGACAAACGTTAGACGAGCGATTGAAAATTTCAACAAAAACAACAGATTTACCCTATGGAATGTTCAAAGCGATTGATGCTGGCGCACGGGTACACCAGATAGGTGGTGCCCAGCTGTTTGATGTTACGCAGCCTCTGGAACTCGGGCGTGTCGATGACGGTCACGCACAGCGGATGGAGCGTGATGTGCCCGTGGATGTTGTCGTTGAATACTTTGCCCGAGTGCAAAGTCATGACGACCGCCGCGTCGAACGGTTGCGGCAAACTGAAAAGTAAAATTTTGTTATTTATGTATAATACATAACAACACTACCGTAAGGGCTAAAGGTACAGAGTTTCACAATTATAGCTTACAAACTATACAATAATACGTAACAAAATATATCACAATGTTAAATAATAACAAATATTGCTGAACGAGACGGAAAGGAGAGCGTTACCAGCGGACACGTTTCGCGACCAACTGGCTGCTGACAAGTAGGTGGTACCTGAAACTCTGCGGTTCAACGGAATCGTTTTCTTTTGTTTTTAAGAGAAACAAACGTTTCACGGCCAAACGGCTCGCTCTCTCTAATATAATATTACGATCGGTACGAGACGGCCAGCCGCACAAGAATAATTATACCTCGTTTTAAATCTCCAATTTTTTTTTTGCGCACAAAAATCGAATTAAGTATACGACGAACACGTAAGCTTAAGTAAGGAAGGGCACGATTTTTTTTTTTTTTTTTATAAATATACCTAAATTCCTAATTCCGTTCTTGCGAATCGACGGTTTTTTTCGTTTTTTGTCGTTTTACTTACGGGCCAAGGGCAGGAGCGGCTATGCGGACGTCGCGTTTCCAGACTTCCGGGTGTTTACAAGAAATTAATTAGGTATTGTATAATAATAAATAAACAACAATGATTTGTATGACTTTTTTTGTAGAGAAAGTCGCACGCTGCAAAACCAAAACATTAAATTATTTTTATTATCTTAAATCATGGTTTAAACACGAGAATACAAGAATATCAAATGATAATGATTATCACCAGCGATACAGAACTCGAGCCGTGATAACAAAATAACATTTTATCATAGAGTAGAAACCTTTTTATCCAGTGCAATAAATAATATTAATCTTTTCTATGAGCCAGTGCCTTGTTCGTAGAAAGGAGATTATTAAATAGATGGCCTTGTATAATAGTGATTTTAATTTGCATCCCTTTTTTTCATAGAAAAATACATTGTATTACCTATCGTTAAAAAAAAAAATTGTTAAAATCATATCAGCCAGTTCTTTATTTAATTATTGTTTTACAATGGAATTAGCTGTTTGAAGTGTCCACATCAAAAAAGAAAGTATACACAAGGTTAAAATACGATTATTATTGTTTGTGTACAGTGACACATCTATTTATTGCAAATACTTGTTTTAAGCAGGTAATTTTTTAGTATATAAGGTCGATTGTGACTTCGAGAAAATTATCAGCCTACTAACAATAGTTTTCAAAGTTGAAACTTATCTGTTCTACAGGATCAGTAATTATTATCTTAAATTACAACGAGTAGAGGTGTACCTACTCTACAACCACAGATTCAGATTCTTTAGACAATCGTGTAAGTAAAGTATTAATAATTATCGTTATTTACCTACAATTTTAAATTATTTTTCACAATAAAATATTTGAGTAAATAGGTACTATTATGATATATGACGTTAACAATTATGAAATTTAAAACAAAGAAATAATTTAATTAAAATTTTCTAATTTTTAGATGGAAGCATGCAGACAGGATTTATGATAAAATTGACTACTTCGCAAAAAAAAATGTGATGGTTGTCAAGAAATTAAATAACGTCATTCATGATTTGGTATGGTACGTTTTTCAACAAATCCAAAGAACAAAGCATCTTCAACCACAAACAATAAATAAATTTAAATTTTTAAAAAACATGATAATACCTATATTATATTAATTAAAAAAATATATTGTCACAAATTTTACATACAATTGAAATATACATGCATTTTAAACATCTATGTATATAAAAATTGGTAAAAAATGTACTTCATCAATTGAGAATGGCTGGACCGATTTTGTTAATTATTTGTTATTGTCAGGTGAAGGTTTTTATGAAGAAACAATTAAGAAAGTTGCGCAGAAAATTAGTTATAATATTTTAAATGATATTTATCAATAATATTTGATTTTATTATGGTTTCTATGGGTTACACAGAATTAAATTTTAGTTGTTTGTTTGACTAATAGTTCCGTTTTATGATACTAAGACTCGATAAGAATAGATTTTTCAAAACTCAATCCTTAAAAATGTCAAAAAAGGTGAAAGAAGTTTACATTAAAAAAAAACCTCAAGCCATAACCGTTGATTCTGTGTGAAGTTTGGTCGGTAGTTTCGTTTTACCGTGATAATGGATTTTTCAAAACTTAACGTACATTTTATTCATTATTCTGTAATACAAATAATAAAATATTTTTCGCTGCATTTTCCAAAATTAAAACCGTAGAGGCGTCAAAAAGAATAAAATAGTGGAGTTAGTGGTAGCTAAAAAAAAAGTAGTATTGAGTTAAAGTGTTAAATGGATTGAAATAAATTTAATTGATCAAAAGTAACAAGTAATAAGAAAACATGGTACACTTGGGCAATAGACTGGAAACGCTGGGTAATGACCGCATTTAAAAAAAAAACCCCTGTAATGGGGTGTTAAAGGGCTGATGGGCAGAGGTGGTCAAGATGTCGAATATTTTTTTGGTCATTTAATGGTCGGTTAATACTTACCTATTATATTATATTAATTGAATATTTATCAATACATATACCCACTAAAGGGATTTAAATGTGGTAAAAGGAGTATTATGTACAATAAATTTAATTGATCAAGAATAGCAAATATCAATATGAAACTCGTACATGGTAAAGTTTTAATAAACGGGTAACTCCAACGCTGTGTAACAAAAACTACTCTATACGTGCAAGCAAAAAATACACATGCAACACCGTGTAGGGACAGATTGATGTTTGCGCAACCCTTACCCCCTCATTTTCCTATGTCCTCTTCAGGTTTTGGCTTTTGTGACGTTTGGAAGACGGGAGGGTCAACTTTGAATTGAATATTTTACTATACCCAAGCAACGTCGGGTCAGAACATCTAGTATTATAATAATTGACTATTTATTATTAAAATAATTTATATTATAAATTGAAATCAATCACAAACAATGAAGAAATTCAAATTTTGAAAAACACGATATATATTATATCAAAAACATACGTTGAATTTTACATTTAATATTATATTAAAATATACATGCATTCTAAACATATTATAATAATAGTTGGAGTATTCATTATTAAAATTATATATTATTTGAAATTTAGAATGTATTGATTGATGAAATCTTTTCTTTGACAAGCTTGTGGTAAATCTTGGACATCTTGTTTGATTGAATTATATAACACTGCTAATACATTTCTAATTTTTTTGTTTTTCTAAAATTACTGAGTCAATACAATACCTGTAATTGTTTCAAACAATATATATACATATAGTTGTGATAAAGTAATTTGATTTTCATCTAACACGTAATGTTATACTCGAATGTTTACAGTTTATAAAATAACTAAAATTTTCAGATAAAATAACTGACTCACCACCACATGATTGAACATTATTAAATTTATTTTCATTAAATAATGTACACCATTTTTCTAAATCTAAAGTTACTAGTTTTGTCTGCTTAATTTACTATTAAGTTGAACAATAATTGAGACATTAATCAATTAAAAATGCTACAACTATACTTTTTTAACTTGAAGGTTAAATTTCAAAAATTAATTTACACACAACTGCAGTACTCATAATAAAGCTTAAAAATAACTAAATTCTTCTCTAAAAACGTTTTGGATTTGTTCTGTTTCTAATAGCTGGTCGTTTTATTCTATTTTTTTTTTTGTTTCCAGAATATGTTTAATTAATTTGAAAACTTTAAGACATAAAGAACATTGTTTCACTAATAGATCTTATTATATTCGTAAACATTTAAGTAATAACGTTCCGTAGAAGTAATGGGGTATATTATAGTATCTCTGTGTCGTTTGCCGCAAAATAATTGTCAAATTGAATTATTATAAAATAATTAAAAATATTATGATATTTAGATATATTATACATAAAATAACTAATAGATTTAGTATTCACTTTTTTTATTTGCTTACAGTTAACTTATAATAATTTTATTCTATTTTACGAAAAACCAGCTAAACTTAAAATTTTAAACCTTGGCAAATCGAAATGATATACATGAAAAAATTAATAGTTTTTAATATTCACTGTTTTATTTGCTGACAGCTAACTTAAAATAATTTTACACTATTTGACTACGAAAAAGCAGCTAAATTTAAAATTTAAAACCTCGGTAAACCAATTATATTTGGCCTGGGATTTTAAGTCAAAAACGTAAAAAGTTGTGCCAGAAAAAGCAGGGATATTTAAATTATTTTGTCCAGGGTTTCGTGAACGAATTTCTTTTTTCTTTCTGATAAAATGGTGCCAGAACCCGCATATATATATATATACTACTCACAAGCTTAGCTTTTAAGGAATGCTGCAATATCATAAAATATTAAATTACTATGAATAGATGTAGGTACATTATTAATTATTTTATGAGTTACGTGCCCAGTGCCGGATTAAACATTGGTGGGCCCCTAGGCAATTAAAATTTTGGGCCCCAACAAAATTATATTTTACATAAATCTTTAAAAAAATTGTGGTTTTTCGTTTTCACGGGGCCCCTTAAATGAGTAGGGCCCCAAGGCGGGCGCCTACTCCGCCTTATGGGTAATCCGGCACTGTACGTGCCAAAAATGGCGAAATCGCCAAAGCCAACGTCAGAACGACTATAGGTACCTATTAAACTATCGTTATAAAAAATTATTCCATGTCATTTTGAAACTTTTGTGTACTAGATTAATTTTAAGTCCAAATTTTGGGTTTTAGCTACAATAATACCGTTCAAAAATCTAGTTTTAAAAATGGTCTCCCCTAAACCATATGTACCTTGTATATATATATATATATATATATACTTCTACCATTATTATCATAATATCCATTCGAATAATAATAATTAATCGTTAATCATTATTACTCTCGACCGCTGTGCATATTATACAGACTGACGATAAGTAAAATATAGATCGGTTTAAATTCTGTTTAAAAAAAAACGCTTCGATTGCATAACATTATATATTCTGTGTATTGCTGATAGTAAATAATAATCGTCAGAATTAATTACTAAGTATAAACGATTAACGCAAAAATTGGACAAAGCTCAAGAGCGTATGGATGATTTACCGATTATTATAATACATTTTAATAGTCACAATTTATGTTTTACGCTTAATTGTAAACGTGTTCTCGATGAATAGGTTAATATTATTATCAATGATTATTTATAATATCTGTTAGGACATTAGGTATACCCGTATTATTATAAGAACAGAATACTCATCCGCACGAATCAACGTCTTACGATGAATAAAATGAATAAAAAAATTCAATTTAACGATATTTTATACGTAACAAAACGGTTGAATTTTATTGCGAGTAAAAATGCGTTAAACGAAAAAAAAAAAAAAAGTTAACTTAACTTTTAAAAAAATTAACGCCCAGCTTAGATTGTATTGTATACTTTTTAATGCTTTTTTGTTTGTCTTTCAAAGTCGGTTTTATATTAAAGCTGTAATTTAGTGATGATAATGTTGAAGAATACCGATCGGTTTTGGCGGATAAAAACCGGACGTACTCGACTTTAAGGTTATCTAATGAAGCGATTTTAGATTCTGTTAGCGATAGGAGGAAGCTATTGATTTTGCAAAGACGTGTGGTTTTTTAATTAAATTTAATCTAATTTTTTTGTGACCTAAGCATAGAACCTATTGCTCGGATCCTGACGGTTCGGAAACGTTCTCTGATCGAGATCAACTTACATATTCTTTGTGTATATATATTGTACTCGAATTTTCAAAGAATTCCAAATACCTAAAAAACAAAAAAAAAACGATAAAAAGTACGGCGAATGAATAACCAAAATTTGACACAAAGCGACCATAGATTATATAATAATAAAAATGTTCGCGCCTAGGATTTTGCTCCAATCTCGACGGTCGAAACGTTTTCCCAATGATCTGCAACTCCTCGATGCATTGTGCTCGTGTTTTTTTCAAAATTTTTAACTTAAAAAAAGTTATACCCAAAAAACCAAAAAAAAAAGGTAAAACCGGCAACTAAAATTTGACAACCACAAAATAATAATAAAAAAAATAACGACGAAATTCGCGTTCGAGACAACGTATAAAAACCGTAGTCACTCAGGAATAGCTGTGTAATAGCCGTCTGTGTATATATACATATATATATATTGGTGAAAGAATTTTGAAAAACGGTTGGATGGTTTCTTCAGAGCCTACGACGGAAGTACGAGGAGGAGGCAATTTGTGTCGTGGGTATCATACAGCTAACATTTCCCTACGACGTGTTAGATTGCGCAGCAGCTCCGCTCGGAATCGTTTTTTCGAACGACGGTACATTTTATCATTGGATATCAAATAATACGTTCGTCAAACCACTACACATTCGGCCCGCTCAGAGCGTAGTCGCTACTCTTCGTCAAACTATCCACTCGACGTGACATCATAATATTATACAGAGTGATTCCAGTTTTATAGTTCCTCGATTCCGGCTTTTTCTAAATAATAATTGGTAGGTGGTAATTAATTACAATTATGAATCGCGTTTTCCGAGACCATGATTTATCATCACCGCACAGATTTACTGCTGCTTATCATCACACGTTACCCTCTGCAATCACCGAACGTGACGCGACGGGCCGGCCAGTGATCTCCTGAACTGCCGGCAATCGGCCGAACGCGTTCTCGTGATTTTGTATTTTTTTCGATCGGTCGTCGTTGTTGTGCTGCTAAAACACACACTCGGCTCTACCTCGCCGCCCACTTGTTGCTGCGCGGTCGCCGTTTCCACGTGGTTTCTTCCTCGCCGCCTTCTCAGCGTACCTACGCGGTCGATTAAATACTGTTGTTGTACCTAAACAACATTGCTAGTTTTCGCGTAGGTGCGTAATTTGTTTTTTTCATTCTTCCAAAAACTGTCTCAATAGTATTTGGATTTTGAACAGGAGCGTTTGCGCTTTTCCACCGGGCGCGATCGGCGGTAGGTACTGCACGATTTCTCTCGCGATGGCCAAGATACTGGTGGTCGGCGCCGGTGGACGGGAAAACGCTATCGCCTGGAAGCTGTCTCTCTCGTCGAAAGTAAGATGACGTCGCATTAATAATAATAATAATTGTTATTAGTACCTATATATATATACTAGCTAGGTATTGAAGTTTTAAAGCGCTAAAAAGTGTGGTGAAACGGTGTTAATAAAATGGGTATTCAGTGTGATCGAAAAACAAAAAATCGAACCTAAAAAAGGTGGCAAACATGAAAACCGACGAGTGTGAAAAAAATTTAAAGCGAACGAAATGAGACCTGTAAAATAAAATTGCCCCTTAAACATATTACTCATTATGGCTATAGTATAAAATGACATAAATTTTATTTTTAATTTAACAATAATATAAGGTTATTGTTATGGGGCTGACTACGCCGACAGTAATTCGTATTATTTCACACACATTTTTGTAGTGGCCGATTTGTTTTACGTACACTTTTTAAATAAAACATACAAATGCACATTGACATAAAGATAAATCTTAAACGAATTAAAGCTTTGAATAACGAGAGTGAGCCCTCTGAATACGTCCCTTCGTCCAACTCTGAACGACATCAATATGTACATAATAATACTATATACGTTGTTTATTTCTTGTCGAACAAAATATATGTCCTTCAATGTATCTGTTTTGCTTTTTTTACCAGTTTTTTCTCTATTTCACAAAAAGTGTTTCATTGTAAAGTTTTAATAGATACTTATTAATATAAGTCTTGTGAATACCCAATTTGTTATTGTTTATAACTGGTTTTGTCGAAATTGGCTTTTCATTTTAGGTGTTTGAAAGTTAGGTATAAAATTTAATGTATACATTTTTTTTTTAAATTTCTGTATTAATATATAGCAACAAAAGCTTATTGCTTGTGTGTTGTGGAACGGCATAAAGATAATATATTTTAACTATGTTAGATACATTAGTAAAATCATACTTGTGTAAATGTATTTTTTTATTGGGAAATTTATATGTCTAAATTTTAACGTCATTCAAAACCAAACCGAAGACTGCAGATCAAATTTATTAAAATATAATAATGGTACAATTATGATAATAACTCAGAATCTAAAATTAAAATTATTTTTAGCTTTGTATAATTTAGTAATTATTTGATTTGATCTAATTTTTGTTTGCAGGTGAATCAAATTTATATTACACCGTACAACGTTGGAGCCGTATCATTGTCTAAAGTAGAATATGTTGATCTAGACCTCAGCAATTTTGAAGTATGATAAATAAGACGCAACTTTTTTCTACCTACTTAATAAAACTAACGGTTTTTTAATAATAATAATTGTCAGTGGTGATCTGTGTATCTATTTTTATGTTGTTTTGGTAACCATATGGTTTTAAGAAATTAATACTTGATTATTGTTTCGTTAGAATTTAATAAAAATCATTATTAAGCATAAATTATAGATTGGAATGTTATACTGAAAAAAAAGAGAGTTCTTAGCGTAGAGAAATAATACAAACGATATTGTTAAATTTTTGGTTTTTTTCGCAATTTTTGTTTAATGACATTTACACAATACACATCATTGGTACTTATTTGATTATTTTATTCCTTTATTTTTTAGTAATCACCTCTTTAATAATAACGGTTAAAATTCATTGCAATTTCTACAAATTATCTGATAGAATTAATTGTAAATGTGATGACAATTTTAAACTATTTTTTAGCTAAGTATAAAAAATTTTTAATTATTTGAATATTTTATAAATCGAGCTTGATCAGAGTATTTATTTTTACAAGCAATGATTCAAGATTTTTTAAATTCAATGTTATGCTTTTATACTACACCATTCAAAACATTGTGGCCCGCCTCCTCAAAACCACAGCTCGTTACTTTTGTTTTGTTTTTTCATTATAATAACAGTATACAGACCAAAGCCTAAAAACCAATTATAGTTTTATCATTAGGTAATTAGTAATCTACCCAAAAATTATATAAATTATATATAAAAAAAAAAACAAATTGCAAGGTAAAAAAAAAAAAAATACTACTTCTCAAAAAATATTTACTAAACAAGTATAAAAATAAAACAAATTTTATATTATTGTTAAAACATAATTGTTTTTGTGTCTAAATTGTTAAGATCATTTTATGGTTAAAACAAAGTGAAAATATTTTTTACTACCCATCCAAGAACCCATTAAAACAGTAAAATTACTTGGTGGTACCAAAATAAAATTTGTTGTAAATTATTATTAGCCTAGTCTGGCAAAACTTTGCAAAAATCCCTGGTACCCTTTACACTGGCAAATGTGTTACTCATGACAATTATTACTCCAAAAAGGCACAACAAAATATAATATAGTAAACCTATTAAATAAAGAAGTTTGGTTCCTCAATGATTTATTGTACAAGACGGGATAAGTATAATTAGATGATAAAAATAAAACTTTTAATAAAACAAAAGATCTAGTTAGGTGAGAAAGAGCATTGATAAATTTTACTTTTATATGTACTTGTATTGTATTTTGTAAAATTATATTAATTCAAATTTGTATGTTTATATGAACGTTAGTTAAGTTAAAAAAAAACTGTCAAGTTAACGTCAATAAACTGTTTCTTTGTACAGTGTATTTAATATATACCATAATATTATGCGAGTATAGTCAAGTGAATAGGTCAGGTTAGAAAAATATTAAATAGGTTATTTAATATTTTTTATTTATTTTTTTTTTTTATAGAAGTTGGCATTATGGTGTGTTGAATACGCTATTGAAATAGTGGTTGTAGGTCCTGAGGATCCTCTTGCATCGGGAATTGCTAATGTGCTGGCTGCTCACAATGTTTACTGTTTTGGACCGTGTGCTGAAGCGGCTCGTATTGAGAGTGATAAAGAATGGGCAAAAAAATTTATGGATGAATTTAATATTCCAACTGCTAAGTGGAAATCATTCAGTGATGTCAAACAAGCCACAGATTTTGTTTACTCGTAATTACCTAATTCAAACTATTATTGGTTATAAATATATTATATTGATCATTGGCCGTGATTTTTAACTATAAAAATCAGCTGGCCATTTGACAATATGAAGTAGTGATTATAATAATAAATGCTACTTTTTTTGTTTTTAAACCTAAAGTTTATTTATTAGGTATCTAGTTTGCATAATTAATTTATCACGTTGAATTATGGAATAAATACTATCTAAACATTTTTTTATAGGGCCGATTTTCCTGCACTAGTAGTAAAAGCAAGTGGTCTTGCTGCAGGTAAAGGAGTGGTAGTCGCTTCTAATAAACAAGAAGCGCGCATGGCATTAGATGCTATTTTGACAGAAAATAGATTTGGTAAAGCTGGTCAAACAGTTGTAGTTGAAGAGCTGTTACAAGGAGAAGAAGTTTCTGTATGATCCATTGCTTTTTTTTTCTTAGTCTTTTTAATTTATATTTAGAATATTGATTTTATTTGTATTTAAGGTTTTATGTTTTAGCGATGGTGTTAATATAAATGTGATGTTGCCAAGTCAAGACTACAAAAGAGCATACAATCAAGATAAAGGTCCAAACACTGGAGGAATGGGAGCTTTTTGTCCTTGTTTTAACATGCTTCAAAGTGAACTAGATGAAGCAAAAGACATTTTACAAAAAGCAGTTGACGGTCTTCGCAAATACGGAGCTCCTTTTGTGGGTTAGTATTACAATTCTGAGCGTAAGCGAGGAACTGTTGATTTTACAAATATGTGTTTTTTTTTTAATTTAAGTTTTGTTTGTATCACGTATCTCGTACATCTTATAAACAAACGCGTTACTTCTACATTTAAATCCGTTTTCCTTTACCTTACATGTAATTGGTTTTAAAATATAATCTGAAATTGTTATAGTAAATTGATGAAATATCATAAAATCCTGGTGATGTCATTTAATTAGTTTATAATTTATATTATACAATTTTAATATTTATTTTCATTTTTAATTGAATGTTGTTTGATTACACTTGATGTTATTGATTGTTTTTTTTTTGAAAATGACTAAAATGGTAAGAAATTTTCAAGAATATAAACAACACGTACAAATTTCAAGTTATTTGAAAAAAAAAAATTGAAGAAATTTAAAATTAAGGTTAATATTTAAGTGTCAAATATGCGCAATAGTGATTAATTTCATTGCATTAACTCAGTCTAGTGTTAGTTTTAACTTTTATCCTCTGCATTTAAACTATACATTATAAATTACAACATTAATATGACGCATAAAATTCAAAATTTAAACTATATTAAATACTTTAAAGAAGATTAGTTGGGTATTATTTTAGTTCTTCCTACCTGTTGAATGTTAGTGAGAAATTAGTAATAATAAGAGTAGAAATTATATTATTTTCTATTCTATTTTTTTCTCATCATTTTCATGACCAATTTGGATGAATCATAATTTTAAAATCCCAATTTTCATACACATGACAGTTTAAAATTTAATCAATATAAAACATACTTATTTTAAATGATCAAAATGTTCCAACTGTTGCGTCATTCTTTAGGTAACGTATAATGCTATTGTGTGTGAGGTTCTTTAGTTCAATCTTGACTTAACAGTATAAAGTTTTTGATTTAAGTTATTTTCCATTTTTAAACAGAATCAAGAAAAAAAAATTGCGTCTCAATCAAATAAAATTGATTTTTTTATAATTACTGAGCTTTGCTCAGAATTGTTTTATGAATCCAATGTTTTTTTATGTTGCATTAGAGATTTGAAATAATCCTATACTATCCAATCCAATGTATAATGATCTACCCAAACCACTGCTTGTGACTGGCTTTTTAAAATTAATTTTGCTTACATGTTTTTATAATTGTATAATATATTTACCTTTTAGGTGTTCTTTATGCTGGACTTATGGTAACCAACGATGGTATTAGAGTCTTAGAGTTTAACTGCCGTTTTGGCGATCCTGAAACCCAGACAATACTGCCGCTTTTAGAGACTGACCTTTATGACATTATAAAAGTATGTAATCATAAACTTTGGCAAATATGTCTAAATAATAAATATGAATGCATAATAAAGTTAATAATAAGTATTGATATTGAATTTTTACTAGGCTTGTTGTGTCGGAACTTTGGATAAGGTTAAAGTTGAATGGAAGGCCGATCAATTTTGTGTGGGTGTCGTGATGGCCAGTAGAGGATATCCGTTAACATCCAGTAAAGGAGACGTAATATCAGGTAAAGCTCAATGTAATAATTTAAAGTCATCAATGTGAACTATTTTGTTACATGAGTTATAATATTATGTACTATTTTTTTAGGACTGGGGAGCGTTACAAAAGGAATGGTATTTCACATGGGCACAAAAGTAAACAGCTACGGAGAGCTAGTTACAAACGGAGGTCGTGTTTTGATAGTGGTTACTACACATCAAGAGCTAGTTTTGGCTGCTGCTAGAGCCACTATGGCATGTGGTAGAATAGTGTTTAATGGTGCACAGTTTAGAACAGATATTGCTCATAAAGGAATTGCCAGGTACAATGTTATATTTTAATATACCTTGCTGCTAATTACCACAATGATTGGTTTTAATTTAACAGAGCAATTCTTGCCAAGGGCGCTACGACTTATAAGTCTAGTGGAGTAGATATAACTGCCGGTAACGATTTGATTCCGATTTATAAGCAACTGGTGTCCGTGACTAAACGTCAAGGAGTCCTTGGAGATTTAGGTTCATTTGGCGCTATGTTTGATCTCAAAGCAGCTGCATTTCAAGACCCGATACTTGTGTCAAGTTCGGATGGAGTCGGCACCAAGTTGAAGGTATGAGTAAACTAATTAATAGTAATTATAGTGTTCAATTTACTAGTTGTCTGATAATTTTTAAATTTTTTCATTGTAAATAATAATGCAATTTGAAGGTCGCTCTTTCGTGTAACAGTCACGAAACAATTGGACAGGATCTTGTCGCAATGTGCGTAAACGATATATTAGTTCACGGAGCTGAACCGTTGTTCTTTCTGGATTATTATGCTACTGGTCGGTTGGAAGGTGGAAATGTTGTTCAAGTGGTAAAAGGAATTGTAGATGGTTGTCGTCAAGCTGGATGTGCTCTTATAGGTATATGATATATTTTAATTTTATGTCTATAGTACCGGTCGCTTACCCAAAAATTGTTTGTAGGAGGAGAAACTGCAGAAATGCCTGGACTTTATCACAATAGTGATTATGACGTGGCAGGCTTTGCGGTGGGGGCTGTAGAGAGGAATAGAATTTTACCACACATTGAAGATATTGTTTCTGGCGATATTATTGTTGGCTTAGAATCAAGTGGTGTTCACGCTAACGGATTTAGTTTGATTCGTAAAATAATGGAGAGGGGTTGTCATAAGTTTACAGAAGAAGCGCCATTTAGTTTGGATAAAAAAACTTATGGTAAGTATTTATTGAACGTGTCAAAATGTTTGCATAAATATAATTTTCAGACTCGTTGAAAAAAAATTTTAAAGAGCAGTTTAATTTTTTTTTACTACCGTCCAAACTTTATAATATTTCAGTACATTTTTCCAACATTAGAAATCAAAACTATTTCGTCTCATAAAGTGTTGAATGTTAGTTACTTTTGGTATCAAAATTTTGTTGTGGTGACAAAAGTTAAAGATTTGCTTTTGTTAAGTTTAAACATCCTCACAGTATAAATAATATTCAAAATATTTATGAACCTATAAAATAATTGTCCTTCACATGATTGTAAGTGTGATGATGATTATCGATTAGGTAAAGATTAACAATTTAGATATTAAATTAGTAATTAGTTATTATAATAGTATTATTAGAAACGGGCGATACCAACTTTTTTGATTTTGATACGCAACAATTAATTAATTTTCATACTAAGCTTGTAGATACTAGATGAAGTTTTAATTGCCAAGTGTTCATTTTGTTTTAATTATTCTTGTGAATGCAATTACATGTGGTACTTCTACTTTCAAAAAACTTATTTAAAAGGTCTACACCAACAAGACTGTTTTGTGAAGTATGTATATGTGTGTGTTAGTATTTAATTATTAATTTTTGAAATTATTGTACAGTAAAATGGGACTGAGACTTGTACTGGATCTATGGAGTTTTGACTGAAAAATGTTTTGATTACTCCATTTCCTGCTCAATGAATAATATTTGTGTATTGGTTCTATCGTGTATCATGCATATGAATGAGTTTGAACTTGCATATATGAGAAACATAAATGTGTTTTGTACTTAAAAAAAATGTACTGCGCATCAATTTTATAAATTATACGTTTTAAAGAAAATATGTTTTGTTATAATAGTGATAAGTAACATTAAAAAAATCGTTCAATATTGGTTAATATTTGTGTCGATCGTTTTGAGTATCAAACTATTAACTATCAAATAAAATATGATTTGAGCTTACAAATTTTTAGATTAGTTATTTTAAAAATAAAACGCTTTACCAAATAACTTATACTGCCTAAAACTTACATATTAATTTTCGGATGAACGTCTAGATGCTAGTGAACATGATCATAAACATTTATCATCATAAAGTATTGTAGATGATACCAAACCATTTTTCAGTTTTGATTTTTAATACTTGTCTGGGATTTTGAGAGTATTTAAGGGTATTCCAAAAAAGTATCGCCCATCACTAGAAATAACAACTATTTGTTTTGTTACTGTGGACATTTTTTTTTTTTTTTTCTTAACAAACTAAAAACTTTTACAGGTGAAGAACTATTGATTCCCACGGAAATCTATGTTGAGCGTGTGTTACCCTCAATAAGAAACAACGACATAAAAGCGTTGGCTCACATTACCGGAGGAGGGCTAGTGGAAAACATACCACGTATATTACCAAAAAATAAGAAAGTAATTTTAGATGCTACAAAGTGGAAAATACACCCTGTATTTGGTTGGATTGCTGCTACAGGTATTTTAACAATTATTATGAATTTATTGTTCAACCACTTGTTTTCTCAATTTTTAATAAATTTCTCTTTGTGTACCACTAGGTAGCATAAATGAAACAGAAATCTTACGAACACTGAACTGTGGTTTGGGTATGGTATTGGTAGTTGGTGCCAAACATGTGGAAGATGTTTTGTTGGCAACTAGGGGTAAAGTTGTTGGAGTTGTTAAGGACAAAACACGTAAGTTTCAGCCATTACCTATTTCACTACACTGTATAGGTAGTACACATTTGCTTTCCTGGGCCAATCTTAATCACTTCAAACCATAGACACACTGGAATATAGTACACTTATTTTTCTCTTTACAACATTTTCAAACAAAATTACTTTGTATATTCATTTCATAAACGTATTATTGTGTTTAAATTGTAGGCGCATTGTTTTAAACTTTTTTAAACCCACAAATATATTGTTATTTTACTCTAGCCATAATTATCTTTGTTTGCCTCATGCGTAGTCACGTTAAAATCAAAAGTTTACACACTGTGTAAAAATACATAAATGTAATGATAATATAAAAAACATTGTAAATAATAAAGTACGAGTTTTCATTTATATTTTTAGATGATGAACCGTCAGTTGAAGTAAAAAAGTTTGCTAACGCCATGGAGCCTTTGATGCGACCACACATTCAGACCTACGTGGCTACTAGAATGCACCCGAAAATGCGCGTCGCTGTTTTGATCTCTGGATCTGGAACAAATTTGCAGGCAAATAACAAATTGAGTCATTTAGCTTTAATGAATGCAAGATAATTTTTTTTTAATGTGTTTTCAAAAACATTTAGTCTCTAATTGATACGACTACTGATGATCCGTCCATGATGTCTGAAATTGTTTTGGTTATCTCCAATAAGCCAGGAGTTGAAGGTATAAAGCGTGCCAGACATGCTGGAATAATGGCTTTGGTAGGTGGTTTAAGTTATAAAAGTTGTAAACAGTTTGTTTATTTGTGTTATTGATACAAACAGGTAATAGATCATACAAAGTTCATTACACGCGAAGAGTTTGAGAATGAAATTTTAAGCGCTTTAGTTCAAACACAAGTAGACGTTGTTTGTTTGGCTGGTTTTATGCGAGTGTTGACTGTGAATTTTGTGAAAACTTGGAGAGGCCGTTTATTGAACATACACCCTTCACTTTTACCTTTGTTCAAAGGTCTTAATGCTCAAAGACAAGCTCTCGAATCTGGCGTACGAGTAACTGGCTGTACCGTGCATTTTGTAGAAGTAAAACATTATATATATAAAAAAAAAAATTGTTTTTAAGTACAAAAATTTTTCTGTTTATGTTGTAGGAAGAAGTTGATGCTGGAGCAATTATTGTGCAAGAAAGTGTGAACATTAGCGTTGATGAAACGGAAGAAAGTCTTATTGAAAAGATTAAGAAAGTTGAACACGTAGCATTTCCAAAAGCATTAAAATTATTTGCTACTAAACAAGTTTGTTTGGATAATGATACTGGTAAAACAAAGTGGTTAACAAATTCAAGTGATGTGTTCAAAAACATTATTTAAACTACTAGTAATGTAATTTTGTATTGTATTTCTTTTTCTTTTTTTTTTTTTATAGAGTTGTTGTATTTTACTATAAAATAGGTGATAGAATAATTTTTTATTTTATACTATTTTAAACATTCTTAAAAATAATAAAGTTTTATATTATATTTATTCAAGTTCTGAATAATTTAAAACCATTGTTGTAAAACTTTTCTGCATATCATTTTGTAGATACTTTTTACCTTTTAAAACATATTTATATTATTGTAATTCACTATTGTTACGTAACTTGTGCCATTATTGTAATAATTTGATCTGACTAAATATAATATAAAAATTATTTATAATAAAGTATGTAATTCCTTTTTTTTCTATGATTTATTATAATTATTTACAATTACTTGGGTGTTTTCAGATCCTAACTGTTTAACTAATATCTCACACTAATTTGAGATGAGTTTTTGTAAAAAAAAAAAAAAAAAAACCAGATTGTAATGAATGAAGTTTGTGTGTCTTTTCATATTTTGCGCACGTATTTTGCATGCTGTTTAGACCATTAAGCGGTGGAAAATTAAGCATACTTCTGGATGTCCGATTTTAATTTTGAATTTGTGTGTGAACTCGTTAACAATTTTTCTTTTAAATGGAAAAAGTGGTTTCTAAATAACCTAGACAAGAAGTTCATGAATTCAATCATGTTTTCAAAATAACACTGGGTTGTCGTCTGGTAGTATGTTTAATGTACTCCAGCTTTTTGTGATTTTTGTATTTAACTTCACAAATAATTTCTTCAAAAATATATATCATCTAATTTCTCAAATAATCGTTTCTTAGATACCGCTAATACTCTGCATTTGATGTGAAGGGCACTGGCGTTTGTTTATTGCTTCTAAACACGGAAAACAAAAGTTGATGTATAATAAGTAGCCTACATAAAATAACTCCTTAGAACACGACATGTCCCCTTAATTTCTCGATAATTATTTATTATAAATTTAGTTTCGCTATTAAAATAATAGCGTCCGTCATACTTCACGTGAACGTTTTTCGAACCGAAACAAAACGTAATACTTTTATAATATTATAAAAGTTGTAAATATTATTAACCTATACGAACATTAAGATAACATTCTATACACACTCGTGCGTCATTAAGGTATAGCTAACTTTTCTTTTAATCAAAAGACAACGTTGCAAAACTTGTTTGCGTATTATTAACGTTGCAGTAGTTATATTAAAAAATGAGCGTAATATTAATACTCTTTCTGGACCAAATACGAAATAACTCGTTTGTGTTGCTAGTTGTTCGAAAACGATCGCGCGGAACAATGCGCGTCATAACACACCAAAGTATGCGTCACAAAAATTCCCACGAATCTATGGTTACAAAATGTCAGAAGATGTAAAATTTTTGAATCCACAATGGTAAAATTTTTAAATGTAGGTACCTACAAGAAAACCGATAAAAACTGAAAAATATTTTATCGCAAAAACGTTGCAGTGATTTCTTAGAAAAACACTTTTTACACTAACTCTGTCTTTATATTCTAAGCCAACTTGGGGGCTCGAAGTGTTAAAATAATCGTGAAACCTATGCGAGACTTAATCTTAACATAAAATTTACGAATCGCACAAACGAAATGCTTATTGAGTAAAAGTATGAAAAATGAGATTGCGTGTATACGCCCCACAAAAAGCGTAAAATAATAGCCTTTAAAATATTTAAATCGACTTTTTTTTTTTCATTTTAATGCTCTATTAAATAACTCACATAGACACGCACTCTCCAAAGTCAGCGTACATTTTCCGCCGGTTGATTTTTGAAAGGTTCTACAGCAGCTGATATCTTTTTTCGCAACACCCCGCAGTAGCGGTACGCTTTTCTACTCCAACGTGTTTTAAGGTGCGTTGTGTAGGCAATTTATCTGACGTACGTATAATAACTGTACACGCACAACATTATTATATTTTACGAATTGTAAACATAAACATTGTTCAATTCGAGTTTTGGTCCAATTATACATTTTAAAACAAATTAAAATTAGTCGTCAAGAAGTCCACTTTGAATCCTTCGAGCAACAGTTTTAAATTAATTTTAACAAACGTTTAGTGTAATATATTGTGGGTTTTAGGCAATAAAAAAATTCACTCACAATTCAATTTAATTTAAAATAAACGCTATATTACATAAATACGTATGAATATAAATGTGAAAAAACAAATATACGTTACAATGACGGAGGAATCGCGGAATATAATGTCGCGGAGCGTACTGACTAACGGTGTGTCGCGGAGTGCACTCACGGACTGACTATAACCGACTGAGCGTCTGACCAGCCGGTATAAAGCGTCAACTTTCTCGGAATTACCCTAACGAGACAATTATAGTATATTCTAGAACATGGGATTTCCCGTTATTTACTGACAATATTGTAAACAACTCGGACGACCAAGTCGTGGTGCGTTGTTTACCTCGCCACAGTACTTATAAAATTTTTGAACTGTATGTAGTTGGATAATTCTAATTTTTTTTTTTTTAATTTACGTGTTATAGGTACTTACGCGTTTATAGAATTAATGCATAATTATAAAATTATCCAATTCTGGTACATATTATACATGGGTACTTTACCATGATAATACATAAAAATCGGGGAAAATAAATAAATAACGAATACAAAATACACAGAAAAAATGAAACTCGTGCATATAATTTTAAATTCTTAAGGAAAAAAAAAAACGAACAGGTCGCAATAAGACTCGGTATAATTTGTTTTTGTTTTGAAATCGACAAAAGTTTTAAACATATATGTCGTTGATTCGCGCTGAAGATGACAACATAGTTGTTGAAATACGTATACGCAATAAAAAGTGTATCATTTTTGTGATTTCGGGTTTATTAAATTTAATATATTTCGGGCTGTAACCAATTAATATCAAACCACGATCTGTATTGTTTCCAGCAAAAGTCTCAAGTCTCGGATAGTGGGCTCGTATAATATCGTGTTTAATCTCTTATGATTGGCACGCCGTCCAGTATTGCTAATTTGGGTAGTTTCCTGATACAGTCGCTACGCCAAACAGACTCGTCTAAACACTCGTAAAGTGGATTTCCTGAAAATTGTATACACACACACACACAATTAAACATAAATAATTATGACATATTATATTAAAATTCTATAAAATCGTGTAAATCTGTTCGCAAATTGCCAAAATTATAGCCACTGCCAGGTGGAGTGTGGCCGGAAATTTGCCGAAATGGTGACACTGTTCTAGAGTAGTAGGACGCAGCATTGAACGGGTATATATATATGTTTGATTACGATTTTCAGCGAGCCCAGTGAGTCAAGCGAGTTGTAAATTTTAAAGAGTATTATAATAGGTGTACGCTAAATTGGCTCGAACATTTTTTTAAACTTTTATGACGATTTATTAAATTCGTGTGTGTATTGAAATAATGTTTGAAAAATTTCAAGAAATTAATTTCGATCACGTTTGCGATGTATATGCAGACAGTTTAATCCTAACGACGTGTGAAACATTTCGAGTCACGTACGGAGAGCAAAATTGGTTTTCACTTTTTGATCATAACTGAAAAAAAATTTAAAAATATAGATCCAAACAAAAGACAATTTTGAGCCGACAATAGCAGATATGTGGCCTATGTTATTTCGGAGGTATAATATAGCTTTACTTATACTTGAGAAAATTAGATTTTGTAATTACGCTTTAATTCTATAAACACGTAAGTACCTATCACACGCAAATTTTTTTTTAAAAAAAATTTGAATTATCCAAATAATACATGCAGTTCATAAATTTTATATGTACTTTATGAGCCGATGTTAGGGGCTACGGTGATTGAAACTTATTTTCTCCCCCCTCTGCATTCAGTTTATCTAAATACGCCACAGCCTGTACCCGGCGATAAGTTATCACAGGTAGATCACATTGTATTCAGTTACCTCCCTAAACTCAGTGTTTGACGTGGAAAAAAAAACCTTAGGGGGACGCAGCTAGTTAAAAATTAATTTTATATTGAAGTATGCTAGACTGCGCATTTAGGATACCACCGAATTAGAAAAGGGACGCTAAAATATTGTATAAATAAAAGATAGAAAGGAAGTATATTCGAGGTCGAGTGAGAATAGTTGTTCGGCATAACGATTACGTTTTGGAGGTGGGTTCTTCATCGGGTGGGCCAATGTTTCGGAAGTTGTGGTTTAAACTTATATAGTTTAGATCAATTGAAAGCAATGCGACAAATCATCGCGTACGAAAAAACGATTCTGAACGAGTTTTTGGTTATCTATCCTGGGAAAACACAAATTTAACAAAAAAATACATAAAAAATATTAAATAGTAACCATATAATACAACCTGAAACACAACTTTTTTAGGTTCGAATCTGTAACACGAAAATACCTTATTGTATATTCGTGAAACGAACCACGCAAAAACCATCAATCGTTTTCAACACTTTCAAACATAAATAGGGTTTTTTTAATTTGTGTTCACTGCAGATAAACGAGCTATTGTACCTATACAGTATTGTTACTTGATGTTAAAAACAATGAAGTTCATGACCCACTCCAAAGCGTAATCGCTATACGCCAAACAATTTATCACCCGACCTCGAGTTTAGTCTTCCTTTCTTTCCTTGCTTACTCCGACGTACCTCCCCAAATCCCCAAATCGAGCACTGCCTAACCTGTAACCTACCGACAAACAAAAAGTCTTTTAGACTTTCCATTTCCGCGAGTTTGTTCACTTCGGCCCATTCTTTCACGTTGTTGTTGGACATGTGCAGGACTTTGAGTCGGCGCATGCCCAAAACGCCCTTCATCTTTTCGATAAAATTATACGATATCCACAGCTCCTCCAATGTGTCGGCCAACGGCTCGAGCCCGGTAAACGCTTTGATGTAGTTCCGTCCCAGCGACAGCACTCTCAGGTGTCTGAGGGCGGCGAGGCCGTTGATTTTCTCGATCATGTTTGTGCTCAGCGACAGTTTTCTGCAGTAAGTATATATGTATGTAAATTTCTTGTGAAATAATAACCCCGAAAATGGGCAAGACCCTTTTCCGCCTAAATCATAGGCCTTTTAATTTTCCGTCAAAAAGGTAGATTTCCGATTCCGCCAAATCAAAAATATCTACTATACCTACCTAGTAGTACCACTTATAAGTTTATAAGTGTACCTATTCATGCAAAGCTGAAAGTCTGAGTAAAAAATAATTGGAAATTTCAAAACATTACGATACAAAATTACTGTAGGTATAGGTAGTTTAAAGAAATACCTAACCGAAGCTGCGTGCATTACCTACTTAATATAATATGTGTTTTTTCTTATCAAGTATCATTTTCAAAAGCACTTTAGTCACAAGACAAAAATTTGGTGGAAAAAAGAAAGTTTTATATTTTGGCAGAAAAGTGAATCGGCGGATAGGGGAATGGTATTATTTTGACGAAAAACAGTGGTTAAATACAATACCCTCGGGGCTAAACATTTTTTTATAAAATTATTATATAGATACGCCATACACAATCGTTTCTTGTGAAAATGATTTTGAGCGAGCTCGACAAATTGTAAATAATTCAAAGTTCTACATAATAATTATTGGCTCGGAAATTATTGTGTTTTTATGAAATTCCTATGACGTTCATCCATTCCGATTTCCAATCAGGTGCGTATAAACATATAGGTAATCAATTAAATTTTTTGAAGTTCTTACATACCGAAAAAAATTATCTAAATTACAAAGTTATACTGTAAAATGGAGTAATAAAACAGATAATACTTGTAAAAAAAAAAATAAATTTGAAAAAGTAGCTTATTGGACCAATTAGAGGAATTTTTTTTTTTTTTTAACAATCTGAGCAATAATAGATTAAATTGTATTCCGCGAAAAAGTAAATTTTTATTTTAATTTTTTTTTTATTTAATTTTAATTTTTTTAAAATTCATTGTAAAATTTACAATTATAAGGGCCCAAAACCCCTTCCTGACTTCGCCACTGTGATAAGGCATACAAGTATAAATAAGTATTAAACGTACTCGCATTTTGTCAAGACCGACAGGTTGTTGTCCATTTTCTCGATCGGCGGCCACTGGAACTGTAAGCAAACGTTCGTGGCCTCGGACGCAGATTCTTTGTTCTCGTCCTCCCAATTTTTTATAGCGTCTTTGATCGTCGTCGCTTTTAAATCCTGTTTACGACGAAATCGCATAATTGTATTCATTAAATAGTCGCCGAGCAATTGAAATAGTAGGTACCTAACTAATATTTTAAGACCAGCAAAAAATGTTACACGCAGTTTTCACTTTTACAAGGACTCTGTCTCTCATCTGGATTGTTTGATGCAAACATGGCAGTCAATCTCCTTCTTCTTCGCCTTTCTCCCACTCATCTGGGGTCAACCACCATCGTCCTATCCCTCCACTTATTACGATAATTCACATCTCCTCTATACACATACACATTAACAACCCTCATATAATTTTCAATTGTTTCCACCCATCTCTTTTTTGAGATGTCTTTCTCTGGCCTTTTTTTCCTTCAACGATCATTTTCATAATCACTCTTACACTGCTTCAGTTTCTTCTCTCCTCATCACATGTTCAAACCATCTCGGTCTATTTTCGATCATCTTATCCATTATTGATGCGACACCAATACTACCTTTTTTACATATACTAACGTTTCGTATTCTATATTCTCTTGTTACTCCTCTCATCCATCTAAGCATTTTCGTTTCCGCTACACTCACACTCTGTTCTGTTTTCCAGTCAACCGCCCAACACTCCGAACCATACAACATGATTGCAGGTCTTACCAAACTCCTGTAAAACTTACCTTTTAGCATTGTTGGAATTCTTTTATCACATAAAACATCTGGAGCTTCTCTCCATTTCATCCAACCGCACTTAATCCTATACGTTTTACATCTCTCATGAAACCTCCATACCTTTGTATAGAGGATAAGTAAAGGATTATCCTCCGCTCAAGATTTTTGTTTGAGTAAATATTTAGCCAAGGTTTCTCTAAAATAAAATAATATGAATTATAACATAAGGTCTCACGAGCATAATCCGAAACACACATTCCGTAGGTAATTGTAAAGATTGTGCCGATGCAAGGTAAATACCAATTCTGATTTCATTTAATTTAGGTTTAATATTTTCTTAAATATTTTAAATTTATAAAATAGTTTCCTGTAATTAATTTACAAACATAATAGATAATATTATAACATTTTGTTTCCATTTAAGGTTTTGGTCAAAATAATGCCCAAGTACTTTAATTTTTTTTAGTTAAGACTTTTTTTCAAAGTTTTTTAAAGAATTTTTATTTTTGCTATAAGAGTGGGTGTGAAAAACATTTTGCCCACCCCCCTCCCACCATAAGAAAGTTCCTATAGTACTACAACACTGGCTCAGTTTACGTCACCGTAGTAATAAACTGTTAAGTACTATGTAGTTACAATTTGTTTACGAATCAACGTAAAATACTCACTCCCATTGATGATTGTACTTTCACACTTGACAAAACACTCAATAATAACTCGATTAAAAGTCAACAAAAATTTTTTGGCCAGAAAAACAAAATCGAGAATAAACTAAACGATTTACCTACCTACAGTGAATGGATGCAAGCAAGTTCAGTCTGGCAGACGCAGTTTGACAACCAAGTTTGTTGCCATGGTTAACTTTAAGCGCACGTTGAGTTATTGATGAAATGTATAGAGAGACCGAGACGGGCCAAATAGTGATCAAAATGCATTTCAAATGCAAAATAACAAATAAATAAAATATGAAACGCGTTTAAAATGTGTGTTTCAAAATGGAATAAATTACATACTTATTTAAAATGTACATAATTTAATTTTAGATAATTAAAAATACATATACAAAATGTGTCAGTCAAATTTAATTGTTTTCAAGTACGTATCGGTCTGAAATGTATAACTATTATAGTATAGTATAGTAATTTTTTTAATGTAACACTACACCATTTAAAATAGTAACCCACTCGGTGTATGAGCAACCCTACTTTACAGCGTGCTATTGCTATTCCCTAATTTTTCTAAATACATTATATTATTGTCTAACTCACCATTTTCATCAAAGTATAATTATTCAAATAGATAGGATCACTTTTTCTAGCTAAAAATGTGTTGACAGAATAAAAAAGCAAAACAATATGACTTCTCGTATAACATGGTACTGTATGAAAAGATCAGAGCACTCCGTATAGATACGTGAAAAAAAGAAAGTAGAATATTTAGCATACGTTTTTTTCAAAGCCTTGTGACATTTAAAATTCATTTATTCCATTAATAAAGTGTGAAAATTACGAGGAATAATTATTACATATAACGTTGGTATAAAAGTAATAGACCCATATTTTAACAACAGTATTGGTTATTTTGCAACAATAGTTGTTTTTTGCACATAAAATTAAAAAAAAAAAGTTTCAAACAAAATGAAATTTAAATCTAAAATCCCAACTTTTTTGTGGCATTCAACGGATCAATATCGGAGCAATTATTTTACACAAAAACAAGATTACAATCATGAAAATGTCTTGGTTTTTGCCGCCCACAAATCAACAAAACAATCAAATTTTCAAAAAATGCTTCGCATTAAGTACCCACTACATTCACTTTCCAAACTTTTTAGTGCTATGACATTCTGAAATTGTTGGACCATTCCTCTACCCGTAAAAATGTATGCAGAAAAATAAAAACATCATTGGAAAAACAATAAATTCTTTCCTACGCTCAGAATCTTAAATAGGAACATGTCAAACACTGTCTTACGATTACTATATGAGTATTACTACCTATGTATGATTTTGTACATCGCAATATTCGAATAAGCCTTTTTTTTTATGTTTTTTGAAGATTTGCATAGTCATAGTGGTATATTTTAAGCGGAAAAATTTGACGATTAGGTATGTTTTGTATCATATAATAATAAGTGCAAATCGCAAGATTATCCTTTTACAATTGAGTACCTACTAAAATATTTAAGATTCGTGTAAAAATTGAAATCCATTGTTAATTATAGGTTTTTTTTTAATTAATACAAAAAAATCTCACTGTTCATTATATTTTTTTTTTTCAAGTAAATAATTAAATGTTTTAATTTTGATTTCACTACTGTTTTAGCGTCTTAACAGTTAAAGCGGTATTCTATTAGTGTTTTAGACCTAAAAGCCTAGAAAAAATTCGCTAACTTAGAGTGATTCAATTTTAATACTGAAAAAAGTTTTGAGTTCATCAACATAATGTCTATGTTATCGTGGAAATCGATTTTCGTTTTTCTGATTACAATAGTATGTGATTATAATTTTTTCATTTTTAAAATTTGGGAAATTTTTTGTGGAATTATATTTCATTATTATGAAGTAACTTCTTACAAATTCGGCTTCCACTATAAACTAGAAAAAAAGATTATTTATTTTAATCTTTTTCCAGATAACAAATCGGTTGATACTAAGTATATATATATATATATGTATGTAGATAGGTAAGGTATACAATTAAAAAATTACGAAATGGTGGGCTTGGATTCTTTGGGACGGTAGATTGGTTATTTTAAGTTTGATCTGAAGGGTACTGGCGTTTGTTTATTGCTTCAAAAAACAAAAATTGACGTATAATAAGATGCCTGTATAATAACTCCTTAGAAATGACCAGCTTACAACCGCCGTATAATATTATATTATTACTAGCTGACCCGGCAATGCTTCGCTATTGCAAGATTTAGATATTAATTTGCTCTTTATCTTCTGGATGTTAAATAACTATTTTAGTCACGTCTCCGTGGTAATGTAGCCATATAAATGTAGCGTCTCCACCGCGGATTTTTCATAATGTCGAAAAAAAATTAAATCGCTTGAATTAATTATTACGCTTTAAATTTTTACTATATAGAATGAACCGAATGAAGTCGCTTTCGAAATATTATAAAGAACAAACGCAGTCTCAAATCCGTAACCCACTGAAGGCAACTGTCTTGACGTAACGACTGAAAATAACATCAGAGTACGATTGATATCGAATGCGGGGCTGGTAGTGATCGGGGACGCCAAACGACGCGAGCGCACCATACCTGCCTTGGTTATTAGCAGTATAAATTTATACGAATCAATACGAATATTGGGTATACATGTTGTTGGTGACGTGCAATAAACTTCTCGGAACAATTCATATCTACACGCCGATTTCAAACACTATACCACTATTTTTTTTTTTGTATACAATTTGACGAACAAAAAGGTCAGGTTGCAGGTAGCTGTAAACACGCGGGCCGCAGTGTCGCACTTTGTGTATATAGGTACATTTACACGTTTATTTTAATTAATAATTGTTTATTAACTTTATCGGACTAAATTTATGCCTAAAACCTTCTCTGTGATGTCCTCTTTAATTTAAAAAAAAACTACACGACCATCCAATTAGTAGTTTTGGAGTTTATCACGAACAAAAAAAAGCGACTTCATTTTATATATAGTAGTATAGATGATGGAAAGAAGAACTCTTCTACACAGCTGGTATAATATTATATTGTTGTTTTCTTTACACGCGCCTCGTCTGCGCGCGATAGGCAACGTTATCTACGTGGTTACGCCTTAAGTATAAGTATTATAGGTTATAAGTATTTATAGGTAGGCAATCAAACGGATGGGCGAGTGTTACACGGTAATAAACAATTAAAAATATTGTCCTTTAAAATTAGAATAATTTAGTTAAAATTTATCTAGCTAAAAATAAATATGAAATTTTTTTTTCTACTATCCAAGCATGTACAGTTATGGAATTTTATGATTTCCACTTTATCATATTTTTAGTGGAGACTTTATTTTCGATAATATGCAGCCTTCAGTATCCTAGTAAATTATACATAAATATAGAGTAGTAAATCGATATTTTATACACAAAAAATATCAATAAATTCAGATTGGTATAATCAGGTATGCACGCCGAACCGCGCAATAGCGAAAAAAAAAATCAACAAAATGTTGTGTTTTTTTAAAATGAAATTTCCTATGGATGTATCATACCTACCTATATTTTGCGTTCAATGCAATTAAATTTACCTTATTTGCATCATTTGCGCCGTTGTTTGAATTTTTTCGACGTTGACGTAAACTTAATCATAAACAACTCTTATTTCAAATTATAAAATATTGGTAACGTTAGAAAATTGCAGATTCAAAGAGCAGAATATAATATTTTGACCGAACGAAGTATCTATTTAAATATAGCAAAATTAATGTTTTTTAGTCACTCCTGCGTTTTGATGAGAGAATTTGTTGAATCTCGTATATTATAATATATTACAACTACTGGTAAAATCGGTTCTGATTCGTTTCCATAAGAACATTCATCAATTTTTTTTTTTACGTTATTTTAATATTGATATTATAAATGGTTGCGGATTCCTATATACTTAACAGTGGTCATAATATACTTTCTATCAAAACATAATTTTTGACAAGACATTAATGTCTCGCAAGATTTAAACAAAAACCTTTTTTTCCAAGTAGATACTTTTTTTTGGTACACGCGCACAAATTTGTCATTAAAGATTTGAAAATGTTATGTAAAACAAAATTTGCTATCTGAATAAAAATATTTCGAAAAAATCCGCCTTCCAGTTTCTGAAAGCGTATCAAAAAAGTATTGAAAAACTGTGTTATGTTGATTTGAATTTTTTAATTTGAATTACGCACTGTTGCACAGTAATTCGGATTTTTAGGAAATTTCTAATAGTAAAACATTCAATTACTCCGTGGTATTTGTGGTATTGTCCGTCGGATTTTTTTGGTATTAGTTTTCAAATGATTTTCTCATAATGATAAAATTAAGATTCTGAACAACTATGACAATTTTAAACTGTTTTCACTCGGTACTTTTAATTCTAGCTCACTCGGAATTCGTTATTTTCGTGAGCAATCGCTTACAGATTTAATATACAATTTCTATATAAACCTTCCAAAACAGCGACCCACATCATCAGTTTTTTTGCAATCACGTTCTGTAAAATATGATATTATAAGTACCGTGTTCGCGCTTATAATATACAATATGTGTGCAGGGTACCGCGTTTATTGTAACGCGGTGTTATACAATTTTCAACAACGAAATAGAGCATTTTAATCGCACAGTGTAATTAATGTCATATTATAATAACATAATTTACATATTATAGCTCGTGTGTGTGTATTACTTATTATTTACTAAACGTATACTTGTTAGCTGTTTTAAAAATGATTATAATTAATCGTTTTGCGCGTATTATCCCGCGTAGAAACCGTTCTGCTGCAGATATTATATTACCAACTCTGAACTCACAATATTATGCTATTATACATACACAATATTAACAAGTATACAACAGTTACAGTGGCGGTTCTTGACAAGTCTCGATGGGGGAGAGGGGGGGGGGCGAAACAACAAACATTTCCTAATTTTCATCCAGTAAGAACAGTAAAGAAATTTCCGAGTAGAGGAGGTAGGAAATTTTTTTAAAAAACGCATTATCATAACGCATTTGAAAGGAATTTTTCACTAGCTCCTCCTTTACTTTTAACCTTCATACACAATTCTTGCCGGAGCACTCAAAATTGTTCTTTTCTATAAGTACTATTTAATAACTTCCATGTTCCAAAAACTTTTGAAAAAAAAATCATCACATTTTTGCGTCAACATAATATTATATCACAAAATTATCACCTCTATATAACATGATATCATTTAAGTCTGATAACCAGCTGCTCACGGAAGGGATTTTTATTTGAAATAATTTAAGAGAAATTTAATATAATATAAATATACGGTATAGAGCAACCTATGTTGACAGTTTTCGCGAATTAGTTTTAAATTTTAAACGTTAAAAAAAAATCAATGTTAATACAACAGTATATTATATTATACAATATCACGTGTTGGCCAAAAACAAAGCGCGCATTGCCGACACGATTTGTAATTAAATTAACTTTAGTCAAGTTAGTTTTTTTTGTATAATATAATCTATATATTATAATTTTTAACTCAGTATCGTATGTTCGAAAGCAATGATTTATCGTTGCTTTCAGATACAAAATGATGCGTTTAAATCACAATTACTTCTAAACCAGTCACCCACCCAAAGCGTAGTCGCTACTCCGTCAGACTACCCACGAGACCTACATATTTTTTTTTTTTCACTTTAACTGCACCGGTATAATTGTATACATCGGCAGTGTCTATATACTGTGTAATATTGACATTTTTAACGTTCCCAAATTCCAACACTTCAACTGTGCAAACACCTAAACTTCGATACCCCCGCAATATCATTAAGTATACACAATATATTATGTTTGTGCACAATATATTTTATATTTTGCCCACGCATAAAGCGCGAATAAGCGACACCTGCGTTTTTTTAGCGTCACAAACAATAAAGCGTTTTAGAAAAACGGTTTAAATTTTTTTTTTCGTTCCTTAACGGGTGTGTACCTACGCGTATTGTTCCCTGTACATATTTTTCGGCCAACTACCAAACTATATATTATGTTGAATGGGTTTCGATTGTAAATGTATCTATACGAATTTTCGCAATATTATTTATACGACATTAATACACCTATGTACTGTATCGCACTTGTACTTGTACGCGGCGAACTATAATCATTAGCTCATTCAATAGATTAATTGTTTCTAAAATAAACCATAGTAAAAAGCGATATTGATAAAATATGCGCTAGACGTGCGTAACAGAGTTTTTAGATACAGATAAGTATGTACTTCAGGGGATCGTACGGGATTATCACGATTAACGGATGAGTGCAAGTAAAATAATCATTATCGGCATCGGCTGGATTAAGAACGTGTTCATTTACACGCACAAAAAATGACCAAAACTATTAGGTATTCGTCGGGTTCTTTCGGCATTAGTTTAAAAGTCTATTTTCTCGTGACGATAATTAATTATAAGATTCTTAACGATTATGACAATTTTAAACTGCAGTTTTCACTACTTATAATTCTAGCGCCTATTATAAAAGACCAACAATAAATTCTATCGTTACGGCACACGTTTTATAGTTTAACCGAGCTCACTCAGAATCGTTATTTTCGTAAGCGATTTTTCATTGCTTTACAGCTGACTTATTATACAACTTATACATAAACCTTCGCCAAACGCGACCTATATGAGTGATCCCGGTTTTTTTTTCTGTTTAAATTCGTACCAATAGTTAAAATAACTTTGCGTGTAGTATTTAAACTCAACAAGGTACTTTTGAACTCGATAATACCTATCGATAATTTTAAGTATAGTTTGTACCTATATATTATATTATAGTTGGTTTGATTCTCGTTCGAAAATACAATATCGGTGTACGAGCGGATACTGAGTTTTATTTGAATAGTAATTTTTATTAGAATTTATATCGACACTTTTATTATTTCGACTGTAAAAATGTACGGCCAGTATTAACAAAGTGAACACGTATTATAATTGACTACATAGATAAATAGTGTTGAAACGTTTATAGAGATGGTAGGTATTTGAACTTTATAACCTACAGACGATTAAAACAAAACAAATGTATAAATATAGTACAAGCCACTAAAACTATCTAAACTTATCAAATTGAGTTTAAATTAACTATGCAGTTTAATTTATTGTCATACACACCTATAATAATACTCTCTGAACTTTGTTTTACAGTTGAGTATTTTTTCTAAACCCATTTTAGTCGAGTTCTATTTCCAATACAATTTTTTATACGTTTTACGATTGCAGGTTATAGATTTCGATTATTTTGAAAAACTATTGTCTGTTGAAATCATATTGCTTATGAGTTGTTTTGATTGTACAGATGTGCAAAATAGTCGCACATTTGTTAGAGTATATCATGTTGATGTTACATTGTTGTGCGATTTAAAAGTTTTTTTTTCTCCATACATGCAGATAATTTATATTAAAATTGTGTATGTTATGCATTCGTTTGTGTTCTCTACCTGTAACAACTGCTACACGATATTGTAATAATATATATATATATATATATGTACGATCCCGTACAAATGAAGACATTTTATGCCGACGCAAACTTAAAGACCGGACGTGGATTTTTTTACAGCCTGCAATCGTAAGATAAATGGCGGAATTTATTTTATTTTTAATATTTTTCTAAATAATACAACCAATACATCTATTGGTTATTTGTGATTACTATACGTTTACATACTATCAAGAGAATGAATACCAGCAACCATATATGCACGTGCAGTTACGTCATTGAACAATTTAATAAAAAAATAATAAATATTTAATACGAAAGTTCGTCATACAAAGTTCATGTTGTTGGGACACATAGTGTAATTACAATTTTTTCAGAACTTTTGTTTTCTTTTAAGAATTCTTTCTTTTATTTTCTGAGATAAAGTCATAAAATAAAATCAATACCTATTCGTTATTTTAGGTTATAAAATGTATAGGTTAAGTACTTCTATATGCAACAATTCTAAAACGTTACACGCGTACTTCCAAAGTTGGGTGAGTTCGAGGAAAAAATTAACCGCGATAAGTTGAGTTAATTCAACTTAATTGCCTTCAGTTAAAAGTTGAAAGTTAACAACGGAAAAAAATAACTAGATAAGTTAAAAGTTAAAATAGAAAATAAAATAAACTTAACTCTGTTAAAAAAAAGCTAGTTATATTTGTTTTTGCTAAAATTTTTACCAGTCATAAAACGCCTAATCTATAATATTTTCAGTCTATGTAGTTAGGAAAATAAATGATCAAAATAAAAAAAAAGATTAACGAATTAGTTTTGGTTGTTCCGCTTGATAGCGAAAAAAATTAACTTAACTATTTGCACCAATGATAATATGAAAAGTTGAATTAATGTGGTACAATTTTTAACTAAACAATAATTAATAATTTGAAACAGTGGCGGCGCTAGGCGTGGGCGAAGTGGGCCATTGCCCACGGCCTCGCACCTCAAAGGGTCTCGCGTTCCAAAGGGACTTATAACTAACCATAGAAAAATATGGTCAAAAAAGGGCCTCTTTAAGTCTACTTCGCCCACTTATAAATTTTACCTCGCGCCGCCACTGATTTGAAAACAAGTATAACTAACGCGTAAGTAAAAAAGTTAAAAAATAATTAACTTTTTAACTTGGCTTTAACTTTTAACTAGTTAAAGCCCACCTTTGCGTATTTTCTCGTAATTATATAGGTAGAGTTTGTGTGTAATTTTGTACACGTTTTACAATTGAAAATACCCATTATCTTGTAAAGTCGTGAACGCGTTTTCTATACTATATAATGAGGTTTGGAAAAATATTATCAAGATTTACTTTACTTTTAACTTAAGACATCTGATTTTTCGAGTATAATATTTTTACCTACTTTGTATTCAACCAATGCGAATATGTTTTCATTATTTCTTTGAAATAGATAGACACTCGAACTATTTAGCTTTGAAGTAGGTACCTATCAGCCGATTTTTTTTTTTTTTTTTGCAATAGACAACACTGTTTTAGAAAAATTGCACGTACAGAACCTGCAGATTTGTTAATCGTTGAGATGGGTAAGTGACATAAATATTAAATCTTTAATACAATACCTACATAAGTATAGTTATGTACAACAGCTTCAATTTTCAAATTTAATTCGTAATTGCGTTTTTAAAATGATCGGTAATAATGATGCAAATTGTGTTCATCGTTACTATAATAATAATTATAATATGGTATGGTATCTCAGATGCTGTTTGCACGCATGAACCTTTTAAATTAACCAAATTGGTACCTATAGTTAATACACTTGATTAACACAGGAATCACCGTGAACTGTTTGATGAATTATATTACAAAATTTAACTTTTCTACTACAACAGTGCTCGACATATATAGTAAACCACAATATTAGTTATCCATTTTTCACGATTTTTCGTTACTTTTTGAAAAGTCTGTTTTTAACAAGGCGAACTTCATTTGCCAAGTTGGTAGCGTCTATAAATCAAATATAGACAAAAGAAGTACTATTTCCTCACAATTGTTTTCTAATTTCAACAAATGAGCCTTACTTTACATCAATGTTATGATGTCTCTTGATTAAATCTAATCCAGTTATTAACTGATCGCAAGCATACATATTTACCCTTATTTTATCTTTTTTATCGGACATAAAAGTATGTTGATATTGTTGAGATGGATCAATCTTGGATGATACTTTTTTATTTTTTAACAATATTTGAACACTATACCAACCAAATTTGGTTCGCACAATTGTTTTTTTTTAAAAAATATTTTCGAATTCATTTTCATCATAGGTCGTATGTAACGATATTTTTTTTAACGATTTAACAAGGTCAATAAATCAATCGCTGTTAATAGGTTTGATGATTCTATAGCATTATACGCTTACGTGTAATACTTGATTTTTGAATAATTTCTGAGCGTTTGTCCCATCCGTTTTTGTCTGACGCTGCGCGACCTGCACGCGCGTCCCGCCGACTGCCGCCGATCGGTCGGCCAGACGAATTGAAATAATCATATCACGTTATGCGAAAAAAAACGTTCTGTCAGATAAACAAAAAAAATCCAAAATAATCTGCCCAATAGATTCCGAACGCGTAGGCACGACAAGAGTGTTGAAAAACGTTGCGATTCGCTTTGTAGCAATGAAATTACGCGCTGCACTGTCATTGATACTAAAACCGCATCCGCTCCACAGACCAAACAATAACGTTCCGAAGGGTTTGCAATTTTCACACGTTATTTAAAGTAATAATATTCTTTACACGTGGAATTTTCGTACCATGTTTACTGTTATAAACTTGGATTTTTCCGGGACGCGTATACTGGGTACAACCACAAACCGCAGAGCTCGCTCAGTATCATCGCATTTTCCAAAGCAACGGTTTACCGTTTAGGTTTTCGGTTTACCGTTGCTTTCACGTATAAAATATATGATTAATGCGTTTAAACCGCAACTCACTGGGGACCCACCCAAAGCGGTACCCCGGCACAAACTGCCCACGCGACAGACTGATCCCGGCGCCGATTTTTTTTGCTTTTAATCCGATGATAACCCTGGCGAAAATCGAACGTCGACGTGTTACAAAAAAAAAATAAACAAATTTCCGCCGCCGTCACCCCCCACCGCACAGCCGAACAACGCCGCGTCGCCGACCGTCGTCAGCAAGAGACAAGACGGACGCCGCGGCATTCGCGAAACCGACAACCGTCGTCGCAGTCGTCGCAGTCGTCGTCGCAGTCGTCGAACAACGCGAGCCCGCTCACCGGCTGCCGCGGAACGCCACCGGCGCGCCCCCGTCATCGTCATCGTCTGCCGGTGTGCGCGTGCGAGCATTGTTCGATCGATCCGGCGGCGTCCTGTCGCGCGAAAGCTGCCGTTTTTTTAAAAGGTGAGATCGTTCGTCGACCTGCCGTCCAGTTTCTTATGAAAAAACACGGACGGTTAGGCGTTGTAGGACAAACGATAATCACACACGTGCGTATTATGTACTTGCAGGAGGTGATCACCGGAAAAACAAAAAAATTGCCACGTTATCGGACCGCTCGCCCAGTCGAGTGTTGATTTTGTCTCCAGACGGCCGCTGTCCGACCGCCCGGTCGATCACTTCTCACACTTTCGGTTTTTTTTAAGGTAATCGTTGTAAAAGTACCTATTTTTATCTTGACGAGTATCACTTATATCTGTACACAACGGTTAATGAAAATGAAAAATATTTTTATTTAAGCTGGGCAAGTTACAGTGGGAAACCTCTGGGGGAGTACACGAAAGAAGTGTGTCTGGTCGTCGAGAGGTAATGGTGTACCTACCGTCGGGGGCAGTTGTGATTGAGACTTGACTCGGTCGATAATGACTAAACCGAATTTATAATTTATACTTGTGCAAAACATATATGTCCCCCATATCGCTTCCGCTAGGTAATACTCGAAACGCCGATCCTTCCGTCCATCCTTCCTATCCCGCGCCACCTAATGACGTGTTCAAATTGCCGTTAAGTTCTTTTGCCGCTTTGTCGAGCCGCGTCCATCGGTGTTTCTCCGTCGGGTGGTTTATTTGGGGATCATTTTCATGGAACTTGGCTAGAGTAACTACCTACCCAAGATGACCAGTCAAATACAAAATGAATAAATTAGTTAAGTCAAAAAGATGAAATATACTACTTAAGTACAACTTTTTGATTAATTTATGCCCCCCCTACCCCCATTTTGTTTGTACTGTACCATTCAGCAATATTAGCTGTAAACGTTTAAACAATAAAGATAATACTGTTGACAATGTTTGGTAAATGGTAATACAACATTATGTGTCGGTATCTAATACATTTTGGGCTACATGAAAATAATTTGCACATTTTACAATAGTCAACGATAAAAACGCGGCCAAGCAATTTTAAAATTTGTTTCTTGTTAATAAATTCATAACTAAAATGATTATTTTGACATATTTTAAGTTTTCTAACCCTAAAAATGCATAACCGTTGTTATTTTAAATCGAGTTATAAATAATATTTACGAGTATATTTTTTGTACAGTAAGCCTTGGATACCGATTTTCATGTATATAAAAAACAAAAAAAATTACTGCTTGTCTAAAGTCATTTTTGTCTAATTGGCATAGTTGAAATAAGTATTTTTGGATTTATTTTTCCGTACATATAATATACTTAAACCATAAAGTCACTTTAAGTTTTAGTAACTGTTAGATTTGAATTTTATATTTAGGTACCTCCCAAGTTCATAATAATTATTGCACATACCATTCTACTTGAACAATAACATATTTATTTATTTTAAGTCATTGGCTATTTTATAGGATTATTATATTTATACTTGACTTAGTATGTATATTCAACTCGATACTTTTTTCTAGTCATAAATTAATGTGAATTTTTCAGTTTTTTAGGACACAAGTCTGTATATTTCTAGATGGTCTTTTATAGTTTTAATGATACTGAAAATTAGTATTTCTGGTTGGTCGTTTCAGTTAAGGCAACAAGATTACCGTTGGAGTACCCTGAAAATAGATTCTAAGAGTTAGGACTACGTCCCTGTGTGAAACTTATCAAAACAACTGAATTGTTTAGCTACCTTAATATTAAAACAGTATGATTGCCGTATAACATACCTCTGCTTCCTATCTAGATTCTAAAACAACGAGTTACTGTTTCAAGATGCTAAGCATTAAAAAATAAAAAACCGTGTGATTGGTTTTTATAATAAATTAATGAATCCATTTGTACTCCCATTCTTCCTGAGCTGTTTTAGATAATCGAAAATGTTGGTTTTGTTTCATTACTCTCAGTGTAGGCTTTAAAAATAGTATTTTTTTGATGGTTTGACAAAAAAAAAATCTGTGATCCATAAAAAAACAAATCTGTATAATGTATAGTAACTTTAGTTAGTTCAAACCGCCAGACAAGTTTCATATCTTTAGAATATCACATTTAACGCATGCCATCTAAATAACAACCATTACGTTTGTTTGTTTGAAAAATCAGTAGAACATTATTTCCACCATGACCTAACTTATGTATCAAATAGTATGTATCTATGTTTGGTGTCCTCGCTTTAATGAATATCTAATAGCTGGTCAGATGTAGACTTGAATAGTATACCTATTATGGTTTGCAGGATGGCCATTTTTTTTTTTTTTTTACAAAATATCATAAATAATGAATTACCATTAAATACATATCAATACACCACCTCCCATTACAGATTTTAAAGAAACTGTTTCTACAAAAAATCAGTTTGTTCAGCTTGATTATATGAGTAAATATCCAATAACCAAGGTCAGTGTCTGTGTACAAAACAAAGTGTAAACATTTCAAGTACCTAGAAAATATGAATTTAAATTATAAGTAAATTTGGTAATAGTTTTTCTCAATAATTGTATGTACATTTTTAGAATAATGGTGTTTTAGTGTTATTACTCTAAATTATACGTAACACATCAATCGTTGTGACTTTAGTAGGTTTAACTGCGTTCTTGGAAAAGTATGAAATCATAGCTGTGTTTTAAATAGCATTTTAAGTGTCTTATGTGATTCACAGTTGTTACTCGTTGTTAATATCAAAAATCAATCACTGTATACATTATTCAATTTCCAATCTCTGTACCAACCTACATAAGATATCTGCTTAATTTTAGAATTTAAATTGCTTGTAATGAGTTCAAACATTTTGATGAGATAACACTTTTGTATAAATAGACGTACAAAGAGGGAAGATACTGTTGTATTTAATTAAAATGTATCTTATTGCAATTAATTTTAATGAATATAATTGAAACCTCGTTGAAAACTAAGTAAATATAATATGTTATGTATTATGATAATAAGACACCAAAATTTAAAAAAAACTATTAAATGTCGTGCAATGAATATTATTTATGGTCCATAGTCCATTCCAATAGCCATTATTATAGGTGCTTTGACTGATTTGCATAAAACAATATTTTATTAACAAGCTGGTTAACAGTAATTTGAGGTAGAAAAAATTTAAATTTAAACTACATGTTTAGTTTTTGATCATACAATGCAAAACCTTAAGAGTGATCAATGTAGAAACTTACGATTGACAACTGACAGCTTATGTCAGTTGTCATAGCTTATGTCAGTGCGTCATTTGTCAAATTTACAAATTCAAATTTTTACTTTTCTCCTATGAATAACTTTTTTTTTTTTTAAACTGTTGTATTGTAGTATAAAATATAAGACAAAGTTATTTGAAAAAAAGGCATTAATAATAATTTAAAAGAATTCAAGGAAAGATTTGTAATTGTAATTTGTGAGGGATTTTAAAACTTAAAAAAAAAAAATCGTAAATGCTAATAGGTACCTAGTTTAAAAATGTATAAACTATAAGTAGGTACTATATTTTGTTGGCGATTGGATTAAAGGTTTGATTTCAAATTGTGTAACGGTCATAAAACAGTAGGAACAAAATTATGTATTAATTGTTAAATATGTAATAAAATAAAATTATTTTAAAATAAAATAAATATGTAATAAATTGATTGTTTCATGATTTTAGGTCCTAATTTGATTAATTGCTTGTGTAAGATTTTTGAAGTGTGTGCTAGATGTTATTCAATAGTTCAATTATGATTACTTATAAGTTATAATTATTTAATTATTCAGCTTAATTGGTGTATGAACTCTTAAATTGTTGATATGACTTTTGACTGTGTGATAACCAATACGGTAAATTATTTTTAAATTGAAGTCTGATAGGTACCTAAGTACATAATTGTTTTGTTTTTCTTCAATTAACAGTTAACTGTATTATATCTTAATTCCTTACAAATTCAGATACATTATCTATCGAATGGTACATTTTAATAACTTTAATATATTTACGCACACGGTAATAAATACAAATTTTAACTAATCATTAGGTATTGACTTTATATGTTTGATTTAATAATTATTCAAACAAACAAGTTAATGTTTAAATATTGAACTTGCTATAACAATAGTAAGTATTCATTTTCATATGGGTATTCTATATTTTACTGTACAGTCAATGTTTTTTTATATGATTTTCACTTTTTAAATTTTAAAGTATAAAACAAAATCGTATTTACTTCAAAATATTTTTTAGTTGAATAGTTAGTTTTTACTATTATGTTTTCCAACTTCCTATAAATAATGATTTGTTATACAGGTAGATGCGCCATGAATAAATAAATAAATTGATTGTTATTGCATTACGATCAACTTAAAATTGTTCTTGTACTACTAGTTTATTAAAATAATGTTTCTCTTTAAAATTTGTAGGTACTTATAATTTATAGATATTGATATAAATTTATGTTATTTTTTGTTCTCAATTACCTCAGTACCATTGTGACTTATACATTTTATTCTTATCTCTATGAGTTTTGGGTTTTAGTTAAATTTTTATTAATAGATAAAACTTAAATCAATAAATAAATAAAAATTATGATGAAATATTATATTTTAATGAGTAATCTATCATTATGTCGGTATCAACACCAGGATAATATGAATTATTTTATATTTGTTATAAATAGGTTTTTTGTTTTACTTTTTGGTATGACATTACTTGTTTATCATTACTTTTTTTAAGTACTAGTGCTATTCTCTACTTTTAAAATAATTTTATTTTCAATACTTATCACTTAAGTTTCAAGATCCTATTATGTCTGTTGAACTGTTGTTGAAGTACCTGAATATCTTGTAGTTTTTCAAGCATAAACATAAGTAATGGATTTTTTCTGTGAGTAAACATTGAGTTATTTAGAGAACTAATCAGACTAATTGGAAATAATTATTACTTTGATATAAAAACCTAAAGTAAACTATAGCACATTCTTATAATGTAAAAAATATGTAATGCCTTTTTCAGTGTCTTCTGTTTGCACTCTTGCCACCTACTTGGATGTAGTGTTGACTGTTTAGATTTAAAAAATAACTGGGCATTCTTCCATGTGACATGGTTAACCATTTATGTAAGAAGTGCAAAAACATGTTTTTTATATAAAAAGAACTGGGTATGTTGGTTACATAAACCAAAAGATATAAATCAAATGTTTCAATAAAATAAAACAAGATTATTTGTACAAAACAATCTTCCATAGTCATTGACTTATACAATAATAGGTACCTCATATTTGCCATGCTGTCAAACATATTTTCTTTTCTTTAACTTAAAAATCTAATTGGTACCTTAATTACTTAATAACTTAAAAGGTATTTATAAAAATAATATTTCTGCTGTGTGAAATTAATAACAATTTGAATTTTGAAATACAAAGTGTTGTTTTTATTGAAAAGTTTATTGTATTTCCTTCATTTAATTAGGTAGGTACTTATTATTATTTCTATTTTATAGATATCAGAAATAAAACAAAAAATAAATAAAATGAAATTTGCCTAAATGGGAATTGCAATTATCTTTTGATTTTAAAGTGTCTACATGATATATTTTTTTGGTTTGTATGTTACTTAATTTTTCTATTTGGTGACTACTTTAATTTACAAAAAAAAAATACATTCACAGATTCCTTTCTACAATTTTCAAACTGTTTCCTTATGATAATTGCCGTTGTTGTTACTAAAAATTAAGATGCTATTTTGAATACCAAACAAAGCGAGGAAGTGAGGAATTTATTGTTTTTTTTTTTATTATCTATTAACTTCTCGATTACCGATAGCATAATATCGTATATCATTAGGTATTATTAACCATGTTGCACGTTTGCTATAGATACTGGTTATTAAATTGAACACTGCGTGCTTAGACAACATTGTTTAATTGTTTGCGAGTAATTGATTTAAAATATTTGTTTGTGTTGTTATGTCGAGTTTTACTTGCTTGTTGTTGCTACAAATGCCAATGTGTTATTCATTTAAAGTATGAATTTTACCTACCAATGGTATAGAGGTGAAATTAGCTTTCAAAAATCACCCACAGACTGCAAGTGGTTTTTTTTATTCATAATTCATAGTTTTTTCATAGGTATTTATCAAACATCATTTCTATTTGAGCACCCCCCCTTACATATTGAATTGTATCTAAGCGCATAGTCATTAGTTGTTAGTCAAAAAGCAAACTAAGTGAAATATTTTATTTTTAAAGAGTACCTAATGTTTTTGCAGTCATTTAGATTTTTTGACACAGTTAAATACATTTTTAGCTGTATTTTCACTTGAGTATAGGGCAATAATTAAAAATTGTTGATTCAAGTTAGTGGAGCGTTTGGGATTTTGTTTTGAGTTGTTTGAGTAAACATAATTTGGTATTTAACTACAACTGTACAATTTGTAGGTCTTTACCATGTCAAAATTAATTTTTAAACTTTTAACTAAACTAAGGTACCATTGGTTGTATAAATAGGTATTATAGCTAGTATATTTTATTTTATGAGTTCTTGTATTTATAGTATAGTCAATGTTTAAACTTTCACTTTATTAATTATATTGAATTATATTTTTTTCCCAAAAATTTAAAACTGTATTGAATATTAACATTTTAGGTTCTGTGTGAAGCAAACTATGTATTGAGCTTAGCTTTTATTTCTTTTATCTGATTATATTTTCAAGTAATAGAACTGTTATTAATTAATTTTGTAATTCTACTGAATTACTTGGATCTTTATAAATAATATCTCAAAAACTATATAGTATTTTGTATAATGTAGTATTTTGTTGTGTGCGTATCTTTTGTTTTTGGCAATAACTCCGCTGAAAATTATTTTAATTTATCGAAAAGTTAACGATTTAACACATTTATTGTATACGGGTGAAGTACTTAAGGTATTTTGGGCTTGTTAGGTCCTATTCTACCTATTTTTAACTGATTACATAAAAAAAAGAATAGTTCTCTTATTTTCTCTTTTTTTTTTTTTTTTTTTTCTGGGTTTTACTCAGGCGGTGTCTTATTTTTAATCAAACAAAAAAGTTTTTTGTATACAGTATACACACTACGCAATTGCAACTTATGTTTTATTGTTAATATTATTATGATAATATTATACATTTATGTTCAATAAAAGTGAACATTATTGTAAACATTTTGTTTATGGGTCTGACTATCATCGGAATTATTACGCAAAAACAGGTCCTACACGTATACTTTAAGTAGAAACTAGAAAAAAAAGTTTTGTTTGTTAAATTTTATTTTAAAGAAGAAAAGTTTATCTGTAGTGTTGTAATGTTTCTACTTCTTTTGGTCACCGAATTTGATAACTGTACATTATAATCAGTTGAAAAGTTTACAAATATTGAACATAAAATGAACATTGAATTAACATTACTCTTATGTTTCATGGTTGAATCATTACATTTTTGAAACATATTTATGTTTGCGAAAACATAAAAATGTCGCGTTGTACCTAAACTCTTTATCTGAAGTAAAAAAAAAAAAAAAAAATGATCATTTTAATATGCTTATAAATTGCAGAATAAATTTATTCCATGCAAAACCTGTTTTTACTGTACACTGAAAAAATACATTTCACGTTCGTGCAGTTACACAAGGTAGGTTAGGTTGACATGGAAATAATTTAAAATAATTTGAAATTTACCTTGAAAATAAAATTTAAAATGTTAAATGTTTGTATGTGTATATGCTTTAAAATTGGCTACACAAAAACACCTAAAAACTTTCAGTTATTTTAAGTTGTACTTAAACTATACTATATCTAGTTGAGTTATACGATTTGAGTATCAACTGTCCCACAGTTTATAACTTAACTTTGTTGAGACCGGTTTAGTGTTTGTTATGACGTAGGCACTTAGAACAATATTATATTTTGAGAGATTTTTTTGAAAGTTTTTGAACGCGGCTATATTTTGTTTTATGTACCTAACGTAACAAAATTTCACGTTTTAGATTGGAAAATTGTCTTAATTACAAAATTTTCGAAAAATAATTTCTCAAGTTCAAACAACTTCCATTAATAGATGTTATAATATGTTGTCCTTAAAATTATATTAAATTCTCAAAACTTTTTCTGGAAAATTAAAGATGAATTGAATTAAAATGACAAAATACAATTGGGTACTTTTAAAATTTTTAAATTAACATGTAAAAAGTTCAAATTTTTTTTCGTGAAAATCTTTAAAATATATCTTAATTATACACAACCTACGTATGCTATGATGTATTTCTTCATAATATTTTAAAGTTTCAAGGCTTTTGGTCAAACAATCTGAGTAAAATATCAATAAAACAAATCAAAATTTGTTAAAACATCGTATTTCGTACATTTTCCGGTTTTTACTCATTTTTCGGGGTAGTTTTTTTATTTTTGAAAATTTCTAAAATTTTTTAAAATTTTAAAACCATTCGAGTATACCGGACGATAAACAATAGCTACCATTAAAAGCTGTCACTAGTGTAAAAATTCGAGCGTTTTTGAAGGAAAGTTACTGCGTGGTTTTAGGACGATTGAAGAAATAAAAATCAGATGTTCCTGACGTGTACCGCACCGCAGCAGTTGGTTTTTCATACGTTATTGTATTTTCGTCTCGAGTTTTCCAAAAATTACCGATCAATTATTTCTATTTTCTTTCAAATTTGGTGCGTGAAAATTATCCGTACGATGTAAAACCATAATTCGCGAACGGAGAAAGAAAATCGCGTCTTTTTATATATAGACGTATGCAGTTCTCCGCCGCCGCCGGTCTCGCGCGTATTTTTAAACTCGCGGCGAACGCTCTGGTTGTTAAAAACAGCATTTTTCAAACGCGCGATATCATCGACGATTTACACGCGAATATACCACGTATAGTTTAAATTATATATACCTACTTAAGCCCTCCGATATGTTATGCATAAAAATATATGATCGTGTTAAACGAAAATAAATACATATTGTTTCGTTGATCGTTTTCAACACGCTTTTCTTTTTTTTTGTGTACGATTGGTACCTATTTTGCGTTAATAACCAAATAGTAACGTACAGCACTCGCATACAGTACTGATCGCGCTACAGAAGCCTAATCGTCTCGATTTTCTGTTGGCAGATTCGCGTAAACGGCTGCGCGTCATGGAAGACGTGCAAAACGCCGAGATCATCAGGCACAGGCTGCAGCGGCTGTGGACCAAGCGCCAGGGCACGATCCCGAGCCACATGCTCGAAATCCGGGACGAGATCCTGGACCGCGGCCAGTGCGCGACGTCCTTTGACGTCCAGGTCGGTATATTATAATATAAATTTGAAGTATTCTAACACATTTTGAATGTCAGCGAAGAATGTATCGTTTTTACAATGGTATGTTTTTTTCTCCTTGAACAACAACTTAATAAAAGCAATAAGGAACGCTCCGATTTTTACGTTCAATACATCTAATGAAAAAACCTTTGGACTCTAGTTGTTTTAAGGGTCTCAAACTTAAAAGTTCAACATTTAAAAAGTACCTAACAATAAAAAAACTATAGGTCAAATTTTACCAAAAGCGTTAAATGTTTTTGTGTCTTTCGGCCATAACTTCCAAATGCAACTAGCTGAAACATGTACGCAATATTGAAACAAGTAAAATACAAGTTTGGTCCAAGTTTCAAGAGATTTCGAAAATGTTTGCTCTAAGTACTTATAGAACTTTAAAATTTTTGAAAATTTCCATTTTCTTTGTGGTTTTTGTTCTATAAAAAATTTAATTTTCGACAAAAAGTTTTGAACGCAAGGTGAACAACAAGTATGCCTCTATAAAAAATTTTGAAAATCTATAATAATATAGTCGCAACTTTTTTTTTAGTCGTTAAATTATGACTTTTAAAACGCCCTGTATTTCTAAGTAATTAGCGCTCGGATTTTAAAGCACTGAATATAATAAAAAATTAAAATCACATTTTTTTTATTGATTAAAAATTAAATTAAAAAAAAGTCGGAATCAGTCTAGGTCGCGTGGTTAGTTGGACGAAGTAGTGACTACGCTTTGGGCGGGTCACCAGTTTAGAAGTTGTGGTTTAAACGCATTATTTTATATCTGAAAGCAACGACGAATCATTGCCTTCGAAAATACGATTCTGAGGCGAGCTCAGTTGTCGATAGTAGTAAGTCCTGGTAAAAACCAAATTTAACTCTAAAGATTCTTCTTCAAAAAACCTGAACCAAGATTCAATAGTTGAATTTATTAAAATCTATTTTTCAAACTCTTAACTGTAGTAAAGTATCTAAAACTAGTACAATCAAGTGTAAATGACAAATTTTTACAAACTGATACTAATGAATAACCAATAAAATATATATATATATATATATGATATAAATTTAAAGAAAACACACCTGGAAAAACAGATCAGAGTACCTATGCAATACAATTTAATCGTACCAATTGCTTTAAAAATGTATGTAGTTGATTATGCGCAAAATTCCATAATATTAAATTTTAAAAAGATCAAATTTCTATCCCCTGTTGAAAGCATAAATTGTATTATTTTAATAAAAATAAAAGGCTGGGGTAAAAATGTCCAAACGACCTATCTAGATGTTTTAGATTTTAAGTCTAGGAAGACATTTTTATTTTTGTTGAATTTGAATTGATATCATTGAACCCCTCATGAATTGTGTTCATACGTTAATCCGACGTTTTGTTTGCCAGATAATTTTTTTCTCCATATTTTAAGTGGTCGCTCACATTTCTGAATGAGGTCCTACTATATTTTTTCAACACAGTGACATGAAATATGTAAACTGGCATATATTATCAAAGAATGTGTTTTTTCAAAACTGGTTCTATTTGTAAAATTTGCATTCGACACGAATGCGTAATTTATTTGACAGTAAAAATGTATTGATCATACATTCGTACAATATTAATTCAATCTAATAAGTTTACTATTTGATTTTCTACAATTGTTTTTTTTTTTTCATATTGTTAAATTGTATAAACAGCTACAATTTTAGTTTCCCACTGTCAAATAAATAATTTCATTTTGTGTTACCCATTGTGCTATAGTTTTTTAACACATTGTGGGCACCTTAATATTGATACTGATTAATAATTATAAATTATTATTTGAAAACATTTTAATAATAAAAAAACCATGTTAGTAAATAAAATAAATGATGAAACTTGTACAATCCAGATTACTAGATCATTAAAAAACTAAACTACACAAAGCAATTTTTTAAATATCTTAAAAACTTCGCTGATATTCTGTGAATTTAATTTACCTTTTTTAAACTGTTGGGACTTTAAATTCAATATGTTTGCTAAACAATGATCATTATTACTCATATTCTCAATTATTTTTATTTTTATTTTTTTTTTTTGATCATCTAATGCATTTGTTGTGTTCTCTGGTGATTTGTAACTATCACACTATCAAACTGCATAGCCGCTGTAAAATACATTTTATCATGCTATTGAAAAATTGTTAGAGAAATGCTACAATAACTTTCACCCAAGTACATATTATGTCACATTTAAGTGACTGGCGATTCATGAAACATTATTGTCAGTGGGTAAAAATTTGTTTAGTTTGTAAAGCAGTAAGAGCACGGGACCCTTAGCTATCTTGCCAGACTTAATAGTCTCAGACCGTGTGAATGCCTGTTGTCTATATATAAAATTTTATAAAAACTGAAAATTTATTTTGAAATGCTTTGGACTGAGCTTAGAATAGTTTACTTCCATTTATACATATTTATAACAAAATTATTGTTTATATTTATGTTTGATTATTACCTGCATATTCTACATTAATTTACCTATTTTTATACTAATTAATTTAACTATTTACAACCACGATTAAAGATCTTAAATTGTGTTTACAACTAATCTGATTTTTGACTAAAGTAATGTACACTTTTTTTTAATGTAACAATTTTGTTTATAATTAATAAAAAAAAAATATATTTTTCAACAAAATATACATTGCTAATTATGCTTTATAAAATATACTACCAGTGGCTCTTTCTGTTGAATTATCTTATGGGTTGATTAAAAATGTTATTATTTCCATAGATTTTTAAAAATTAAAGTTTCTATTTGATTTTCAATGCAGTAACTTTTAAAGAAGGTATTTTTAGTGTTTTGTTTTTTTTGTGTTTACTATATTTTGTCACCTACCCAAAAATAATTGATTGTACAATAGAATGTGTATTCTACAAAAACTTTTAAGAATAATAAAAATAAATAAATAAATAATACTCTAAGAACATAATATTTTCTACCTTAGCTCATAACAAACATAAAAAGTGAATGTGAAAATTTTTTTATTTGGACAAATTTTGTTTAAGGTCGTTCACTTATATTTACATTCTACATCATGCTTAGTTCATTTTATTGGTTTTTACTTTTATATTATAACATGTAGATACCCTATTGCCTGAATGTTGTGTTGGCAAAACGCCTAAAACTGTTGCACGCAATTCATTTCATTTCAAATAAACTTGCACAGCTTCTCTGGTAAGTAATAATAAACTGACTGAACATTTTTTCTTCTGATCTGTGTTATTCTGCTTATTTATAAATAGGTACTACCAAATGCATCTCTGCGGTAAAATGCTGTTGAAAATTGAAGGAGCTACTGGTATATTCCTTAAGAAAACAAATTCACAAACAATGATCATTGATATATAATCTTATTTATATATTATAGTGTATATAATAATTGTTAACGTAATTAATTTAAATTTTTGATGATATTAATATTGGAAATAACTCCTAATAGGGAATAGAAGGCTCTATAATGTCCTGTACGCACTCTTAATAGTTGTCATAACGAATCTTTTGTCATTTCAATAATTTAACCGTGTTCAAATATACAATGGAAATTAAAAATGTTTTTAAAGAAATTGTGTTATTTTTATTTTGAGTAACTTTTTTTTTTTACGGATATCTAGTATCTACCCAATATGTCCTATCAGCTTGTGATGATAATAACACAATCTAGTAAATGTAATATTACTACAAAATAATTTTTTGTTCATCATTCTAGAACAATTAGTTTCAGGCACGGTGTATTATACTGTGGTTGCAAACTAAGTAAATTTCTTTGATAAGTCATATATTAATTGCAAATATTGTTTAACACCACTTTTGGTAAAATACTGGTTTATACTTTATGTAAGTGTAAATTCTAGTAAATAAGAAAAATTTTAATTAAATAAAATACATTTTGAACTGGTGTAGTTAAGATTCTAGTAAACATGGGAGTTTGGCCACATGTTTTTCTAATTCAAGTCTAATAACTCCTTATGTTTGATGAGTAATATGTACTTAAAAGGTGTTAATTAGCATGGTATTTAGAACTGAGATTTTCTAAACATCCTGTGTAGTTATATTATTTTATTGTTAAAATTGTTTTTTCTTTTTATTTGTTCCGTTTTTCAAAACGTTTCTAACAAATGTTTGTACTTATAAATATTGTATCTGTGACCCGTGATTTTCAAATACTATTGAAAACTTGATTTTCCAACATTTTAGTAGGACTGGGCCAATTGTGTAACAATCTACACACAATTTGGGGAAAAAAAAAAAAAATCAAGCGTTTCTTAATATTATAGCAAAACATTATTTAACTGTACACATTAAGAGTAGCTACATTTTTTACATAAAAATTAGATTCACCAATTACTTAAAAATACAAACAAGTTTTCATTTTTCTGTTTCAGGCAACCGATGGAGAGTTCCAACTCGAGGATCTCAAGTCCAGAGACGAAATTCGTTACGTGGAAAAAGTTAGTATCCATTTTTTTCAAGTCACCCTTATTGTGCGTATGGTTGGTAGGTTATACTTATTGTCGTGTAAGACGTTGTCATCGGTAATTTAGAAGTTGTTTTGATCATTACATTTAGACGAAACACGCAATAATAATTACTATTGCAATATTACAAAATTTATCACTAAAAAGTACCAGTTTTTTTAAAAAAAAAGTTCTCCACTATTCTCGTCACGAATAAATTACATTATTTTTTATACAAACGATAATAATAACACGTGTTTGCAGTGTGTGCGCATCGGTAATTTCGATCGTTTCGCAGCGAATTCGATTTAATCAAGCTCATCACGAGAAAGCCATAAAACATGGCCATGCTTAAAATATGTCAAATAACAACAATAATTATTATCATTATTATATTGTACACGCTGTGTACCAGTGAGGTTTCAACGACCCATTATTTTTCTACACAAATTAATTGTTCGGTTTTCTATTTCTCGGGGCTTCGGTGTACACCCTCGTGACGTTATTATTATTATCAACTTATAAGCATATAGAACGTATTTTTAGCGTTTCTCGCTGAGTCGTTCTCGTGTGATCCAATAGTGTACACGTATATTTTCCCATCACGTTCGATGCGAACACTAAAATTATTAATAGTTATTATTTTCTGTTCAAAATTTCCAAAAAAAATTCGAGTAATTTAGAAATCGAACTATGAAGTTCATGAACTCCTTTTACCAGAGCCCTGTTCTTGTGAGTTCAGGGTTGGTAAGTTATTGTCTCTTGGTAAGTCGTCATTATAAAATCGCGTTTAAATTGTTTATTAATTTTTACCGTAAGTATACCCAATTGAGTATAATATTATTTGGATACATGCTGTTACGCGTATCCGTGTGTTTTTACACAAATGTTGTACGTATGTGCACAACGCGTTGCGCTGTTACAATTTTATTATTTTTTTTTTTTTTTATTCGTATCACTAAAACACTCAACCGTTTAAAACGATTGAAATTCAATTATATATTGTTTATGAGTTAACTTTTTTTTTGTTTTTTTTTTAATCTACGCTGTTTAAAATACAACAGTACCGTGAGAAACACTGTAGTTTATTGTTGAAATTAATGTACATTTTAATATCACAACAAAGTGGTTACAGCGCAAGTTGTGCACAATACAAAACAGATTGGTTGTGTATTTTTGATGTTTTGGATGTGTATTTTGTAATTTGGATACTACTGTCATCGATACAACGGTGTCTGTTAAAAAAAAAAAAAAACATGTTCGCCAATGTAAATTCTGTTTACAGGACTCATCAGTTACATGCATGGTTTTTATATCCATGACGGACTCCATATTAGCAGAGCGAAGTTGCTTGTGAGTTTTTGTTGCGACTAAAAAAAAAAAAAAAAGTATTGAAATACTATATGGTCAAGTAGCTTTACTACTACTTACAAAAATGTTTATACAACTTTACCTTTGATATATTTACAATTTAACTATTTTCAAACAATGACTTTTAAGTGTCTACTTTTTTTTTTTGAATGTTTTAACTTTTGTTTAGCTATAAATGTTTAAAACTAAATTTTCACTCTCCATGTTTTAAATGCGATAGTTGATTCTGATTAAAAAAAAGGATTAAAAATAAAATAATTCGAGGTATAATCATTGCTATGACCCATCAGTGTTATGAACTATTATAGATAATCTATTTAATGTGCACTGCTAACGATGTAGCCAATTCTAAATTTATTTCTGTGTCCAAAGGCTATCGTCATGGCACAATAAAATTGATTCATTGGGTGATCTAATTTAATGTTACATACGTTTTGAAAAATAAATCTGACAGTGTTAGACAGATCCGCTCTACCACTTGAGTAAAGAATCGGACTCGTGAGGAATTCATATTTTAGTATCAAAACATTTTGTATGTTATTTTTCTTTATTCGATCCAGTTGTAAATTTCCCAGTATTATAGTTTAATTTATATTGTTCATAGACAAATTTTGAAAAGAATTATTTTTTCTGTATAACACTCATTTAAACACAGTAAACCTGTACATACAAATTCATATTCCTAGCAGGAATACCTATGTAACAATCTGTTCACGTAATTACTTTTAAACTATTCGTCCAATTCGATAACACTTTTGTACACACAAATTTATTCAAACACTACCAAATTGTTCCAACTCTTAATATTAATAGAGTAGACATTTGTGATTTATAGTTGACTAAACAAATCACCCTGCCACAAAAATTCACTTTTATTTTATGTCTATTAACTTTTTGACGGTGTTGAAAATCTTGTGTTTTGTACTGCTGATCGAAACATTGTTATCGAAACACGTGTTCACTTAAAGAGAAAAATGAAATTTAGGGTGATCTGTTCAGTTGACTATTTTATAATGCCATCCACAAAAACCTTTTTTTTTTTGTTAGATTTACAATTTTTTGAATAATTATTTTAAGCAATAATTTTAAACATTTTAAAGTTTGTTAAGTAATTAAATTATGTTCCCACATCATGTTTAACATTTAATTCCACGTGTAATACCTACTCATAAAATTTCCTAAAACTATTCTATTTTTAATAATTTGTTTTTAGAAGATTCGGTACGATTCTAAAAATATTGGGTTGGACATTTTAAAAACCATAAATGGATTCTATATTCTAATTATTATCAGCTTCCAACTTTTAATTTACGTCAGTTTAATGTTTACTTTTTACTAAATGTATTTATAAAGTTTTTTTAATTAGATTGTGTTTTTAAATAATGAAGGGAAACTTTTTATTTTGATTACATTACATTTGCATAATTCTTGAAAAAATTGTATGTTGTCCTGTTGTAAGAATGTAAAAATTCATTGAACCTATACAGTTAATATTTTCAATTTTCAAGACATATTCCCACTTGATATTTATCAATTTTTAAATAACATATTTGGTTTGACAAACTTGCCTTATTCAATTAAACTAAACACCGGATCTCCCTATTAAACTCTTAAATAAATTGTAAACTGTTGTAAAATAAAAAACAAAAAATTATTTATTTATAATATTACTTCTTTAAAATGGTCATATGATTCAATGGATTTACATTGTTCTTTAAACATGTATTAAAAAATGTATTACAATTATTACATTTTTGTCATTTAAAATTATTAAAAAAAAGTTCACTGCTCATGTTTAAAAAGTGGAAAATAATTTCCCACAATTTTGCTTATTTACCAGTAAAATAATTATTATGTTTTAAAACATAATTGTGACAACAAATTATGATAAAATATAATTTTATCATTATCAAGTCGTATACTTGTTGATTACAAAAAACTTTTGGAACATATTTAAATACGATTTCGGTTTTATGATGGGCACAAAGATTGGGGCTACCATACAAATATGAAATGCCAATTTTTTGTTTTTTGTCAAATGTTTATTAAGTTTCCACACATTTTAATTGCGTTCTTAATTGAAGCCATATATTTTTATTTTCAGTTTTAAAATATTTATATTTGAATTTTAAAAACATATTAATTATATTGAAGGTTTTTTATTCATATTTTTAAGAAATCATTGTACCACAATAAAAAAAACATACTGTCGCTAAACATGTTATATTCAAAATTGGAATTCAAAGTACCTAACTGATAAAAAAAAAAAAAAAAAAAAATGGAATCACACTGTTCATTGTGCGCTTTAAACATTGGTAGAAAAGCATGTGTGTTTGATAGACTTAAAGACGAGAATCTGACCTAGTGAATCCTGGACGATGCAACTTGAAGCTGTGGCTGCGGAGAAAACCTGGGATCGAGATGGACGTTGGAGATTGTTTGGCTGCTACACCATTAATGTTTTCACTTAAGTTTATCAAGAACACTTGTTTTTCTGCCACCAGCAATGTTGCGCTATCTAAACTATCAAATAATATCAACAGTAAACTTTAGAAATCCTTTGATATCACTTTTATTTTTAAACTATAAAACGTAAATTCTAAAATATTTTTTCTTATTATTTCAGAAATTTTAAAGTACCATACTTAAAAAAATATTTGTTTTTTTTTTATCTGTAGTTAAAACATTAGTTACTAATATTATCTCTTTTAAATCACAATTAAATTACCTAACACATAAAAAAAAAAAATAATAATAATAACAATTTTGGTTTTTAAAATTTGTTTTCAGGAGTTGGCTGATAATTCTGACTCAGATAAAATCAATGTCTCGTCTGCATTCAGCAGCTTAAAAACAGTGAAATCCAATTCTGATCAGAGTGTTAAAGAAATTCCTACAGTTAACTTGGATGGAGCCGAACTCAATGATTTTCCTGCTAAATATTCAGTTCCGGCATTGCAGCTGTACGAATTTGCTGCTGTTGGTATCTGGATTCATCCGACCATTGTTCCTGGATTTAAGTATAAAGTCAGACCTATCGAAGCCAAAGAAGTTAGTAAAAAAATAATATTTTTCATAGACAAAAGTAATAATCAAAATCAGATGTTTAATTGTTTGTTCTTTTGTTTTAGCGTACAAGATTTTTATTTGACAATCGAGCATTAGAGTTGATGAGCATTGGCCGTGGTTATTCTAGACGTTTGACATTTGAGGCCAGTCCAGGGCTATTGAATAACAATGAAAATTACTTCTGGACTGATTCCATGCCTTCTGGTTACGCATTTCAAGTTCATGTTGTATCTGTTGGAGATATTTTCACTGTTTATGATGCAAACAAAGTTGCTGTTGCCTCGTTAGAAGTGACTAAAATCCCGGTAAATTAAGATGACTTTTTAAAATCCAATACTTGTATAAGAACTATCACTAAACAACTAAAGTTTGCGGGTCACTATTATTTTAACCCTCGGACACCCGTGCCTGACTTCCAGACACCGGCAACCGCGGACGGCGCTCCATGTCGACGCCACAGAATTTGATCTAAATTTGTTAATAACTCTCTTACTAATGGTTTTAAAGCCAAAATTTAAATATCTCGTGAATCACTATAAAAAATTTTTTAGAATGTTGAATATTAAATATTTATCATTTCAAATAAGCTCTGTGAAAATTCTCAAAACAAATACGTAGTGTAAATATTTGGTATTATATGTATAATGCCCTGCTTTCAGAGACTCATATCTAAGTTAAAATGGCTTATATGAATTTTATGTCCACAAAGTTTGTAGTTTTTTAATTTTTTTTAATATATTACTATCATAATTTTGAGAAATGTGATTATAAAAACATGAATATTCATAGATAACACTACACTTCACAAACTCATTGTCAACTGAATAAACAATCAATAAATTTGACGTATTGGTGATAAAATAGCCTGCTATTTTTAGATATGATACATGTTTGTTATCGGGCGGTAATACCATGTACTTAAAAGCAATATCAATTTTAATGAATGTGGGGCACGGAGTGCTTTCGTGCGGGTGCGCAAGGGTTAATAAAAATGTTGTGATTTTAGATTCTGAGCGAAGCAAGAAAGCTATTGATTTTACAAAGATGTTTTTTTTTAATTTTTTTTTTTTTTTGTGTCTGTGGCACATGTAGCTCCTAGGGAATTGCTCCAATCTTCAACAACAGTACTTCTTTCCGGTAAAGAATTTTATATCCTTGGTGCATTATTGCTCGTGTTTTTTCGAAATTTTCAATTCCAAAAAAGTTTTTCAGGAAAAACAAAAAAAAAATTTAAGAAAAAAGTACGGAAAACGCATTTTTGACAAAATCAATTTTGTTAATTGGTCATAACTCCCAAAATAATGGTTGGAAAGACTTGATATTTTCACACAATGTTAACATTGGTAATGTACAGGTGTGAGGCAAATTTCAAAACATTTCACAATTTTTTGAGCTAAATATAGAACTTTTACTTAAACTTTAACTTTAACTTTAAAATTTTCGAAAATTTCCAATTTTATTGTCATTTAATTTCAATAAATACTTAAATTTTCCAGAAAAAGTTTTGTAAATTTAATACAATGTTAACAACATATATAACTGTTTGTAACTAAAAAATTTTAAAAATCGTTGGTCACAATTTTTTTTATAGTCGTTTTAATTCTGAAAATTGGCCGAAATTTGTCATTTTTTGTTTTTTTTATTGAAAAAAAATTGTAATTTACACAATTTTATTATTTAAGAATTAAAAATTTAATATGTTATGTAAAACAAAAATGTCTATAAGTATACGAAAATTTCAAAGAAATCGGCCCAGTAGTTTTCAAGAGCGTACAAGAAAAGTGTTGATAAAATGGTGCGTCACACTATAATATTATATATTGTTCATTGACTGGGTGCCGCGCTGGTTTGAATCCCACTCCCGGGAAAAAGTTTTTTGCATTTTTGTTCAAGTATTTTTTTATTTTCAAATCTTGTAATTAACATTTAACCCACATTCTATTGTCCTATCTAGCTGAAATTTTGCATACAGCTTTGTTTAGGATGACAACACGTTAATAAAGTCAGTAAAGGGAGACCCCTAGGGACTAGGATTAGGTTTTTTTTTTTATTTTTGTGATCACTTTTTCTAGTAGAAAAAATGCTTCAATTTTAACGTACATTACCTCAAAAGATAGATAGTTGATCCGAGATGGTACTTTATTTAAAACATTGATTATTTTTTGGTTCTGAGGAAAAAACGAAAACGATCAAATTCCCAAAAATACTCCGTTTGTCTTGAAATTTATATGTGTCATTAAAAAGAGTTTAAAAGTTATCTGCTTAGTTTTCAAACTATTTTGATTATTTTTAAGGGAGTAATGGAACTTGGGGAAAACAAATAATTACGGGAAACTTGTTTTTTTTACATCGTTTTAGATGTTTTTGATCATAACTTCCAAATTAAAGATTGGACCAAGCTGAAACTTTTACACAATACCAAAATAGGAAAGATACAGATTTGACAACAGTATTTATTGTTAAATTTATTTTTACCACGACATATTCTAGACAACTGAGCACGCTCAGAATCATATTTTTGAAGGCAATGATTTATCATTGCTTTCAGAAATTAAATAATGCGTTTAAACCACAACTTCTAAACTAGTGACCCACCCAAAGCGTAGTTGCTACCCCGTCAAACTACCCACGTGACCTAGACTGATCCCGGCACTTACTTCTTATTTTTTTAGAATGCTCAAAAAGAAATTAAACATGAAGTAATGGATAATGGAGAGGTGAAAAAAAGTGTCGAAGTGAGCATGTTGTGCAAAGTTGACTGGTTTTATCGAGAATCAACTGCTATAATACCCGTAAGTATTGCATTCATTTCTAATTTATTTATTCGTAAGAACATATTCCCAATTTAATTCTGATATTAACTTGACTTTGGCTAATCTTAAACTCACTAAGTAATAACATTACTATGTCGTAATATTAAATAATAAGAAAAAAATATCCTTATGTCTTAACTTAATTTAAATTATTAATTTATTAATAAGTACCTAACCTTGGCCTTATTAGATCAAATGTATTTTTATATTTTTTAGCTGTTAAGCTAGGAAACCCTAGAATAGTTTGCAAACTGTAATGTTTTTTACTTACATGGACGGTAAATTTTTACATTTCACAAATAATATATTGGCTATTCAAGTTACTTATAAGAAAAAAATTTAATGAAGTGTGTTTTATTTTATCTTGGTCATACGTAAATAACATTATGCAAAATAAATTACTTGAGTACTTAAAACAGTGAATAATAAACCTGGTAGTTATATATTGTTTTAAAGATTTTTAAAGTTTTAAACACATAATTTTACTAATTAATTGTTCAAAATAAAATAACTTTTTTTTAAATAAACTTTCACTCAAGTCACATAAAAACTCGCTAGTGGTTTATGACTTATAAGTGTCTAATAAGTTCTTTGTAATCTCTGTTTAAGCTCAAACTTAGGGTTGACCCTAAGCTTGACGTTGAAAATCTAAGTTACAATCGTAAATTCTAAATACCTCATTTTCTCTTTTTATTCATTAACTAATGTTAAATGTTTTCTATGATATTCAACAGGTCACTGGTATTGCTGTGGCTTCTAAATCATCATGCAAATCTGCAAAACTTATAAAAATATTAGATGCTTCCATTGGAGTTATCCCATGTCGAGGTTATACTTTAATACCGGGCATTGATAATAAACAGAGACAGTTGGTGTTGAACGGCTGCAGTGTTGATGATGCGCCCACAATGTATATAATGACTGGTTTAGAACCGTACGAACTGCCCGTTATTGGTAAATATCACAAATCCAAAATCATAATTTTGTATTACAGTGTAATAATGCTCTACTGGTTTTAGGTACTTATGTCGACAGAAGAATAATTCCCGGTTTTCATTATAAAGTGCATCCGATTGGGCACAAAGATTACTTCTTTGAAGGCAATGCCTTACAGTTGGTTAACATTGGAATGGGATATGGAAAACGTATTACGTTCAAACCGAACGGGCACAGTCTCAACAACAACACAAACTTTTTTTGGAGTGACTCGTACCCAGAAGGATACGGATTCCAACCTCAGGCTGTATTTTGCGGCATGAAATTTGACATCATGGACGCCACTCATCGGATTGGCGAAGCCACGGTGTTCCGCTGTGACAATCCTCAAATTGAGCACAATCAATGCTTTGTATGCAAATCATTTTATTTCAAGTTATTTGCGTGTGGTTAACAAACTGAACTTTTAAAATTTTAGGAACCTGGCCAAAATGGAGTGACTGTGATCAAATTCATCCACGTGGACGTCACGTGTCAGATTATGTTGAAGAGTGATAAATCTGATATGGACAGTCAATCCATTCGAGTTTCTGGCACTGCAGTTGTAGCAAAATACCCCAAACAAAATGAAGCAAAACTGCTCTGTATTGAAAATGTTGGTCTTAGCTCCAAGCTTAACTTGGTGTTTATGAACCAAAAGTCCCACATAATTTTTCAAGCTAAATAATCACGTTTATAATTTCAGCTTAAGCACTTAATGACAAACTTAAAAGGGTATAATTTAAATAGGTTATAACCTATTTACACTAATATTTTTTTGTTTCTTTTTCAATTAATAAATGTGCCATTTTCGAAATAAAATCGTTCAAAATCAACTGTCGATTAAAAAAAAAATTTCTAAAAAAAAAATATGATTGTAAACTTATGAAATAATTATTACGTAGTGCAATTTATTTCCGTGTGAGACTTAAGTATGTTATTTATTGCAGGGTCTGCGTGCTAAGCAACGATTTATAAATAATTATTATAAGTAACAGTATTCCTTTATATTGTTATATTGTATGAATAATTATTTGAACTGATTATTTGATAATCTATGAGGAGAGCACAATTATTATGTATTTGGTTTTCTATAGTATAGTTATAATAAATATGTTAGAAACACATTTTCTTGTTTTATACCAACATTATTTTTTTTTTTTATAATTTTATTTAGTTAATTTTTTTTTTTATATTTTACATACATTTTTAGTCTACTGTTGACGAGAAAAAAATACTGATTTCCGTTATAAATTTTACTTCAAATATTTCAAGTATTACTTATTTGATGTTTTTGATGACTGAATTCAATATTTAAAATGTTAAAAATGTTTTATTGTACTTATCATACTAGGTTTTTAAAATCTAAATATATAATACTTTATTGGGATTATTAAGAACGATGTGTTGTCTTTTGTTAGCAGATTATGTATTCATAGTCATTACTGATTTGTTGTTTGATTTTGAACGAACCAAATACATTGTGGGACCATATGTTTGTTTTAAAATTGTGAAGGTTCAATGCAGTTTATTCTCTATAGTAACCCCAAAGTTAGTGCTTGCGCAATTTTTCCTTTTTTGTACCTATACAAAATTCAAAGTGATGTCTGTTGCCCTATAAAACACTAAATGTTTATTTCTAGTTTAATATAATATAGTTCATACACTAGATCCGGGTTTTGTGGCTAAGCCTACTTACCACCCACCTTCTATTAACGACTAGGCCTTACTCAAGGGGAGTAGCAGTGCGACGTGAATGACGAGCCGGAACTCTGCCGATCACGCCGAGTCGTCATATGGACCACCGGCACCGAGTTGCCTCGTACCATTGCAGCGCCGGGAATGGGACTGAATCCCCGGTCGCCCCACCTAGTCTGGTGGATTTCCTACTATCTAGCGCCGGTCCCACAGCCACCACGTTTCGGCCGAGGTAGGCACCTCAACCTTGCGGGGCACCGCGCGCCGAAGCCGGTCAAGCCGACCCGGCGCCCGGTGGGGCTCCCCGCTCCCGTGGTACCGACTGGGTTTAAGGTTGACATCGGTTGGTCAACCCGTGTCGCAATGCCACTCCCACTATTTTGGCGTCCCTGCCGGCTAGTGGTGGGCCAAAATATATAGTTCATACAATGCTATTGCATTGTACTTATTATACTTAAGCTTTACCGTCAGTGGGCGGCGAATGCCAAACCATTTCTTTCCCAATTCATTTTTTATCAACAAAATCTCCATAACACACATTTTATTTGCGCATTCATTTCGGTATTTAATAATAATACTTGAAACTTAGGGTATGGAAGTATGAATAGAAAAGGAATTTAAGTTACAAACACAATTCTAGCAGAGATAATAATTAAAAATGTATCGTATTTGTTTTAACATTAACTGGTTCACATACAGTGATGGGCGTGATAAAATATTTAAAACGCTTTGATATTAATTTATACCAAGGTAGGTGTGATTATGATCTATGAGGAATTGAATTCCAGTTTAAATTATACCGTTGTACGTACATTATCCGGGATAGTTCTGTTGTGACAGATATGAAACTGGTTACAAGGTGCACATATTTTTTATTGATTTGTCGACATTTGACGTTTATGAAAGATTAATTTTGTTAGTGCCAAAAATGTTTTTTTTTTTAATTGGGTATAGGTGATAAAACTTAAGTATGTTTAAAACTTGTTTGGAAGGAAATCGTACACCAACAAATTTATGGCGGAAAATGTCAAAGTTTGTGAGGGTTTGGATCCGCCAGCAAAGTAAACCTGTTGGGCGGTGTGCGTATAACCCCAGTATCGCCTGATTGGCATAGTACAACCAACACCATAAAATGTACGTAACATTAAGAATTTTGGATGTTTGGCCATCTTATGTTTTTAAACTTTGCAACAATTGCTTTAATAATATTACGGTGTAAAAGTTGTACCGTGTTTTGAAAATATTTTATCAAGGTTTGTCTGAGTACTATTGGAAATACATTCTCCGAGTTCAACACGCGGGTGACAAAACTCACCAACGAGTCGTATGACCAGAATGTTTGAAATTGAAAAGCGTACTTTTCAGTGAGTTCAAAATAAATGTTTATAAATTATGATTTTTTCGGGTTCATAAACAACGTGGTTTGTCGAAAACAAAAAATAGTGGATACGTTTATTTACCTAAAAAAAAAAAAAACAAAAACAAGTTTCCGAAGTCATTTGTCAGGTTCGTTTCATTTGTCGTTGTCTTCCGATTTCGACGCAAACGATTGAATTGGTAATGGGTAAAATCAAATTTATAGTTCAATTCAACATGACTGTGTATATTTTTTTTTTTTTGACAACGTATAATTAAGTAGGTACTCTACTTCTGTACTAGCCGACGAAATAAACTTTTTTAAAATTGATCGTTTCGGTTTTAAGATTTTTTTAGAAACAAGATCAGCAGCAAAGTCATAGCGTAAAGATGAAATTTTTTAAAAAAAAATTTGTGGGACCCCGAGAAAGGAGATTGTAATTCAAAATTTGCGGTCAGATGTCGCACCGTAACCGCCGGTTGTGACCACCGGGTCGCGCGGTAACCACCGACGACGTATTGATAACGGTGGCGTGGTGATAACAGATAACGGACAAAAGTCAAAAAATCAAAAATTTAACTTAGCAATCGCGATTCGACAGCGTAGGGATTCTTTTTAAAAAAAAATTGTTCACCTACCAAATTGCTAAATCTACAGCGAGATCAACAAACGCTCGGCATCGTTGCGACTGTCAACCTTTTCTGGCCGTCCGGTAAGTAATTATCACTTTTATTGGGGTTTCCGCAGTTCCAAATTCGAAAACGTACCTAATCGGAGGCGTATTAAATCGTCGGGGAAAGGATATTGGGGTCCGGCTATTCCGAGCGTAACGTTTCTCACAATTGTTTGGTTAAACTGTAGTTTTCTGTTCGTGTAAAACTTTGGAAAATCTCTTGATTCAAAGTAGACGAATAAATAAGACGTCCATATCTATTCCTAAATAAAAAATACGCAACTATAGCCAACCGGGTTACCCGATTCCGTCGTGTCGCGTTTTTTTTTTCCAGCAGACAATTATCGACATTACAATGGGAAATTTTTTTGTTGTGAAAAAATCCTACCGGTATTGTTTTCGATCGATCAACGTCTGTACGATTTCTGTGTCTGCCGGAAAACTGGAACTTTTACTGTCGGGCATTTCGCCGCAGCCCTGTACTGACTGCCTGCCTTAGCCACAAAACTCAAGTGTAGCGTAACCTGAAAATTGGCAACCACCTTACAACTGTAGCAGTAGTATATTAATAGAAAAAATAATTGGGGATACGACATGTTTTTGAATGCAACAGAAATCTGTAAAATAAGCTTTTGTTTACTATTAATCTGGGCTCGGTGCACTAAAAATCATTAAAATAGGTGTACACTTTAAAAAAATTAAAATAGGTTGGTAGGTATGTTTTTTAAAAAACAAAATAATATTTAGTGTAATGTGCATTTATTATTAAGTTGATATTACATAAACAGGTATTTCTCCTATTTGGTAGTTTGCTAGTATTGATACAGAATAAATTAGATTTGATCTAATCAGTGGTATTTATATGATTATTATAACTTCTGGTTTGGTAAAAACTACAAAATATTAGTTGTGTACTTACTTATTAACATAATATCAATTGTTTTTTAAAATTTGATTTTTATTACTTATATTTTTTTTAACCTAGGTTTAAAAATCTTAAAGATTAAAAATAAAACTACATACCTATTTCATTTAGTAAGTACCTACATTATTCCAATTAAAATGTTTTTTTCTATAATCAAATAGCATTGTGCACATCTTCATTGTCAATCAATGTAGTTTTCATTTATTTTTGGATTGATCAATTTAACATTTACTGTTGCTTAACACATTAAAAAATGCATAGTTGCTGTAATATTTAAGTCACACATCTATAGCTACATTAATTTTCTCTGGTAAATTTTGTAAAAACCAATTTTAATAAAAACAACAGTCTTTTGATTTGATTTATAATAGTTATTTTGAAATTAAATTGTTCTGAAACTATTTGTCACTTATTGTTAATTTTTCATAACTATTTTTGATTAAAAAGATATTTCAAACAAATTACTTACCTTAATTGCTCGCTTAAATGTACCTACCATAATTTTTTTTTTAATCTAAGACATTACATATACTTTGTTCAGAGTGGAAACGCGCCAATATTGGTCATGTAGACTTACAGCTAAACAATTTCTGAAGCACAAATTCTCAATCGTTATCCTCCCAAATTTTTGAATATTAAATTTTTAAATGTTTTGGTTGTTTAGGCATGGAATCAAAGTCTTGGAAATCACTAGGTTGTCAATCTATATTCCTAAAATCCGCTCGTTCTCTCACTGGACAGAATACAGATCGGAAATCTAAATTATAATAACTATAATTATTATATCTAAAATAATATTCATGTTTATAAATTATAATTAAATATTATAATAAATATTATATTATAATTAATATTATAGTCATATAAAGCACTACAAATTTTACAATAAAATTTATGAAACTTAAATCTCTCTGCTTTTATAAACATTTGGTTTATGCAATAAAATTAATAAGTTCTTTTCAAATGCCACCCATAAAAATCTTCAGAGAAACAATTTAAAGTTACTATTTTTATTAATTTATACTAAATTTATCTTCAATATATTCTATTCACTGTAATTGTATTTGGGATTATACTAAATAGTTTACATTGTGTTAAATGTACCTAAGTAGGTCGTGTATTATTTGTGGTATACAGCACTCATTGTCACATTTTTCCGGTACTTGTATTAATAACTGTTAGTTTTATTAGGCTACCTATTTGAAATATTATTAAGGTCTTATTATTTATAACAACTTCAAATTTTAGTTTGTAATTATAGGTGAGTATGAGCAAAAGAGCCAAGACAACTCCAAAAGAAGAATTGCCTAAAGGATTTATTTTAGTAGATACCAACAAAAATGAATGGAAAATCAAAAACATTATTGGTAGCGGAGGTTTTGGATTTGTTTACTGTGGTTAGTAAAACTCAATTATAGTTGCTAGTTTTTAAAATTCTTATAATAACTGATAATTTTTATTGCTTACCTTTTATACTTAGGAATCAAAAACAATGAACAAATTAAAAACGAGTATGCTATTAAAACAGTAAGTAATTTGAATGGATGATAATTACCTACTATATTATTATATTTGTGCGTATGTTATCAGAATACTTTGAATATATTTTAATCAAATAAAATCATTTTTTACTGGTAATTAATACACTTTTATAAAATTTATTGGTAGTAATGTTAGTTTTTTGTATGTTATTTCCTGCATAAATCACAAAATAATTATTAATGGTCAAAAAAATGTTTGTAGGAAAACATGGACAGTGGACCACTATTTGTGGAACGAATGTTTTACCTCAAAAATATGAAGGAAAAAGGTATTGCACTCGTCAATTTTATATGATAAGAAAAAGTAAAACTTAATTTAATGATTTTCTTATTATTTTATGTAAAGACGTTGAGAATTGGATATCAAAGAAAAAGTTAAAAGATTTACCGTTGCCTAAATTCTATGGTTTTGGAAGTGCTGTGTACAATTCTAACCAATACAGGTTTATAGTCATTGAAAAGTTTGATAAAGATTTGGAGGCATTTCTAAAAACTGTCCCCGTCAAATTACTTCTAGGAGCTGTGATTAACATAGTGCGACAAATTGTGAGTAGCTTTTCTATTGTTTTGTCTCATTATTAAAAAATGAAATCTAAGTGTTCTTTTGTTTTTAACTGTATATTTTTTTATAGATAGATGCTTTAGAGTTTATACATGAATGTGGATATGTTCACTGGGACATTAAAAGTCAAAACATTTTTATTGGGAAAGAGCCTAAGCAAAATCACGTGTACTTGGGAGATTTTGGTATGGTGACAAAGTATAAAACTGAAAATGTTGCTCCTGATAAAAAATGTGCGAATAATGGAACGTTAAATTATATTTGTTTGGATGGCCATATTGGAAGTAAGGTTTGATATTAACTCTAAAGCTATTAAAAAAAATACTTATGTATTATATTTTAATTCTCGATTAGTATGATATGTACTTTGATTTTTGTATGCTCCTCTGGCATAAAATTTTTAATTGCTTTATTCAATTAATTCTTAATTTTTAAATACTGATTTTTAAGTTGTATAAATTGTTTCAAATGTATAAACCCTAACTTTATTCATTTCAAAAAGTAATATTTTCATAAATAAATTTTCTTTTTAATTTTTTGTTGTTTGATTGATTATAATACAATTATTATAATTTGTGATTTGTGATCACACTGAATCATATCTATGTAAATAAGTTTTTTGGTGTTTTTTTTTCATTTCTTATGTGTACAATGTTGTATTATTTAGTTAAAATAATAACCAAGATAAATATAATGGTAATATTAACCAGTTAAGATACTTAGAAATATAAATATAGGTCAACATTAAATATAAATCAAGGCGTAAACATTTTACAAAAAGAAAACTATTGGGCTTCAGGAAATCCTTTCTTTTTATTTTATTTTTCTACTTTTTACTTTCTAAATTATAATACAAGCATGGATAATATGTATGTATTTATTAGTATTTGTCATCGTAAAACGATAGGATAGTCCAGAAATTATGACAAAAATTTGGTGACCGTTCCTCTAAAGTGAAAAAAAAATCTTCCACAGTCCCTTAAACATTTATACAAACGCTGTTAAGCCTATAAAGAAATGATGAGAAAAGGCTATCACACAAAACGGTAGAGCTAGAGAAGTTAAAAAATTTGACTTTGGAATACCCAAAATTATCCATTTTTTATGTTTTACCCGAGTCAGTACCAGGTACACCAACACTAGTCTTAGAGCAATCCAACTAAAACGGATTATTGGGGTTTTTGTCATTTAAGAGTAGTTTTTAGGGTTGAGTTGATTTAGAGTTTGTATTCTTCATCAAGCCTTATCTAAAGGTTTTAAGTCTTAGATCAGTGTCTCTAAGTTCATACCCTCAGAAAAAAATTATAAAAATAGAGGAGAGGAGAGTTTTCCTCGTCCATAATTGGGTTTTTTTTGTCATATTTAAGTTTTTTGTTACCTGACTTTTGTAAACTATGCAAAATTTTAGCCTAATGAGACAATGGAAAGTGGGTTAAATTTTAATTACTACAATTAACACTGACAGACAGACGGGTTGTTAAAATTAAGAAAACCATTAAAAAAAATTTTGATAGTAAACTTGCAGTAGGTTTACAATAATGACAAAATAATTGTAGATAGTCTTAACATCATAGAGTGATCACTCGTGTTTAAATAGAAAATGAGATTTAAGACGAGCTTAAAATAAAAAAAAGTTGACCAAAACTTTGTTGCTTTTTAGTAGAATTTGGTATATACTTTTAAACTTCATGATTGTTTTAAAAGTAATATAATATAATATATTACGACATAATAATTTATAATACAATACAGTACAAAACAAAAACACTTATTTTTTAAGCGTCACAAATCTAAGAAACTTATCTTAGAAGTATATTTTTCTGGAAATTTATCTCTTATGAGAGGTTATGGTTTTGTTTTTTATTCTAGTTACCCATTTTAAAACACCTATTTGACATGGTTGTTGTCAGCATGTCATTTACAGTAAAAAATTCAAAAGTTTTCTTACATTTAAAAATTGTGTTTTAAAACTTTGTTTTCCAGTGCACACTCGCCGTGGTGATTTAGAAAGTCTTATGTACAATGGCTTAGAATGGCTGAGATTAGACTTGCCGTGGAAAGGCAAAACATTGCCAAATACTATCAAATCCAAAAGTCAAATGAAAGATGTCATTTTGGCTGCTAAACCAAAAGAGAAAGTTTATAACTTTGATAGTGTACCACATTGTGAGTATCATCAGCTAATACTAAAAATAATACCTTCAATAGAATTCTTTAACTTTTCTTAAAAGAGAACTCGATGTCTTGAATGTAGTGCCCACGATTATTTTCTTCTTCTTTTTCTACTTTTTCCACTAAAGCATCTTAGACCAGTAAGGCCCATTACCGCAACAACAAAATCCCTCCACCTCTCCTTGCCCATCAACACTTTCTTTGCATGTTCCACCCAAATCATCCTGAGTTCTTGATTTTACTAGCCCAACGTTGTCTGATGCGTCTTATAAGTCGTTTTGTGGCTTCTATTCCGTTATTCTCCCCAGTAACCCTTCAGATCTTCACACATGACCGGCCTATCTCATTCTACTAGTTTTCATAATTACTGTAATATTAGCTTCTCCATTAATTTTCTCGACTCTTAATTTGTCCTAACTTCAAATTGATCTTTATTATTTTTTGGTCCAAAATTTTTCCATAGTATTTGTTTAGCAATGATGTCAAAATCAAATAATATCTGATTGGATACAGGTTAAAGTTTATTATCTATTTTACAGTTGATTTTATACTTAACAATTTTTTTTTTAGTTTTTTTATTTAGATAATTTTGGTTCCAGAATGATTTGTTAAGACAAAACACTCAATAAAAAAGTTTTTTCTATAATTTCTTTTTTCTTATAGTAAATTTACCAAAGTGCTACATTTTATTTTAGAAATAATTTTAAATAAGTTAAAAACTTTTGAAAAGTATTCTAAAAATAATGTTCAACCTGTACCAGGGGGATTTCGGTATGAAATCCGTTTTTGTTTTGACGTTAAATCATTGTAGGGTATTCGTTGTACATGAATTTTCTGATACAACTAACTTTGTATTATTCTAATTTTTGTTCTTAACTTGATAAAACCATTTTTTTGGTAGGTTTAGAGCTGATAAGTTGAATTAAAGACAAGAACCTAAACACTGTTTTTACATGATAATTTGGCAAATATATATGTTTTTGTAATTTTATGTCCGTTCAAAATTGATCCAATATTGTCATAATTTCTATATTTCAATTATTATTTATTTCTTTAAAAATAAATATTTTCAAAAATTATCTTGTAAAAACTTAGAAGACATTATAACGAGTTCAGAATGCAAATTGAACTAGTATATCACTATTAATTTATGGAACGGCTAAAACCATTTTTGCATCATAAAATCCAGTGCAACAAAAATCCTTGTTTGGTTTTTTGGTTTTTATGATGTAATTTACTAAAACTTAATGGTTTTAAACTGTAATGTTACTATGTACTATTTTTTTGTCTTTTGTTTGAGACAAGCTAAATTTGTTCTCATTTGGTTATAATAGTAATTACCAATACCCTAAATAAATAGAGTTTTTTTGTAAGATTTTAAATTTTTTAGGTTACTTCAAAGCTATGAAAATTGTGTATGAAATGAAACCTGCCGACAAGCCAGATTATGCAGATTTAAAAAAACTGTTAAAACAGTATAAAACTGAAATAAAATAGAGAGTAAAATGGTTTTATTTTTTAGAACAGAAAAAATGTATATTTATTGTATACTACAGGTTTAATTTGTTATGTATTATAAATTTAATCTACATATTTTATTTAAAAATAATTTTTGTATAAACTGTATTTTTAAGTATCAGTATTTTGTGTGGTATCCTATACAAAAAATATTTTTGGAATTTTATTTAGTTTTGAAAAGTTATTGCTTTTTCATAAAAATAAGTCTGTTGAAAATTTGTATTGTTTTGTAATCCTCATTAATATTATTTTCGATTATAATTAATTACAAACTAGAATTTAAGATTCAAAAATTATATCATATATTAAAACGAGATGGTTATAAGGTAAAAAAAATTTATTACGAACAATGTATCATGTTTGTTTTATGGAAAAAGATTATACTTGTTAGATTTACTGAACTAATAAAGTGATACCAGACGTGATAAGTGAACCATTTTTAATTTAATTATGAGATGACATTACCCTAGCCATGTTTTTTACTATGCAAGTCAACCGCAGGGTGAGCGCCATCTGCGTTAAGCTCGGGACGATCTTGGTAAAGAAAAGGGTCGTCCACTCGTCCATAATATTACGAGTTCGACTATTTTCGAATTTTAGTTCAATTTTCGAAAATTGAACTGTTAGCTCCATCACTACTTTAGTTGTAAGAAAAATAGCTTTTTTTAAACTATTTAATTCAATGACGAGACATAATTAAGCTGCCTACTGGAGTACTCAATATCACAATTTGGATAGTACGATTAAAAGAACTTTACCGAAGTTTTTACTTTTATTAAATTTGTTACTGTAAAAGTGTGTGTTAGAAACGTTTGACAAACAAACCCACCTCCAAAAGTTTCTGAATTTTATGTCGTCTATGGTGGTAATCGACAAGTTATCAAATAGCTCCGGTGGCGTGTTTAAGTGTGTTTGAAGGGTATGGCCAACAAGCAAAATTAATTTTGTGTCTTCTAGTAGTTAGAATATGATTCTTTAAAATTTTCGAAATTTTAACATTAACTTAAACTTAAATATTTATTAGCTAGGTATTTTATCATTTAAATAAAATGATTAAAATATTTTATTAGACAATGTAGTTTAAAATAAAGTTTATTTAGTTGTCAATGTTACGATGAAATAATCTTGGCTTAACAATTTAACAATAATATACATTATATCATCAAAACAATATAATCATATTATATTATTAGTTATATTACATTAAGGGTGTTGGTGCCGGTGCGTTTTAAGTACAAAAACACGTCTCACTGGAAAAACTCTCACGCCCTGAAAAATAGACGGATTTCGATAATTGTTTTTTTTCTTGTTTGAAAAAAGAGAACTTAATGCAGGGCGGGTTGAAGCCCGATTTTCAAAATTCTAATTATAATAGCAAAAAAAATGCATTTGAATAGTTCCGAAATCTGGTAGTTTTTAAATGTACCTATTTTTCTAGCAAAATTTAAAATAAAATTAGTATTCGGGCTTAGCCCTGCAGGAAGTTCTTTTCTTTTAAATAAAAAAAAAAGATTTCAAAATCCGATTAGTTGACAAGGCGTGAGAGTTGTTCCCAAAAGAAAATTTTCAGTCGTCTAAATTTTATAATCCACGATCAAAATTGATGACGTGTGCGTAAGTATCTAATCTAACCAATTTCTGCAATCGCGCGCGCCAATCACCTCCTTGGCCGCGTTTTGAATTTGTACCTATAATCTATATATTTTATTTGATAAATTTGTTTTTGACGGTTAGGCAACAATATTATTGTATCTTGTGTTTAGAGTCCAGTCTTTTCCAATGGTTTACGGAAAATATTTTTACCCGACTGTCAAAAGTGAGTATGATTTTCGGCTCTCAAGTTTAAACGGTTTTTGTCGGATTTTAACAAATAAGGTGTCATTCGATTCGTATTGATCGTGGGAGTGACAAAGGGCATAGTATTTTTTTTTTCAAATTCTGAGCGGAGCAAGGATTATATATATATATATATGTATTCAAATATGTTTTGTAATTGTTTGCTTGTAACCACCTGCAATACTTTTTCCAACAATCGCGTTCGCGAGGAATATATTTTTTTTTTTTCTGTCAAAATTTTTAAAGTAAGAACCTCTATTAACCTGACCCAATAAACCAAAAAAAAGGAAAATTATGCTCAGTATGTTGTTCTAGTCTATAATTTCTGTTACTTCGACTGACAACCAAATATTCTGTCTTATCATCATTAATAGTTAAGCCTACTTTCTCCGCGGTCTTTATAAGTTTCTTTCCCAGACTTTTTATCACCTTTTTATACATAGTACGCGTCAATGAGGCTGTTGGTAAAACAATACAAATATAAAGTTTACAAAGTTTTATACATTGTTCTTTATTTTTATTTATAGTAGTCAAAAGTCAGTCGTTAATGTTATATAATACAATAAAAGGCAAAAAAAAAAAATTAGCACGCAAACAATAATCGTTAAGGCACTAATTATTTATACTTATAAATATACAATTTTATTTTTCGTGTAAGTACTAATACTTGTTTAAGGCACAAATTCGATGTTCATAATATAAAAATTGCTTGTTAGTTTTTTTTTCTATTCACATTTATTGGTGGTTTTAAGTAAGTAAAGAAGACTAGACAAAATAATATTAAGTTTCAATTGTGTAAAATGTGCAGTTTTGTTTTTGTAAAAGCTCGATTTCAAATTTCAGAGATCTGTTGATTAATTTTAAAATAAAATAGAAAACAAATTAAGAATGCATCAAATACAATAATATATAATTTTAGAATAAAGTATTAACAAAAAAAATTTGTATAGAAAACATATACAGATTAAAGAATTTAAATAATATTTAACAAAATATAAATATTAGGAAGTTTTCCTATTTAACATAAAAATGAAGTAATGTTTGTTGGATTATATATATATATTTTTTTACAATAACAGTTATTGTCATCGCAGAATAAATAATGATTCAGCGATTAAAGTTTGAACAGTTGCCCAATTCTACAGTCCAAAATTTCGTTTGTTAATTAATTATTATTCTCGTCTTCAATACGACATACATAATTTTATTTAATAAAACCAGAGTTAATTTACTATAGAGGTATTCACATCTATGGCACGTGTTCTAATGTCTAACAAAAAGCTCTCTTTAAATGTTGGGTGGAATATCACTCAAAGTATGTGTGTGTGTTGCGTGTAAGACTTTGTTAATATAAAACTTTTTGGTATTGAACACATCCGCATCGCTTAAGATTTTCCTATGTACATTGGATTTTTGAACGTTGACGTAGCTTGTTTGTAGATTGGATTCTCAGCCTGAAAGATAAATAAAAAAATTATTTTTTTATTTTAAAAACCATTCCCTTAGTCACGAATATAGTCCTAGACTTATTAAAACATGGGTAATAAACGATACTGAAAAGAAAAACGAGAAGCTTTTGAGATGTGGTGCTGGAGGCGAATGGAAAGGATAAGTTGGATAGAACAAAAGACAAACAAAGAAGTACTTAGAACTGTGGGAGAAAAGCTCATAGATCAAAGTAAGACATTGGAAAATGGTTGGACATGCCCTGAGACACCCAGAAGAGTTGCATAATATAACATTAGAAGGTATGATAGAAAGAAAACTGCAGGACGTCCTCAACACTCATGCATAGAACAAGTTAAATGTGATGCGAGAGTAAAATTTTTTAAGGAACTTAAAGAAATAGCAAGCAATCGTTCAGAATGGAAAATTGGAATTTTAAATCAACCATTGAGTTGAAAAAAAGTCACGAGTATAATACTAAAATACTAATATTTAAAAGAATTAAACCATGGACAAACCCGAACAAACCATATATTTGCTGTAAGGAAACTGTAGATTCAGTACCTCAAATATTGAAAATTCAAAACAAACCATTTTCTTTCAATATCTACTTTTGATTATTTTAAAAACAGCACAATTTTGATAATTAGAATAATTCAAACAGTATTTTAAGTATTAACGATAATTATTGTAGATACTTTTTGATCAAAACTTCTTTAGATTCTGAGTACAACGAGGAATATAATGTCTTTACAGTTTTAATTTTTTTTTTCCTATAAAAACTTAACTATAAACAGCCTGTGTTGGTAGAATTAAAATTAATAATATTAGAAATATTTTACTTCAGGTTTTAATTTAATGATGATAAACTACAAAAAATACTAATTATTGTAATGGATTAAATTGAAAAATGAAAAAATGAGAACAAGTTTTAAATTATCTTCTTTGACTAGTACATGTGTACAATACACCTTTACATTACAAAGTAAACAAGTAAGATTATTACTCAACAGTTAAATAATGTTTTGGTAGCAGCTAGTATAAAAAAATTAAACTGACCGTGTCCCATTTGGCAATCATGCGTTCTTTTTCAAACTTGGCAAACTCTCGTCTATCACTGATTGTTGTTAACAGTTTCCACAGCAGCAAAAGAGCCATTCCTATTAATACTATGGCACCAATGACTCCCATAATAATACCTACATTTAACATAACACCAAAAGATGTATACAAATAATATTAAACACAACAATTTTATATTATACTCATTGATATGTACCCATGAAGTGAACTTGTGGAGGACATTCACGTTCTTCTTGTGCTCGAATTTTCACTTTTCCGTTTTGATCGTAGTAGTAAACATACGTGTAACGGCAATCATCAGCATCATAGTAAGAACACAGATTTTCGTCCTTTGCCTCGTTTGCTAAAAAATAAATAAATAAAATATAATAAGGTGATTACACTGGTGGAGTGGGTCACTGTTTTGTATGTGTTGGGTGGTCACAGAATTGAATAATTTAAGTTGAAAATGTTTGAAATGTAAATGATTTACAACACAAGTTCTAGTAGTGTGAAAATTTTCAATTAATCTGAATAATTATTACAATAGTTTTGATCATAAGCACAGAGATAATGACAGAAATTGAAAAATAACTATATAAAATTGTATATATACCAAAAATGTGTAAGTCAATTTTCAAATTTATTAGAGAAATTATGACATAATATTTATTTATTGACTGTTGTTTAGACAGACAATTATAGTTAAGTTTTTGGACTTGTTACAGAAAGTTAAAGGTTAAAAATCAGCAGAAAGTGAAAAATTAAAAATTCAGTCTTGTCACTCACTCAAAAATTAGTTTTTCATGATATCAAATATATTATACCCAATTTAATGATTTTGAGAAAATTTAGTAAAGTCTTTAAATAAAGTACCATCTAGGGCCAAATGCCCAAATTTATTACAAAAAAAGACTAATGTAAAATAAATTATTTACTTGCTACACTCAGAATATAAAAACTATCATATTTAATATTAAAAATTACCTTCAGCTACTTTGACAATTTCTGGTTTGATAGTGCAATTTTTTTCACATTCTTCGGGTGATAGGGGACCAGTCTTGTGTACAAGACACTGAATGCAATCTTTAAATTCTTGACATCTTCCCGGACAAGTCTAAAGTACAATAAAATGTTTTTGTTATGATGATTTATCAAGACCCATTATTAAGTTAACTTGTATTTCTTGATATTAATCATAACTCATTAGATTATTTATACAAACTTACTGGACATTTTTGACAGTATTTTCCAGAATATCTTATACCATTTTCTTCAGCACATTTGCATTGACCACATTCACAGGTGCCACGACCAGAACATATTTCATCGCTGTCATCCATTATACATGTATCGTTAGTATTGTGGCAATCACAAGATTCACCAATCCATCCAGGGTTGCACTTGCAAACACCACAGTCACATGTACCGTGACCACCGCATAAAGTACCACCAGATCGGTCACAAGAGAAATTATCACATTCACAGTAAGTGCCATAAACTTTCTGAACATAACATATTATTTAACATTTTAATAATATTATTCATTGATTAATACCAAAAATATTAACAGATATTAAACCTCTTCAGGGTTAGTTCTGGCTTGGCAATCACATTGACCACAGCTACATTCTCCGCGGCCTGAACAATTTATTTCCGAATCATTATTCATACGACATCCCGACAACATTGTTGAATCGTTTCCGTGACGATTATTGTTAGCATCACATTCACACGTGCGTCCAAAATGCATGGGATCACAATCACAAATACCGCATTTTAATGTGCCAAATCCACTGCATAAGGGAGATTTTTCTTGATAGTCCTGGAATATAGTTGTATAACTTAATAAACCCTGGCTAAAGTTCACTTTACAAAATACACTTTACACTTTAAACCAAAATACATTTTAAAAACTGATTAAAAAACCTAACAACATTGTCTGTGTCACCCACTTTTTACATTTTTCAAAATAGTTTTCAAAGCACAATTTTCATTATGTTTTTAAACATTTTTGTTTAGTAATTTATAAATCAAAAAAAAAAATCAAATTTAAAAATGGGGATGAGCGATACAAAGAAGATTTCATTATAAATCCAAATTAGTATACATAATTTATTTTGGTCCACGTGTTTGAACGTACTGATAAAACTCACAAAATATGTATTAAGTAAGTTTAAAATACAAAGGGACTTTTTACAACTTGTGAGAGACCTAATAATAAAGAGCATATTTCGTTTTTAATTCCTCTGTTTATGTTATACCTTGTTAGAGTTACTTACATGATGACCAGGACTTTCACATAGACATTCACACTGCATATCCAAAACTACAGTCAGTGATTCATTAATACCAACTGGGTAGATCCGGAAAGTCTGACGCCAATCTTTACGATTTGGTGGACAAGCAGTTACTTCAATTTCAGCTTTAAAATTAACCACTGTACCAACTTTCAATCCATCACATTTACTAGTTTGCTTTAATGGACCATTTTTGTCAAGACAGTTTGAATAGTATGTGACTTTTACATCACTGGTCGCAGTATCTCTCATCTCAATAGAGGATGATATTTTCTGTTAAACAATTAATAGTTGATCAGATTTTATTTAAATTACATACATTTTTCAATAATAATGTAAATAAATAAAAGAATGTTGCTTACGCTATATTGGTCTTTCACTAGGTCAACTACATTTTCGGAATTTTCAGACAGAGTACCAGCTGTAGATCCCTCAATGTGTTGCCTTAAGCGCTCATACACACTAATTTGTTCAGCTGTCACAGCAAAGATCATATTTATAGAATTTTGTCTCACTTTTGTATTAATCTAGAATAAAATTAATGTAAGAATATAATCAAAATTAGTTAAGTGTGCAAGATTGTGCAACTTACCTGGGAAATAGATGGATAATCTTGTAAACTTGAATGTGTATAACTTCCTCTATCATCAAGATGACAATTACCATCATTTGGCTTAATAATGCCACCAAGCTAAAACAATTTTGTAAGTCCATACATTCTACTATATTAATATTTTAGTAAAAAATCAAATAGTGTTTTGCACAAGAATCCTTAACTCTAGGCATGATTAAAACATGATTATCATATATTTAAATATATATATTACAAGTTAAATGACTTTTGTTGTGTCTGTAGTCTGTACGTTTAAAAAAAATTTTAATATTGTAGTTAAGTCACCGAATCAAAATAAACAAAATAACTTGTCAAACATGTGTTATTCAAAAATTACAATATATTTTTATTTAATGATAAATTATAATTATTAGTTTTAACCAAAGTGTATGAATTTCCTTATTTCTTTATAGCGTGTCTCAATGGGTTTAAAATTATTTTTAGACCTTTGTTTGCATTATGTTTTTTTTTTTTTTTTTTTTATAAATAATCATATTTAAAGTATACGAAATAATACAAACATTGATGATTTAATTAAGAACTAATGTAATCCCTATGAGTTATTATTTTTTTTTTTTTACCCATAAAGAACTCTTCAATAAACAAAGGTGTGAAGTATTTTCTTATTCTGTACAAATCAATGATACAGATAACTATGTTAATTTAACTAATGTAAAACTATACCTTTCCATCACCAGCATAATGGAATCCAGCATCCGTTGAGAACACCAACAATCGTCTGGCACGTTCCCTCCAACCAATTTCATTTTGACAGACAATTGCCTGCATAATAGCATCAAAACCACCTTCAGGAGCATCTAAATTACCTGAAACCGGTGCTTTTTGGACTTCACCCTAAAGTTAATATAGTAAAAATTTAGTTTTTAATAATTTAAGTCAACAAATATTTTGTTTTTCATGCATTTATGTACAAGCAACATAAACCTGTAGAATATATAATTAACCGTGTAACAGATACATATAAATAAGCTGTAAGTCAGTCATACTGTGAAGTAAATTAATAGAACTTAAGGTTGATATATTGGTTAGATTATGTATTATGAAGTTGTAGATTAATAAACATGTATTGAAAGAAAGTACAGAATAATTCTGAACAATTCCTAAAGATGATTCATCTATGGAAAAAAGCTATAGAAAAACGTACAAAACTAGTGATTAATATAATATGTATGCTAATATTTTTTTCTGATGCTGATTTCAGAATAATTTACATTAGACTTACGGCAAATTTATGAGTGTCTTTACTGAGAGACATGACGTTTTGAAATCCGTATGGAGGAGCTTCACAAGTAGCACATGGCTTCATCAAGCTATCATTTATACACACACAAAAATGTGTTACAAAATAAATTACAAAAAATAAAAATTAAAAAAATTAAACAGATAATACATCCTAGCATGCATTATACAATTTTTCAAATACATTATCAGTAATCACAAAATTATTTACATAGAATAAATACAATAGTTAAATACCAAAAAATTTAGTTCTTATCATGAACGAATACAAAGGGTAATAGTAACATCATTCTTACATGGCAAAAATTATTAATGACAAATAATAATGGGGATGATTACATTATTATGTTAAAATTTGAAAGGATTGTTTATAAATTATTTTATTTTTTTATTTAATTTGTATCTTTCAGTTACATTTTAAACAAATTTAAGTACTTAATTAATAACTAACAATAAAATTTTTAATCCTAAATGAAACCAAACAATTATTTCCACATAAATTATAAATTTACTTTAAATTAATACTTTAAAATAATTGCTTTAGTAAGCCAATGCAATTTTTGTTTCTAATTAATAAATGGTAAATAACTTATAAAATACTTTCAAAAAATATCATTGTAACAGTAGATAATAATCAGTAATTAATAATTAAAAATGAACTAGGTACCGATATTGTCATAGTCAGGAGAACATTTTATTTCAATATTAGAATCAAATTTTAACAACATTAAATTGCCTACATAATAAACCAAAAACATGCAAAAATCATGCCAGGACACCACTTAAACTTTTTTCTTCTTTCTTTATAACATTGATTTGGCTGTTATTAATGAAGAAATAACTAAAATTTTTTTATATTTTAAAATAATCCAACTCCTTCCTACTATCATTGAATCTAAGTTTTTAATATTTTCCTATGTTAATTAAATGCTTATTGCTTATTGAAATATGCATTTTTTTATTTAACATAAAATGCATATTACTTAGAATCCATCAACAATTAAAAATTTAAACTTTATAACTGGTTAAAGCGTTAATATTAATAATAATAAATAATGATAGATAGGTAATTAAATATGTATAAAAGAAGAAACATGAAACATTTACCAGTTGACAAAATAGTGAATTATCAGCTAATAGTATAAAACTTATCGTTTATAAAAAAAATTTTTTAGGACATTCTTTAGATAGATGATGTTTACATCCACAATTTAAAGTCGTCACAGATTAAAAATCATTTATTATTAAAAAAATTATCCATTTAGTTTTATTTATTAATACTAATCTATTTAATATCTAACCATTCAAAATGTAATGAATATTTATATGTATTATATAATGAATGTAGTAGAATATGTAATTATAATACAATTTTAAAAACTAAAGATTGAAACGTACTTTTTTGCAAGTACGCTGTGCAGTGTAGATATACCAAAATTCAAAATATGTATTTAACTAAAAAAATATTCAAGCTACATTTGTACATCTAAGACTAAATCAGTTTTCAAATTTTAGTTTTAATAATTTAATGATATTTAAACAGCTTACAAAATACAATTTCAAGGGATAAAAGACATTTAGCTATTTATTATTTACAGTAAGTAGAGACTTTTTGGTACAAGAAAACAGAAATGTATTTATTTAATATTTATGAAATCAAAATAAGATCATAATAAGAGAAATAATGTATATTAAATATTAAGTTCTTATTTTCATATAATGCTTCCTTTATAATTGAAGGGAAAAACTAATGTTTTTAAGTAATCAAATTTTGATTTTTTTCTAAACGTTCTATTTAGTCCTTAAATAAAAAATTAACCGTTTTTAAATCCTTAAAGGAGGCAACATGATGCATTTATGTTTTAAATGTATGATTAAGACTACTTTTTAGGATCTTATTTAGTTTTTATACCTACACTGTTGAAAGTACCTATTTATTCAACATATATGAAAGCAACTATAACTACAATAGATACACATATTATGAAGTCCAAATGTGAGTTTATACTACGTGAATCTATTTCAATAAATAATATGCATGGTGGCCCTAAATTCACAATACAAAACTTACTGAGAATAACTTTATGTTTGAGTTCAACGACAAGTGATGAAGAAAACCATATGGACGAGTACAATTATAACATGGAATTTCAAGACTAACCAAAGAAAAATATCACGCAACAATAAATAGTATACCAATAAAAAACATAATAATATTTATAAAAAATGAAAACAATCAACGTCCATATTAAAAGCAGACATTCAGTATAAAACTTACTTTTTTGGTATTGTACTGACATATGGCATAACAACTTTGTCAACGAAGCTACCGAACCCAAGCCTAAAATTAGATGTAATATTTTGCATGCTTTCAGCTAGTAGATTTCCAAGAGCCGACAATTTCTGTTTGTCATCTTCCATTGAGTTGGACAAGTCCATCAAATAATACAAATCTACTGGGTAATCTTCAGCTTGTGCATAACTTAAAGCTAATCTATAAGCTTCGTCTAAAAAATTAATTATACAGTTATATAGACTTTTAAATGAAACAAATAAATCTACACGGATTGACTCACTTATTCTAAGTTTAAGCGACACTCGTTGTGGAGAAATTTGGACAGCTTCATCTTCTCTGGATGCAAATCCTGCTGCAGCTCCACTAGAACTTGAAGAAAAAGAGCTACTGGAACTACTACTGGACTGTGACGAACTTGTTTGCTTAAAGCCTTTTTTAGATTTTTGCAGTTTGCGTGACTCCTCAATTTTGTACACATTATTAGGGTTATTAATGTAACGTTCTTCACATTGCAACTGAATGTTAGAATGGATACTTGGTTGAAAACACCGTTTGCCATCAAACCTCTAAATAAAAAAACATACTACATAATAAACATAAATATAGGTAACAATCAATATTTTTTTAAGATACTCAGACCTCAGAACATTCTTACTCAGTATCAAATAGAAATTGGTAGGCAAGCCAACAAATTTATAACTAAATTCTAATAATATTATATTATATTTAAGATTGTCAAAAAGTTTGGACATTTGACATCCAAGTTGTTTTTACTGATAGATAGGCAATATTATAAATTATAATTAAACATTAAGGTTATTTAATACTTCAACATTTTATGTGGGCTTAATTTACAAAATTAATAAATTTTTACAAAAACATTATAATAGTTTTTTACATTTTTCACTTGAATAAATTTAGTTATTAGTATAACCTTCATATTTAGGGGTTTTGTACGCTAAAACTGCTCAACAATAACAGTAATGAATCTAAAAATTGGTCGATATGTAACAAATTTCTTCAGACCGCAGAAAACAAATACACATCAACAGACGAACACGAAACTTATGGAAACCGTTGAGAAAATGTCTGCGATCGTTAAAGCATAATTTTTAACGATACAAACGTGACATTACAAAGAAAATAATACCAAATTATGACTAATGGTTTATTTCTTTTACGTTTATTATTATTTCGGTGTAAGTACGTACCGGTTGTGCGCACCAAGCACACGACGGTGTTTGTATACACTCGTGACAAGTCTGTTTGAGAACGCAGGGATTCTGTCTGATTAATTGCTGTTGCGTTTCTTGCGCGTAACAACAAAAACCCAACGTCAGCAAGGCTATCGCCAACGACGTAATCACAAGTCTTTCGTGCATTTCGGTCTTTGCAATATTCAAATCTGAAACAAGCACACATTTGTCGCTATTATTATAAAACGTATAAAAAATAAAGCAAAAAATTTACAATCAGAAATAAAAACTATAGCGATCGCGATGGTGGAGTATAGGTCTCAAACTTTTGGGTTTTTGGGTAGTGTGGAAAGACGGTGTGATTTAACGTTTAAGGTACAAATTTATAATTTAATTAGATTCGAATAAAAGATTGTAAGTTCGGTTCGGTTCGAACCCGAAAAATTTGAGTTCGTAACATCACTAGTTATAATTAGTGTTCTATTAACCGAAACATTGAAAATGTTTAAGTACTACATTTAACATAAAAAAAAAATATTTGAACTTTTCACTTTGCTTAAACTTCATACATTTAAATAATTTGTAAAAATTCCAATATATTTTAAGAAGAAAATATTTCAGCCAATAATGACTAAAAACAAAATAGTAAAAACCATGTATAAACTATAATCCAAATTTATGTTTTAAAATTTTGACTACACAAACTATGGGAAAATACAATATGTTCTTTAGACTGAATAAAATCAATTTTTATACAATCATCAACTCCGAATTATTGTATGTAAAAGTGAGCCCTTACGTCGTCGATGCATGTCTCTCGCTAATTCTGACTCTTCTTTTTTACCTCTTTTATGGATTATTAAAATCAAATTAGCAAATGTGTGTTATACATGATAATATTATCATTACCTCTTGCTTTTTTCATAATTATTTTTATTATTATTATCGATCGTAGTAAAATTGGACGCATACCCGTTTAGAATTTAAATAAATAAATGAGTAAAGGTTTTGAGACTCTAAACCATAGAGTAATAAATCTTAAAAATTAAAATTAAATAAAGGGTAAATCAATACGTAACTACGTATACTGCAGTAAACACAAAAAATATCACAAGAAAAAAAATTTAAATCAACAACATATACTTGACGGACGTGCCAACAACGGTTTTCATTAGTGAATTCTGTAGTGACTATATAGTAGCTGGTAACCCAACTCTATTCTGAAAAATTTTTTTTTGTCTACAAAAACGACTACTGGTAAATAAATCTTCTCTATAGTGTAACGATTCTATAAATACTTTCGCGCAACAGGTGTGTTCGTACGCCTGTACAGCGCCCGCGCCAAAAAGCAATGACAAAATAATAAATGGAACTCGATACGGCAAGGTCAAAAACGAAACGAGTAAAATATGTAAGTAGTACAACGACAATGCACACCCCTAAGCCCAAAATGAGTATTTTTGAAAATTCTACTAAATACGAGAAATAAATATATGAATGCACAAACAACTAAAAAATATTTTTCATCAATCAGTATAGATAATCAGATTAATATGGATCCATTATAAATCATTAATAAGTTTAAATTGGTACGAGAACAATTTGCGAGACTTTAAAAAAAAAAAGGATCACAGTAGGTCGCGTGGGCAGTTTGACGGAGAATAGCGACTACGCTTTGGGTGGGTCACTAGTTTAGAAGTTGTGGTTTAAACACTTTATTTAATATCTGATAGCAATGATAAATCATTGCCTTTGAAAAAACGATTTTGGGCGAGCCTAGTTATCAAGTAAACGTCCTGGTAAAAACCAAATTTAACTATAAAAGTGGTCCAAAAACTCCGAAAAACGTCCAGGTATAATATGAATACGAATTTTATTTTAATTAATATTAATTAATTTAAATAACGTGTGAAAATTTCAAACAATTTAGACCATTAATTGAGGAGTAAAACGATTTTAGTATCAATTGCATAATAGTGCGAAATTTCATTGTTATAACCAAATTACACCATTTTTCAATAGGTACTTTTTTTGTACGCATTCGGAATCTATTGGGTGGATTTTTTCGAAAATTTTACTAACAGATACCAAATTTTGTATTACATAACATATCTTAATTTCAATTCTTAAATAACAAATTAGTGAAACAAATTGTTTTCTAAAAATAAATCAAAGGTACCAATTTTCGATTATTTTTCAAGTTGAATAGTATGACTATAAAAAAAATTATGACAATGGATTTTCAAAATATTTTAGTAGCGTTTTTATATACTTGTTAAAGTGTTTAAAATGTTAAAGTTTTAAAACTTTTTGTCAAAAATTTTAAAGTTCAATATTAAATCAAAAATATTCGAAATCTCTTGAAACTTATACCAAACTTGTATTTTACCTATTTTAATATTGTGTACAAGTTTCAGCTAGTTCCGTCTAATATTTTGAAAGTTATGGCCTAAAATTAATCGATTATGTCAAAAAAACACGTTAGCGCCGTAATTTTTAACGTTTTTGGTCCAATTTGACCTAGTTTTTTAATTGTAACTTTTTCAATTTTAAACTTTCAAATTTAAGACTCCTCAAAGTACAGTTAGAGTTCAAAGATCTTTCATTAAAGGTATTGAACGTACAAATTGGAGCATTCCTTATGGCTTATACCTTTAAAGTTGTTCACAGAGCAAAAAAAAAAAAACATCATTGTAAAAACAATACGCTAACGCTCAGAATCTAAGACCACACACTTTTTGACGTCATCCTGCAGCAGCCCCGCAACCGAGTTTGGAACAATAAACTACAATCGGTATAATGGAGTAAATTATAAAAGTGAACATTAAAAAAAAAAATTTAAGTCGAGTCGAATAATTTGTTGCATTATACGCGTTTGAAGTAAAAAGTTGTAGTTCTTTTAATTTTTTTTGTCAAAATTCAAGTATATCTACGTACACTTAAAGACAGATAAAACACGGTGTGCCTATTTTATGCACTAAGGAAGTTTATAACATAGAGTTACCATATAATCAAAATATAAAGTAAGTATTGCATAGACTAATTCTCAGAATTTTTTTCATTGCCACGTGAAAAACGAACAAATGATCTCTAAATTCTATTTCATTGGCAAGAGTATCATAAAAGACAATAATAGTTCTTTTATTTATGCGGAAGCGAATCTCCGCGGTCCGCACAAATGTATAAGTTTTTTTTTTTTGCTTTATACCAACGTAAACAAACAAATGAATAGTCGTAACAAACAAATAGGTGATAGTTCATAGGGGTAAAACATATAGTACATACTATTAAAACTAGGCCTTATAAGTGAAAAATAAATAACATAACAACATAATAATACACATATGCATTTATGACTTGTTTCCTGTTTTGAGAAAAGGAGTGATTCGCTACTAAAACACTTTTGTGTTGAATTTCGTTTTTTTTTTTTTTTTTTTTTTACCGTATAATACTGTTTTAAGTCAGAGGATCATGAAGATTACCATTCACACGTTATTCGAGACGACGTCTGCAGGGCGGATTATCAGGCATGAAAGGGACCGCAACATTTAGAATTTAAGGGGAAAATTAGTGGGTATAATATATAGTCTCGCGGTCGTGTATTGTCGTACATTATATACTGTGAAGTTTAACACACACACACACACAGTATCTATGATTGAAGACGTAAATACAAGGGAGAGGGCAGTTATTAGTTATTGGAAAGTTTGGATTTTGTTTAAACGAGATTTTTCACGTTCCCCGGAACGATGAACGCTAGGCCGATTTTTCTGCAAACAGTTATTTTCTAAACGTTTATAACACAAAACTAACATAATATGTAGTATCGCATATGATAATATGCGATTTTTTTTTTTAACCATCACACAACACCGGACGACAGACGGGCAAAACGAAAAAAATGCGATCACACGATGTAGATAATACACGGTAAATCGTGTATATTATACGAACTAGAGCCAAATATGGAAACGCCACACGTATGCATGCACACGCGCGCCGTTCTAAAAACACAGAATCGCGATAGTACTGCACTTCCACCGCGGTGCGTCACGTCACACAATATTATTATGGCGAATGGGTAACAAATAATAATCGAGACTAGTGGTTTTTGAAAGAAAAGCTCTACGGAAAATGAACATGCCCAGTCTTCGATAGTTCGATGAATGGAGAAAACTTCATAAACGAGTAGTGATGAACTCCAAAGGCTCGTGCAGAAGCCGAATACGGCTGAAGAGAATGCCGAAAAAAATTTTTCGACCAACTCGACAAATAATTACAAAAAAAATGTTCAATTAATTAAGTACGATAATATTATTGATGTACCTTTCTCAATCTATTTTAACGATAGGTTTGGGGACCAAAACGGGCCGAAAATAAATCCGCGGGGGGGGGGCACTACCATCCCACCCGCGGATTTTTGGCCGCCGAGGAATGCGAACGCGGCTCTGCTCGTCTTTGGCCTACTACTACATGGTTCGTTACACGTTACGTCGTCGCCGCCGCCGCCGCCAAGGTCCTCCGCTGACACCGCCCCGCCCATCGCTCCGTTTACGACCATATGGCGACGTTCGGCGCGGCCGGCCGCACCGACAAAGGCCCGCCGTCTGCCGCGGCAAAGGCCCGCGTCCGACGTCGCGGAGTAAACGCCGCGCCGCTCCACCGGCCCGGGCAGGCCGCGGCGTCCAAGGGCCATTTAACGCGAACATGTGGTTCACCGGTGATCGGTTGTTGGTCGGGAGGGAGCGCGTCGCGCTAGTGCCAGAATCCATTGTGATATTTTTTATTTATTTTTTAAACAAGTATAAAAAATATAGACCTTAATATATGGAGTAGAAAAATGAATTAATACGATTAATAAACAACGATGAAAAGAGTACCACACTAAAGATTTTTATTATTTTCAAAGTAATAAACCTATGTTGTTTAACCGTATTCCAATTCACAATTTGTTACAACCATTACAGGTGCACCGCTGTCAAGTCAAATTACGAGATACGTATAACACGGGATAATAAGATTAGGACTATAATAATAATTGAGAGCTGTACAAAAACTACAGGAAAGTGTTTTCGTCGTATAACACGGACGATAATTTTAAAAATTTTGGTAACAGCTGTGCCAAGATGGCGGATCATGAACTTAACTGAATACAATATATAATCATACGGCGTCATCTGCAGTAAAACACGAAAAGGTGCGGAGCCGAGTTTTCTTCCCGTAGCTGCTGCAAACGAGGACCGCGCACGTGGGTGCAGACGACGCCAGCCGATGCAACCGTCGTGCAGCCCACGCGCGGCCGGCCCGTCTCCCTTCCCACGGTTGGCCGCTGATTTTCTAAGTGCCTCGTGCGCCGGTGAAAAATGTGTTTTTTTTTTTATCATCAAGAGATGTTATTTTTATCTAGATTGTTTTACGACCGTTTTAGCATTCACTTTGCGGCAGCCTGGGTTTTGAAAACTCGCCGTAAAACAATGTAGCACAATGTATACTATTACTTCTGCAATAAAAACGTTAATGTTTTTTAGATCAGAGACACGAAGTTAATCAATCGCAAAATAAATGCTATCTATACCTATAACGATGAACTTTCTTTGTTATAATATTTTACTTTTATTTTTTAAGCAACCACAATCATATTATAAATCTACTATAAGTACTACTTACAGCTTGTATACTTGGGTATCGTTATACTATAATTAGTACATACCATTGCGAATGTGACGACAGTTTCATACGGTTGATTTGTAGTAGAGGTACTCCAAGAATCAACACTAACTTTAATAAAGCCGGAGTCTTAAGATAATGAAAATACACAAAATCATGTACAAATAGATGGTAGACGTGTACGGTGTACCTATCGCACAGAAAATGTACCAAAAAATAGAAAAACAGCGACGAGTGATGTTAAAACAACCGGATATTTTAGTGGAAAAAAAAAGAAATATTATGGTTGAAAATTTTTTAAATGTGTATAAAAAAGTTGTTTAAGCCTACGAGCCATTTACACATTTCAATTTTAAAATAACAAAATATTTATTAATTTATTAATTTATTAATTATTAATTATTTATTTATTATTAATTTATTTATTAATATTTATTAATTTATTAAAATATTTATTTTAACAAAATACGAGTCTCTATGATAATACCATGTCTCACTGGCCTTTCTGAAAATCCAAACTTTTTACCAAGATTTACTCAGCAGTATACATACATATACTGTTGCCCACGTTATTTATTTTTCTCACAAGTCTACTTCACCGCTTCACATACCACCAGCAGTTTCTCGCGTTCACCGGAAACAGCGCGTTGGCGATTTTCGCCGTGCTGCACGCGCGCGTGCTGACGTGATCATCAATGAAATCACCGGATAAAAATACGCAGAGATCTATACGGCCCCCACTAATAATACGTTCGGGCGCACACTATAAAGCTGGTGCTGCAGACACGCGTCTTGCTCTTACACGAGAGTGAAACGAGTGAAGAATTGTATTTTTTCATACATATTTTATTCTTCTGTTTTCCGTTCTTCGGTCGTCTCTTAGAGGTCGCGAAACGCGACGGTGGCAAGGGGAGGTGTGTATACTCTATCCGAACGTTAAGGTTAAGGTAGAAAATATATGATAAAAAAAAAATACCAGTCGGACGGCCGGCCTTATAAGGCGCTGATGGACAGTTATACACGCGGTGTAGAACGACGGTATAGTAGGGCGTGTGTGTTACGGTTATACGATACCATTACCACGTTTGAAACGAGCGCGGACGCAAAGCACACTCGAGAACGAAACAATTTATACAACGTAAATACTCGCCAGTATACAACACTACAGACGATTGTATTCTTTTTTAACGAATCGCGGGGACTTTTACGACGTCTCGAATGAATGTCTATTGTAAACCGGAGGCGCAATTTCAATTATTTACATTTGCTAGGGCAGGGCAAAAAAATGAGTGACCCGAATTCGGTCGAAATTTGTCCGAAAAAGGGCCAGCCAGCCCAAAACTATTTTAAAAGCTAGGGATAGGCGTACTCCTGCACCTCCTCTCCCCCCCAACCAATTAACGACGTTCCTGCTGTATCAACTGTTTCGTGCACGACACCACCGCCGCGTTGAAAGGCCAGAGTGTGGCGAAAGAGTGAGAACGAGAGACCCAAGTACACAAGCGCATTAGGTACCATTTGTTTATACGAGGCCCATAGATAATAAATTTTTTAAATTGAATGTACTTACGCGTAAATAGATCAATCCAAAATTAAAAACAAGTGTTTCGTTTTTGAACTGCCGAACAATAATTGTAACAATTAATAATGAATTATAGTCGTTAATATTAATGATTAAATAATACATAAGACGTCATATTAGGTATATGATTCAATCGACGAGCTGCAATAATAATAAAATAATCATCACAGTAAAATATACTGCGAATAACGTGAATTTCACAAGAACTTCGACAATAATTTATATAATCGGTCAAGTATATATGCCAAGTTGTGCGTTTGAAAATAAAATAACGAACGATGCACTCATAATGTTATATCGCACAATATTATGTAATAATACACGTTCGGGCTTCAGGAAAAACAAAAAAAATTACTAAATATTTTACAAAATCGCAGTTGGCCTGCAGGGTGAGGTGTTGTATTATAGATTTGCCCCTTTGACCTTCTCCACGGTAATGACGTCCCGTGTCTCGGTCGAAAACATTTCAATTTTAGGCGCACGCGCAATTTTTGTATAGTTTTAAACGGATACACTATCTATTATACTGCGTACTGCGCGGCAGGTTATTAGGCTAACGGGTTAGCTGGAGTTCTTTTTCGGTGCACGCGTTTTTTGATAGTCCGCCAGAACGGTTCGTCAAAGGATGTCGTCACACTATTTTTACCAAATCCCAAAATCCATAACAATGCTACTCCAGGCTTCCAGCAGTATACGCACTCAATGTTTGATCTGGGGGGTACCTAAGTAATTCCTTTTATTAAATATTTTAGCGTACCCGTTCTAAATAGGTACACTTAATGGTCAAGTATACAGGCACAACAATACAAATTTCATTTTTTATTTAACTACTATTTTTTATCCAAGTCAGTTCGCTGTACGTACAGAATAGGTACTATACAGAATAGGTACATATATATATATATATATATTATTATAATGTCACCTAATATTATCATTATCCATTTCTGAGTTCTGACACTCCAGTCAACAGTCGGGGCAACGTTGGTACACAACAAAAATAAAAGGGGTCACGGCGATTTCGTATGATATAAAGATCAACACTTTAAAAATTTGAACTCAATAATTTAAGAAAACGTATGTGAATCAAACAGAAAATATGCCTAAACTATTTGATGATATAGTGACAAGTAAACAGGTTAGGTAAGTACTGCACATAAAGAATATTTAAACTTATAAAAAGCACATATATTGGTAGTGAGTTACTTGTAAAAATTAATATTATACATATAAATAACAACCCTTTTTCTACAAAAAATTTTGTTTTTATTTGAAACAAATACGTATTTCGGAAACTATGTTTCCATCCTCAGTGTTAACAAACTAATTATATATAAATAATATATTATTATATATTATAATTATATTATATTTATAAAAAACACGTCGTATAGCGCGTAGTTGGAAAGTTTTTTACATGGTTGCAAGCACGGTATATAACATAGTATATACTATATACTGTGGTTGCAAGTCTTCGGAGTAGACGGTATAATAAACAAAAAAATATAAAACTAAGTGATTTTATGATAAAACCATAAATCAATCGAAAAATAAAATTTCACTATTTTTCTTATTAAAAAAGGTCAAAGTAATAATACATACCTACACCTATATAATGTTACCCAATAACTAATAAGTATTGTGTTCTAAAAATAATTTGTAATTTTTTAAAACCTGTTACCAGTACGAAAAAAAAGTCAGCTGTGTGTACTTAAATATATATATATATATATATATATATATATATGACAGAAAGGTATGTAAACTGGTATTATAAGACTTATGATTACACGCAGCCCGTAAATTAACTGAAGATGTTTATATAATTTCAAAACGAACCATACTAACTATTATTGTTGACATTCACTTACTTATAACAATATACGTGTCTGAAGTCTAAAATACAAGTAAGCCGTAAAAAAACAAATGTTTAACAACCCAGTGTCACAGTTTTATCTACTTCATTACTCAAACAAACGTCATGCATTGCATGAACAATCTGGAATAATGACAAATAAAACGTCATTCTCAGTTTCGAATTCCACTAGTTATCGGAAGTTTACCATGTACATTGTACATACAGACATATTTTTGCACACAAATCACAACTACCAACGCGCATGCAGTTACAACACAAGTCCATACTAGCCGATGTGCACGATTTTGGTTCGAATACAAAATATTTCAACGTTTGTGCGAATCACGTAATAATTCGAAGAACATGTACAAAAACCGTTCACATGTTTTTGATAACTAAATAACACAATAAAAACAAATCTTAAAATTAATTGAGTAGGTACTTAAGTTACGTATTAAACAACATTTAAAAAAAAAGTGAGAAAACAATTATCCTGTTGCAGAATTTATAATGCTTGACCAACTTGTTACAAAACCAAAGCACTATTAGAAATAAGGAAAAACCATATACCATAAATCCAAAATTGTTGTTACTAAACAAAATTCGAAGTTTTTGGTAATGGTCAACTTTGTGAACTAGCAACAAAAATGAAAAGCGAAAATTAAAAATGTTTCAAACAAATAATATTTATTGTTTTTTTTTTTCTTTGAATGAGACAAACCAAAGAGGAAATCCAAAGAGCAATTGGGAGGGCAATATAATTTTTCTTATACATCCAGTTTTGGACAAGGTTTTGGACTACTCTTAAACACATTACTTATTGATTAAAAATATCTTCACAATTGTCACAACTCACAAAATTAGTCAATGATATTAGTATCTACATTTATACAGAAAATACTTTTTTTATTTATAGAGTTTAAATTTGTTTAGAATCATCTGTGCTTTATTCTTCTCCAACATTAAAGACCAGTTAAAAACTAAAGACTAATATCACCGTGATTACTTCTGTCCTAATAGTTATCTATACTTTTATAACATTACATTAATTATTGTACAATTTATAACAAAAGAAAAAAAATAATCACAGGCATTAGATTAATGGCTAGTGTAAACTTAACTTTTAAGAAGTAATTTTGCATGTAAAACTAATGTTGCTTATAGCCTTATATCCAATAGGTGTCAGTTAATTATCTAATAAATAAATTTTTTAGTCTAAAAAATCAGTAAAGCGCCAATACCAATTTAAATTAATATGCTTAATATTTTGTAGATTTTTCTTAATTTCCCTTCTACAATATACATATTTTTGAATAATTAGATACACAAAAATCTTATATTATATATAAAAATCTTATATCTTATATATAATCTTATAAGTACTTAGACCACCAGAGTACTTAGGTAAGTACTGAAATATTAGTTGCCTTCTTTAAAACATTAGTTAAAATATTAATTGGGGACCGAGGTAGGACCTACCTACCTACCTGTTTTTTTTTTTCAATGACCCAGCAAGCTAAGAACCTAAATTTTAATAGAAGTCAATTTAATTATTATAAATAAGTATTTAAATAGATACCTATCAAATTGATTACATAAATATACAAGTAAACATAATATGTGAGAATAGTTTACAATTGTGCCTGAAATGTTGTTGAAAACTGACACAGCAATACTGTATTAAGCTTAACACAACTAAGTATATACATAATATGTACTACCATATTATCTTTGAATCACATCAATATTTTTTATTAATTTACCATTTAAATACTATCAGTGATAGGTACTACTTTTAAAATTTTTGTATTTTGTTGTTTCAACTGTTGGTAATTGGGCTGGTTTCAAAATTTAGTAAAATTTAAATGAATTTGCTTACTTTTAAACTTTCTTTTGTATTAAAAAACTTGTATTGACTTGTATTTAACTTGTATAAACCTGTATTAAAAACTAAATTATTATTTAATAATTACTAACTAGGTTAACTAGGTATTTCATTAATTAGTAATTAGTAATTACCTACCAAACTCTACCTATTAAAAATATGTTTGTCTTTTAACTTCAATACTTAATTGCTTTATAATTATAGAAATAAAATTATTTTAAATTTAAGTACACTAAGTAAGACATTACTTCACAATAATTTATTGAGATTATTTCAAATAATAGAAGCTTGATGATCAATTTGATATTATATTAAGAGTTAAACAAACACACATACCAACTGTATAACAATATCTATGTAGACATTTAATACATTAGGTAATTAAGTTAGATACTAGTACAATAAAAAAAATTAGTTAATAAAAGTCAATACAATAAAGGTAGGTAAGGGTTTAGGTATGATAAAAGTACAACTTTGATTCATCATTTGTAAACTTAACAGTTATTGAAAGTAACTAAAAGTATTATTTTATTTTTATATTATTGTCAAGATAATAATTATACTTAAACCTATGTACAAGCTATATTTATATATTTACAAATTAATTACCATCTATTATCTAGAATCTACTTTGAAATAAACCTATGCAGAGATAACGGTATGTAATTTTTTTAAAAATTTAAAACTTATATTTTGAAAAATTTTAACCTCATACCTATTTCAATTTGTTATAAAGAATTGTTTTCTTAAAACTTTTTAGTGCCAATAAGTATCTCGGCTATATTATTAATTTAATTTTATTATTACTATTCAATTTATTATGTATAAGTTGTAGTCATTTAAATGTTAAAAGTCATGTAGCCTTGTAGGTAGGTATAGAAATATAGTAAAATATTTTTCCTCAGAACGATTTCTTTTTTTCTTGACTTTAAATTCCTGAATAGGTTATTAACGAGGTTATTAATGAACTTGGAACTATTAGTTTATTAGGTAAGTATTTAACTCTATAGGTTTTCAGTTTAATACAATAAGAATTTTAAAATTGTATTTTATATTACACCTTGTACGTTTATACCTTGTTTAAAAAATTAAAAACTAATTCAAGTAGATCAGCAAAAATACTGGTAAATAAAACAATAACATTAAAAGTACATACACCTATTAAAAGTATAATATTTTGATAAATAATAATATTGAACTACCTATAATAAGTGAAAGAAAGCAAAATCAAAAATTTCAAAAAAAACGCAAAAATGCATTAGGAAATACATTTAATAAATAATAATACAAAATAACTTAATATAAACTCCTCAAAGCCCAAATCATATTTTTATGAATTTAATTCTTTATCATACTTTATACACATGACACCTGGTATAATAAACGTCACTAAAATAATCATTAGTGATATAATTGTTATTCATCGCATAATATTTAAAACTTGATCTAAGGTTTCAACCCTGTTTCAACTTTGAAAATAATGATTATTTTATCAAATTAATTAGTATATATTAGTTAAAACTCTAGTTCAGTTTTGCATTCCTATATAATTTGCGCCCCTAGCGCTAGTAGGAAAGTAAAACAAATAGAAATGTAAAAAAAATGAAATAAAAAACTACAAAAAAATTACTAAAACAAAAAACCCATCAATTAATTATACAAAATAATTAATAAAATAAATCATGTAGGTAGATATAATTCAATTATTATCATACCAAACAAAATAATTCAATAGTTTTAAACAAAATAGGTTACATAAGTATTGAGTATTATATGCGGCTACCTAGCTATAATTTTATTTAATTAAATTGATGTTGAAATTAATTGTTATCACATGACTTCTAATATTTTATAAAATAATTAAATAGTACAATTTAACGCGGCAAATTCTAATTTAAATTATTGTATTATTTATAATATGTTGCCAATACTATAGTGCCTTAACAGTATTGGTTGACCATTGAATTTAGTAGCACTGGACGTTACTTGACAATGACTAAGTATTTCCAAGTAGACAAATTTTTAAAACCAACTTGTGTCGAGTGCCGCAACTAGCGGGGAGCACTGCACGCCCAAATGGACCCCAATCCAATATTTAGGTGGCCCTTTTCAAACAAAACTCTAAAATAGGGGACCCCAAAATTTGTATGGCACCTGGGCCATTTCACGTCTAGTAGCGACACGGCTTGCGTAATCGATTTTGGGACGCTATTTACCCATAGAATTCACTACAGTCCACATACCAAGTAAACACTTTATTTGGGACGCAAATACCAGATATTCAGCATCTGACATTTAATCAGACAAGGGAAAAATGTAATAAAATAAAACGGCAATACATAGCGGTTCGTGCACCTTTGCGATCATCGGCTTATACATTCAAAGCAAACGACAGAGTTAACAAACAAAACGCGTCTTGTACGCGATTGCTGGAAACGACAAATGACGCTTGACGACAATAATTAGTATTATTATCACTGTTAATTCGCGTATTCACCAGTCAAGTCGGTTAAGACACGTCACCGGACCGATCGACGGCATAAATAATAATATTGTAGGTAAGTACGTCTCGGAATTTGAGCATTTATTTAATCGGTGGTTATAGCGGAGGGAATTCTCTGACTAAAATATCAAGTGTCCTCCATTTAATTTCGATTTCCGTTACTATTATATTATAGGACACGATGGAAAAAAAAGACGGTCCCTTCAGATTTTTTTTTTAATTTAAGTCATGGTAGTAAACAAACACGCTTAATTGACGTAATATTATGCATACATATTTTTTTTTATATCTAATATATATATATATATATACCTAAGTAGAGATACTCACCGTGAGTATTCGAGTAAAATACACTGCCGTTACTTTATCTTGGCGCGCATCACAATGCCGCGTACGTCGGCGTTTTCGCGGGCCGGCGACGGTCGTTTCCCGGGCGCATTTTCGCGTTGGCGACGAACGGAGTTTGAAATCGGGCGGAAAAAAAATCCACCGAAATGAACCGAACCGGTGGGGGTAGGAGAATGAAATTTTTTTTATTTATTTATTTTTTTAAAATAAAAACAGACCGGACAAAGGCTGTTCAGGAAAGAAATAAAGCACTTGACATTTTACAATTTCCGCGAAAACGGGACGGACGGCGGCGACGCGCGGACACACAGACGAACGGACGGACGGCGACAAAGACCGAAGACGATTGTTATTTTACGCCTCGTCGGCGGCCGGAGGGGAGGGGTGGAAATCTCTAAAAATGGGCAGCCCATCCCACGTCTGGCGGTCGCCCCGCCATCTGGTTCCGTGGGAAATGGGAATAGACGACGTCGTTCCGGGCCACTGTGTCGCGTTCTCGGCGTCAGGGAGATTGTAGGAATGGAATCGTTGATAGTGCAGGTGTAGAAAGTGTGGTTACAGCGCTGTATCTTAACCACTTGTGGTAACCTTGATAACCATGATAACGATAAAAAAACGAATAGCCCTTCATGATTTACAGAAATTTTATCTACTAACCACAGCTGTAGCGTAGGTTGTATAATAGTGGAGTCGAGTTTTAATTACTTATTATACTAACTATATAAAACTTATATAAAACTGTTTAATGCGCCACTCACTAGCTGTTGATTGTTGTGGTCTTACCTCGTACCCGCTTATCCGCTCGATTCTGGACGCTGCACGGTTGTTTGATTCGCGCGTTCATACGGCGGAGAACGTCGGAGAAACTTTCATATCGAAATGTGTGAACCGTTGTCGTAAATCGGACAACATTTTGTTAGTAGTATTAATAATGTTTCAGTTATTGTTCGGTTTGCCAACGAATGAAACGTGAACTTGCAGACCATCGTCTTTATAATAATAATAATATTGTTCATTGTTCGATTTTAGCAGCATCTGATTCATGTATAAAAGTACGTCTGCAGTCGCATTATCTTTGTTGTTTTCACGGCATCGCGATAAACTAGCCGACCAACGTTCTTTACATCGTTACTGATTGGTGAGTACCTAGAAATAATAAATCATTATTGATCGTGGACATTGGTTTAGTGCTATTTTAAATTGAAAAAAAAAACAATATCCCGTCAAGACTACTAGTGTTTTATTGCCCTGCCATGACAAAGTAAAATTGTATAGCCCCGTCAATGACAATATCTGTGTGCCGACGCTTTACACTAGAATGTCTTAGCTTTGAATTGCACGTTGAACAGTATATTATTTCAGTGTAATCTCGTCGATAAAATTGAGTATTTAATTTCTAGTTTTAAATGTTGTAGCGTGTTACTTGTAATTGGCGAGTGATATCAGACGAGTACATATGTATCAAATATTTTTCCAACTGTTATTAATATTTTTAGATTTTAATATACAGACCTATTTTTTTTTTTTTTTTTTTTTTTTTTTTTATAGTTTTGAGTGTTTGAAGTTCATCAATTAATCATTCGTTAAACACACATTAGAAGTGTTCAGAGGTAATAGAGACTGTTCTTCAGTGTCCTTACTGAATTTGCCTGCCATGTTTGAAGTGCTGTCTTACACTTATGTGTAGCCAAAATAAAGATTGGACACAGATGAACAGAACCTGACAAACTCTCATTGATATTATGGGTATTTGCAGTGGACTGCAGACATTAAAAGTTTAAATCATGATAAACGTAGAAGTAATCTGTCTTGTCATATTATTATTGAGGAATGAAGTTCTACAATTTTTTTGATTTTCATTGATTCTAATGAAATCATACTGCCCAGTAAGTATTTAATTTAATCTTTATGTGATTTAAAATTTTAACAATAACATCTACTTTACTTAGCCAATTTTGTTACTATAGGTATCTATTGTATTTTTAACTAAAAAAAAAAAATTTAGGTTTTAGAAATAAAGATATTTAGAAAGCTAAATATCCTATGCTTCAGTCTTTATAAATTAGTTAATTTTATACCGCAGTCAAGTAAAGTGGTGTAATATAGTCATATTGGAATTGTATTTAAGAGTGGTTTGTCTTTGTTTTGTTTTTTTTTTTTTTTTTTTTTTAATATATTTCTAGATTTATTTATGTTGGCTTAAATAACAAAATTTATATTAATATTCTACAATAATACATATAATGAGGTTCATTTGTTACTACTAATATGTAGTTAGCAAATAATCAAATGTGATTCTTCAGAACCTATACCTACTAGAAATTGATTCTTCTATGCTAAAATTGCACATTTTACATTAAATTACCTAATTAAAATATTGAATATATATATAATATATAATATATAATATACCTACCCAAAAAATAATTTATATTTTTTTATTTATTTTGATAAATTGATTAGCATAAAATGTATTAATATAAAAATTAGTTGGCTTAACTTTTGATTCTTGTCTTACATGGGCTCCCCATATCAAAGCAATAGGACTTGCCTTAAATGCGCGCCTCCGTATGCTTAAAACATTAATATCTAACATTAAACACAAAACTTCAACCTACAAATCCTTGGTTAAGCCAATATACCTATGGTCTCCAACTCTTCTGTAATGCAAAAAAATCAAACTTAAACAAAATCCTACGTAAAATCTTCTAAATCTAAAATCTAAAATGCCCCACCGTATGTATCTAACTTATCTCTCCACTCTGATTTAAAAATCGAGACTGTTAACGAATATGCCATGTCGTACTTTAAAAGATATCACACAAAATTCCTTTATCATTCTAATTATCTTATATCTAACTTAGGCATTATCAATTCCTGGAAATCCCCCAAGACAACTAAAAAGGAGGTAGTGCAGAGACCTTTTTAGCAATCAATGAAACCAAAAAAAAAAAATAATAATAATTTTAACTTAATTAATCAACAGGTAGTGTCATCACTGGGTGACTTTTTTGATCAAATTGTATCATTGTTATTTTTCTATTATTTAATATCCTTATTGTGCCCTAGGGAACATCTATATTGTAAAAATAAATTTAAAAGTTTTAATTTTTACATTTTTGTTAACTGAAGTTTTAAACACATAATAAAATATGTAAGTGTATATAAACTAATGTATACTTCTTAACTAATAATGAAATAAATTATTTGTTAAGGAACTAGTGGTTTTCCAAATTCAGTTTGGAAGTAGAAAAACATCACTTTGTTAATATGATTAATTTTAAACAAAAATAAATCACTGTTTAATACCCAATAATTGTATTTTTTACCCATAGGTCTATCATGATGGATACTATTTATTGAAAACTAAATCTAATTAAATACATGTATTGGAAAATCATATACAATATCATCTGGTGAAAAAATAATGACCTCTAGTAGTTTTTCAATGAATTTTCAAAAGCATGTAAAAGTCAAATCTCGGTGGTTACAATCATCTCAGATGGAAATGATGATGGAAGAGTCGCAATCATCTTTAGACATGTCTGACACTGTTACTGATGTTTCAACTAGTGACATAAATGAAAGTACTGATTACAGTTCTAAACTAAAATCCATAGAATTGAGGAGTTTGGGTAGAACTGGTTCTAGTAATTTTAATCATAGTCAATTGAATGGGTCAAAGATAATTCCACAAAGAATTAAACAAAACTTAACATCTAAAACTCCGACTAAAAAAAATAGAAAAAAAATACTATTTGTAAATAATTTTAAAATTGTTGAAAACAACTGTAAAAATGACTCACAAAATTTTAATATTATCTCTTCTTTAGCTTGCAATAATGATGAAATTGATGACAAACTGCCTCTAAAGTCTTTTTGCCAAATTCCCTTATCTTCGGAGCTTGCATTAAAACCTAAAAATGAAAAAGACAGTAACTTAATTGCTCAAGATAAAAATAAGCAGTCTTATGTTTCTTATGAAACTAACCATTTAGAAGAAAACAATACTGTAATAAAAATGGATTGTATTCCGTCAAATGACTACTGTTCTTCTAAACAAATATTTGAAAATGTCAAAAATATTCCTCGACAATTAAATTTTTCAGAAAATGACAATTTTATCTCTGAGAATTTTGATGTACTTAAAAATGGAGTATCAAACATAGAATTAAATACAATATATTTAGTAACTAATTCTAATGAACAGAAATTTATTAAGTTAAATGAAGAAAACAAATATTCAAAATATAAATCAAGAAAAATGCGTTCAAAAAGTTGTGATATCTTGTGGACAAAAGTTAATATTAATAATACTATTAGACGTTACAAAAGTTTTGATGATATATATAAATCAGACATGTCTGTTGTTGATTTTTCAAAATTTCAAATTTCACAAAAGAAAAAAAGGAGACAATCAAAGAGGATTAAACCTAAGAACAATTGTATTGAAATATTTGATGATATGATAGTTCCAAATGTTAATTATGATCAAGTTGCTGATGAAATTTATGCTGAACATGAAAATCAATTACTTCAGGCGCGATTGAATGATAAAGAACTTGACGAAAAGTTAAAATCTACCAACTTTACATTGATTAATGAAAATTTATACAGACCTAATAAGTAAGTCATGAAATCATTTAATGTCTATAAACTTAGTAACTCAATAGTGTTGGTACTGGTCATTTATATATAAAAAAAAAAAAAAAATGTTGGCTATTTAATTTACATGGCAGTGCATATGCGTCAGTGTAATGTGAGTATTTGTTATAGATAAAAATATGTATGTATGAGTACACATACAAAATCAATTTAAAAAGTGTTTCTTTTGATTGTTCTTATTTATATAAATAAAAATGCCTTTACAGAAAAAACTTACTCCTTATAAATATATTGGATTTTGTCTTTTTGATCTTTTTTTTTGTTTTTGAAAAGAGAAATTCTGCTAGTTGGTTTGAAGCCTACATTTTTTTGTAAGAGAACAAAATTATGAATTATCTAATATTTGCACTATTTTAAAACTCATTCACACTGTTAACATGGAATTGTATATGTGTTTTCATATTATACTTTCAAATAGTTTATTATTTAATCATGTGTTTTCAAACACTTTTTCGACATGATCATGACAATGTCCATGCCCTAAACATGTTTGCTGACTTGTTGCATGTTTTGACTTGTGTAGATGTAATATTTTTGTGCTTTAAGCAGTGGCGGTCAAATTATTATTTTCTCATAGGATGGGAAGAAGTGAATTTTTTTAAATTTACTTGGTTTTTCATTTAAACATTAATTTTTTTGTACTTCATAAACAAAGTTGAAAAAATATATTAAATAGGACTGTTGTGGACTGTAAAATTGGACAGTGATTTTCTTAGTTAACACTTATCAGTATCTATAAATAATAAATGAGTTGCATTACATTTGAAAACAATGATAAATCATTGCTTACGGATAAATACTGATTGAGCACAGTTGTAAATCAAAGAATACTGTAAAGTATTCTTATAAATCATTCTTTGCTAATTTTCATGAATAAAGTGTATAAACCATAATCGTGAAGACAAATTCCCTACATTCTTTATAATTATGTACAAAAAAAAAAAAAAAACATTTTTATTACTGTATTTTAGTGTTTTAAATCTGAAAACTAAAATTTAAAGTTTTTATTAAATAAACATTGCCAAAAATTCATAAATTGTTAAAAAATGCTTAGGTAATTCTAATAATTGACATTTTGCAAATGGCATCAAAATTTATTGTTTAAATATGTGACTTCATTTGTAATTTTTATTTTTTTAATTATCCTAGTAATATGTGAAAATAAATAAAGATTTTAAAAAATAAAATTTTTAGACAAATTATTATGGTGAATGACATCACAAACTTTTCTGTTTTTTAGAAAATATTTTTGATTTATTGGTTACCTATAAGTTAAAACTGAGCAAATTTAGAAAAAATTATGAAATACAGTATCAAATTACAATATTTTAGTATCATTTTTATTACTTTAAATGTTAATTTAAAAAAAATATCTTTGTGAAATCAATACATATTTTTCACGTGCTCATAATCTAAAAAAATTAATAGCATTTATTAATATGCATTAAGGACATCCCCTCATGACGCCAGAATACATCCCTTCATCCCACGTTTGACCGCCATTGTCTTTTATTAATAGTAATAATAATAACCAAATTCCATGAAAATTTGGTATACAAATTTTATATACTAATTTAGTTTCTATTATTAGAATTTTTAAAATCAGATATCTATTCTTCTGTAAAATGTTTTTTTTTTATTTTGAAGTCATACATACCTGTGTAGTTTAGTATTAGACCAGTTAATATTTTAATATAAAAACTGTAATCAAATTTCAATTATTTTACAGTGTGCAAGTTTCTTCTGCAAGATTTGTTTTTAGTACTTATTACATACCAGCGTAAGAGTGTCAAACTCTTATACTTACCTCTACCTATAAAAATACTAAATGTATTTATTTCAATGGTTTTCTAAAACATCTAATAGTCAAGTTTTTAATTGAAAATTTAACTGTTTCATTTTCTTCTTCTTTTTTAGTTACGGCCCTTAAGACCATCCTGAAAACGTTATACTTTGCCACCTATCCCTGTCCTCTGCTACTTCTCTCCATTTGACACCAGGCTCTATCTTTTCCACTTCTCTCTTCACACTATCTTCCCATCTTAACTTAGGTCTACCTAGTGGTCTTTTTCCATTAGGCTCTTCTTCGATCACTCATTTTACTAAAGTACCCTGTTTGCACCAAGCATGTCCTGTCCAACTTAGTTTCCGCTTGACGATCTCTCTAACTATATTCGGCCTCTGGAAAAATCCTTGGAGTTCTACGTTATGAAGTTTTCTCCATTCATTTGTTTGTCTATCGTATATGGGGCCAAAAATTTTCCGTAGCACTTTTCTCTCAAATATCATTAATCTTGATTCTTCTTTTTTTCTCAGCGCCCAAGTTTCTGAGTTGTATAGAATAATTGGTCTTAGTAGAGTCATGTACATTTTGATTTTTAGGACTTTGATTTCAAGACTTTTTCAAGTCCATAATATCCTCTATTCGCTAGATGTTTCCTTGTTGACACCTCTATTTTGATGTCGTTATCCTCCGTTATCGTCCACCCTAAATACTTAAATTGAGACACTCTTTTGAGCTTCAGTTCTTCAATTTTGAAATATTGTTTCCGACCGCCTTCTCTATTTCTTCGGCTAATCACAAGGTACTCTGTTTTTTTCTCATTAACGGCTAGGCCGACTTTTTTTGCCGTATTTATTAGATTACTTCCTAATCTCTTTATCATATCTAAATCTTTACCAAGGAGAGCGATATCATCTGCATATGCTAGCATTCCAATTCTGATTTGTCCTAATATAACTCCCTCCAAAGTGTTCATCTCACGTATAACTCTCTCCAGTACTAAATTAAACAGTACTGAAGACAGAGCATCCCCTTGCCGAAGTCCTGTCATTACTCTAGTTGGCTGTGATGTTACGTTACCTATCTTGACCTGTATATCAGTATGATTGAGACTGGCTCCAATGAGATTAATAATTTTTCTGGGAAATTTGAAATCTTTGAGAATGTTTAAAAGACTTTCTCTTTGTATAGAGTCATAAGCTTTTCTGAAATCCACAAATAACATGTGTACTTCTTTGTCAAATTCCAAACGTTTTTGGATGTTTTGTCTCAGAATGAACATTTGGTCAGTTGTGGATCTATTGGTCTTAAACCCACCCTGGTAGTCACCTATTATATTTTCGGCCATGGGTACTACTCTATCTAGTAGACAATATGATAAGACTTTATATGCCGTATAATATAAGGCAATACCTCTGTAACTGCATATTTGCGGGTCTCTTTTTTTATAAATCGGACAGATTAACGCTATACCCCAATCTTTGGGTAGTTGTTCCTCAGACCATAAATTTTTGATGATACCATGTGTTCTATTTATTGCTAACTCATCCAGATTTTTTAGTATTTCTCCCTGGATTCCATCCTCTCCCGGTGTTTTATTGTTTTTTAGTCTATTTAATTGGTTTATTACTTCTATCCTACTAGGTGGTGTGCATTCACTGTTGTTATGTTCTGGTGATATCCATGTGAAAGTTTTAGGAGGGTTCTCGCAGTTAAGCAGTTGGTCAAAATACTCTCTCCATTTTTCCAGAACCTTGTTTTGTTCCATAATTATTGAGCCATCCTCATTTTTTAAGAATCTTTCATGTTTTTTGTACCCACCCCTAATTGCGTTAATCTTCTGATACAGATCACGAGTTTTGTTAACCCCGTGGTTGGTCTCGGCTTCACACAGTATATCTTTCGTGAATTTACATTTTTCAAATCTAAATATATTACTTGCCTCATTTTGGTGTTCTTTGTACGTAGATTCCTTCTATCTATTGGTGGGGTCATTGATCCATTGTAGTCTAGTTTCTTTCCTTCTGTTAAGGGCCTCCTCACAAGAAGTGTTGAACCAAGGTTTCTTCACTTTTATTTTGTTTCCCTATTGTCGTATCTGTAACCACATTTAAGGTTTCCTTTATTGCCTTCCATTTGGAATCAATCGTATCTAATTGATTTATGTGTAAGTATTAAATTGTTTCATTCATCCGTTGTTTGAAAAGATCACATACAGTTTTGTCCTTAAATTTATTTACATCATATCTGTCCACCATTGTACCTTTCCTAACTACCAATTTTTTAAGCTTCACATTTAACTTTCCTTTTACCGGGTAGTGGTCCAAATCACAGTCAGCTCCACTGACTGTTTTCACCTCATGTATACAGTTTTTAAACCTTGTGTTAATCATAACATGGTCTATTTGATTAGTGTATCTACCATTAGGTGCTTTCCAAGTCCCCTTGTAGATATCTTTGCGTGGGAACATTGTGCTTTTCACCACAAGGCCTCCCCCACTCGCAAAGTCAATAAGTCTAAGTCCGTTTTCACTAGTTAATTTAACTAATTCACTATTTAACTGTTTCATAATGTGTGAAATTTGTTTTTGTGATTTCTGATCAACACATGTTTTTTAATAATACAGTAAGCCAAATGAATAATAAATAATAGGTGTTTTTTTAAAAATATACTAAACCAAGTATTTTGTTCAATATTTAATATAATTTTTTCATCTAAAAAGGTTAGAAAATCCTATGAAAAAAATCTAAAGAAATTTTATCATTGTTTCATACTTTCCATAATTTTCTCAAATATTGATCAATATCTCTACTTGAATGCTAAAAAAATTTTATCAATTTTAATGGTGGCAAGTTGAAGTGATTCAATAACTGAACGCTGTTACACGCTAGCATTGAAAAAATCTTGTGTTTGTATTTAGCTATAACCAATTTTGATATTTGTGTAGTGTTTCCTTACCTGTTCTCATTTCTGATAAAATTAAACTCAAAACTTTATTTTAAAATCTTGTTAAATTTGTTTTTATTCTATATTTATATTGTTATAATATATTGTTCAATTCAAGTTTATTACTTTATCTATATTACATTATATTATTTGTTATATTTTAGGCAAACGTTAAAATTGTATCCGTCTGAGACATCTACATTACGTAAACTAAAGCAAAGGTAATTAATTTTTATTTTCAAACTAATCTATTTTCTGTTCATTATGAAATCGGTAACGGTACCATCCCACCACAATTGTCCGCAAATCCACACTACGGAACAAAGACACGCCCATGCCTCGGCCGCCGGGAACCGATCTCATATTGAACAAAGTATACCCATGTTTTGTTTGATTATTTTAATTTTTAATGGACTATTAATAAATTTAAACTTGTAATTATTTCCTAAACCTAAAATAAACAAAAAGTTGTGACTAGTCAAGTATTTTTATCTTTTATTTAATTTAATAAATGTAGAATTGTTTCATATCGTTGACCTATAAATCTATTGACTCCATTGAAACATATTAAATATTGAAGCATAAATGCCTAAAATGTCCAGCAGGAACAACTATATTGACATGTTTATGTGACACTGGCGTTTAAAGTTTCAATTCAAATTTAAAATAATCGCAATTAAATTGGAAGGTTGATAAAAACATGTTTATTTTACATTAAAAATGTATTGTTTTAACAGTTTAAATCAAGGTTTAAAAATTTTAAACTTTGATTTGTTTACATTAATTTATAAAAATAAAGTATTAACCATCAATTAAAAACTATCTTAGTATAATTTCTCTAATTTTATTCAATATTCTCTTGTTACTCCACTCATACGTCTAAGCATTCTTATTTCTGCTACACTTGTACTCTGTTCTATTTTTTTGGTAAACACTCAAAACTCGGAACCATATAACATGGTTAATTTGTCATGGTCATTCTTGTAAAACTTATCTTTTAGTCTTATTGGAATTCTTTTATCCCATAAAACATCCGATGCTTTTCTCCATTTCATCCAACCCCACTTAACCACACCTGTGTTTCACATCTCTCAGAAGCCCCGTCCCTTTATCCAAAGGATACTTTGAGATAAATACTTAAAGTTATCTACCTCTTATATTACTTCACTCCTTACTGCCATTACTCTTCTCATATGCATATCGTCAACCGCTTAGGGCTTTCCTCCAATATTATACTCTATATACATTGTCTTACTTTTACTGTTATACTACTGTTTATACATCTTCTAATCCAACTCGTCCTGTCTATTATTAATTTCTGCTACATCTTCTCTAATCAAAACTATATCATTATCAAACATCATACACCAGGATACCTCATTTAGTATCTTTTTATGACTCAATCCATTACTACAAAAAACAAGTAAGAGCTTAAAGATGAACTTTGATGCATACCTATTCCTAAGTTGACATTTTGTGTCACTCCACACATACTCTTTGCACTAGTACTAAAACCTTCATATATATCCTGTATCAAATTAATATACATTTTTGGGACCTTTTTCCTCATTAATGCCCACTTAAAAACATACCTTAGAACTCTGTCTTGCACCTTTTCTAAATCTATAAATACCATGCATAGTTTTTTGTTCTTTTCCCTCTACTTCTATACCAGTTGTCTTACACAAAATAATAGTTCCATTGTTGATGTTCCTCTGGCTGATTCTTTGATATCAATGTCTCACTTCTAATAATCTTTTCCCAAATTTTCTTATCATGAATCTTAAACTTAATTTCTCTATAATTTCCACTTTCCTTTGCCCCTTCAAATATTGGTATGGTTAAACTTTTTCACAATTCTCTGGAATTTTTCCGTCTGCTAGTTTTTTTTAGTTTATTATTACTTTTTTTTTTTCATTTTATTTTGAATATTAGAATTTAAATATTTATTATTTAAAAAAATGTATCTGATTTAGTTTCTAAAAATTAATATATTTATAGCAATTAGCGACTATATTTTTCAACCTTCATCCCTAGTTCCTGGATTATTTTAGTATCTATTCTATATGCTAACTGATATCTGTTAGTGTTATTTTTTTTTAAGTCATAAACTTTTTCATAGCAAAAAAAATTTCAAAAAGTTCATTATTTGTTCATGTTAAAGAACTGGAATGTGTATGTATTGTATTTTTGTTTAACACAAATAACATCTGCATTTAGATGATATAAACAAATTTTAATTTAGATATAAAACTTAAATTAAAAACTGATTTAAATTTTAAACTGACTAAAAATAAACTACCCTTTAGAATAATGTTTTAAATTACATTTTAACCCTAGTAAATTTAATAACTCTTCTCTTTCATGTGGTTCATTTGTTTTATTATTTTAGAGTTATATCTGATGATATAAATGATTATTGTGAATGCACACTGTCAAAAGAAGATATAATTAAAGGGTTCACAGGGTGTGATGATAGATGTCTTAACCGAATACTTAAAGTTGAATGGTGAGTAATTTTTTTTTTTTTTTTTTTTTTATCCAATACTTATTTAATGGAGTGTGTATAAATTAAATGTTGTAGTGGTCCTGGATGTTCTTTAAAAAGATATTGTACAAACAAACAATTTCAAAACAAACAGATTAAAAAAACCAACATTATTAAAACTGAAAAAAAAGGTTATGGTATTTGTGCTGTTGAAGATATTCCTAAGTATGTTAATTTTCAAATTAATTTTACTATTTATGTACATGACATTCATTACATTTTTATAATACATATTCTGTATCTTCTTTAGGCACAAATTTAACTTAACAATTGGTATTTTAAGAACCACTGGTTTAAATTAATTTTTAAAATGTTGATTCTAATTTATACCTTATCTTATCATATCTGAAGATTTATCTACACATTAAATAACAGAGTTCGTGGTCTCTTGTTGAAATAGCAATAAACTAAATGTTTCAGTGTTCATGCATTTTTTATTTTTTTTGCTAAGACCAAAGTATTGCATAAAATTATCATAATTATTATTTAAAAATTTAAGATCATAAAACTACAATTTACTTATGTAATTATAATTTTAAAGCTAAGTATATAAAATCATGTTTTTGATTTTTATAATTTTTCACTAAATAAAATATTAAGTAATGGCCATTAATCCATTTTTTAATCTTCCTATAACGGGTATATATATTAAAAAAAAATTGGTCTTGTAAATCTTTTCAATTTTTTTTATTAAACATAATATAAAGAATTTTTTCTGGAGGAATATAGGGCAGCTAGTTATAAATAGTCATGATTATTCTCAAATATTTGTTAGAAAATTTTCATCTACAGTTTGATACACCTCTTGCAATAGCCAATATTCAAAAAGTGACTAGTGAGCTCTCATACGCATCTAATCATGTTACAAATACACACCCACTTAGTGATGGGCTATTGTATTTAAAATATTTAATTTTCTTATAAAAATCTAGGTTTATTATGTGAATTCATGTATGTGTGTGTATTATACCTACCTAATTTATATATGCACATAATGTATTTAATCTTTGTGTAGAGGTGTTTTAATCAGTGAATATGTTGGTGAAGTGATTGATTACAATGAGATGTGTAACCGTCTAACAAAAAAAGAATATAAAAACCTAAATTATTTGGTACAGTTAAACTCTGATGAAATTATTGATTCTACTTCAAAAGGAAACATAACTAGATTTATTAATCATAGTTGTGATCCAAATTCAGTGGGTGAAAAAGTGAGTCAACATTTGTATTGCTTAATACTTGTAAGTTTTTAGAATAGAATGATAAAATCATTGATTATACCTAAATACATTTATATTTTATAATCGATGATAAAATTAATTATTACACTCTAATATATAACTAGGTATAAAACTGCTTGGTAAAAAACATATTTATTTTGGTATAATAATATATTCATGACAATTTTTACTTAATACATATTTTTTAATTGCAGAAAAAATTAATATTTGTTATCATAATCTTATTAGATTCTGAGCATTAGCAAGGAATCTATTGATTTTACAAAGATGTGATTTTTTTTTTGTCTGTGATATGCATAGTGCCTTGAGTATTGCTTCGATCTTAACAGTCAATACATTTTCTGGAAGCCCAACTTATATCCTTGGTGTATTATTGTACTCGATGTTTTGCTAAATTTTCAATTCCAAAAAAGTCACAGTCATGAAACTAAGAAGAAACATTAATCACGGCAAACGTATTTTTGACATATTGATTTATTTTTTTGATCATAACTTCCAAAATAATGATTGAAAAAATTTGAAACTATTACATACTATTAAAATACGTAAGATACTAATTTGTTAACAATTTCAAGTGATTTCAAACATTTTTGGGCTAAGTATAGACTATAGAACTTTAAATTTCTTGTACTAGACAACTGAGCTTGTTCAGAATGGTTTTTTTTTAAGGCAACAATTTGTCATTGCTTTCAGATATTCAATAATACATTTGAACCGCAAGTTCCAAACCAATGACCCACCCAAAGCGTAGCCACTACTCTGTCAAACTACCTACTCAACCTAGAGTGTTTTCTTAGGGTTTTCTAATTTTCCTAATAAAGATATGGATTGTATTATAGTTTATTAAATTTTTTGTGCACATTAGCTAATTTTATTTTTAGTTTTAATAATTATTATTTCTATAAATTTATACATAAATAAACAATGCTCATAAATCATAAATGCACATAAATCAACAATGCTTAACTGTATTTATATACTCAACACAACTATTTTATTAGAGGTGCCTAATATTATTTAGTTTAATGATGAAAAATCAATAATAATTATTAATTTGTTGTTTTCTGGTGTCCCAGGGGTGGTCGGTCGGTGATGATAGTTGAATGTATTACCAAATTATTGGAAATTAAAATTTGTGATTGATGTAAAAACGACGTGATTCCATTAAGAATTAAAGATTGTAGATTTGTAATAACACAGAGTAGTGCAATTAGATGTGTTACGTGCGACGTACCGCTGACGAGTATTGTACAAACATTCCAATCTAAATGTCTGACAAATTACTAAAGCCCCATACTATGTATCCAACCACTCACTCCACCAAGATCTTTCAATTCCTCTTATTCAAAAAGTCGCAAAAACCTCTTATAAAAGATTCCACATTTGTCTACAAAACCATCCAAACCCTCTCATTATTGACTTACTAAATCCTTCCATCCTTGGAGATCCTGGTAGACAATTAAAGCGTAACTGGTGTCGTGACCTGCTAGATGACTAAAAATCATCTAAACTCGTCAAAGTACCACCAATGGGTGGCCTCTTCACTCTAAACAACTTCAACGTCCATATGAATTAAACTTATCACTTACGCTTATTGTAAAATTTCTTATAGATTGTGTAATAAAAATAATAACAAAAAAAAAAAAAATATAAATCAATAATTAGCTGATAAAGTACCAATGAATGATGTTATCTAAACTTATCATTCAACTACAGAAAAATACATTGATTACCAATACTAATTTGTTTGCACCTAAGTTGCCTGGCCATTACCTATACACTATTCCAAAAAAGATTATCCAATCTCCCAAACTGTTTGCAATGGTTACTTGGTCCCCTATTTTGGTGATTTACTCATTCGAATTTTATTCTTAGGTGTTGTCAATTATTTAGTTTATTGCATTGTAGAACAAATTAAGCTATGATACCACTGTGGCGGCTGTTTGTTTTTACTTTATACTCTATACTTTTTCATATCATTCACTACATACATAAACCAATAAAACTATAGTTTTATAGTTAGTAAATACCTATATATGTATTATTAATTTTTACATTAAATTTAAAATTTATTGTTTTCAGTGGTGTGTTTTGGGACAGTCTCGTTTTGGTTTTTTTAGTACTCGGACTATCAAAAAAGGTGAAGAAATCACATTTGACTATAGCTTTCAAATATTTGGGTAATATTCTTGTATATTAGTGTTACAGCATTTTATGAATTCATACAATGGCATATTTACAAGTTCAATTTTTCTGATCTCCTAACCCAAAATTAACATTCATATTTTAAGTAGTAAATAATAAGTATTCATAAAATTTTGAACCCCACACAAACTGAAAATGTTCAGTTGAAAGAGTAGAAAAAAAAAGTAAAGTAAAGTGTACTTGTTGTTAAAGTTAACAAAAACAATCTTGTCAAAAGAAATTCACTTTTTTTAAGTAAATACATTTTTGTATAATATTACCATTATCAGTTCTCAAGCACTTATGTTATGTTCTGTATTCTGATAATGGTAACATGTTAATAAAGTACCAATTAATTTGGCAAAAGTAAATTTTTTGTGACAGTACAATTTTCTTAGTTAAAGAGTAAGAAAAAAAAGTTCAGTAAAACTGAAAATCTAATTTATTTTAAATAGTACATACTAACTCTCCTACCCTAAAATATTTAAATTAAGCCTTTGAATTCATGTAACTAAAGTTAGTATAATTATTTTGATGTACAATTCTTTAAATTTTCAGTAATGATCCACAAATTTGTTTTTGTGGTTCACCCAAATGCCGTGGTTATATCAGCAAAGCACCACAAAATACTGAACTAAGTGGTTCTGAAGATAGTGACGAAAATACTTCTGAAGATCTTAATGCATCAAAATCTGAAGAAAAACAAAAGAAGAAAAATATTTTGAAAAAAAGGACTGCTTTTAATGATAAAAATAAATTAAGAGAGGTAGGTATTAAATTTTATAAATTATTGAATTTGACATATTTTTATTATCATTCTAGTATGTCCCGACCCGGTGTTGCCTGGGATTTAGTTAGTCAAGGCTTAGTAAAATAATTTCAGATTGAATTTAAAAGGTCAATACACCGAGTTACAAAAATGTGGAAACCCTATTTCACAACTTAAGGAATGAATTTTAAAATACGCTTAAGGGGTTGAATTTTTAAAACCCCTTTCAAAAACACGCCTATAACCTTCAGACAAACATGGTTAATAACTGCAAAATTTCAGGACGTTTTGTGCAGTAGTTTTTAAGTTATAAGCGGACAACATACAGACATTCACATTTATATATATAGATAATATATGGTATTATCAGACATATAACATTAACAAGTTAGCGATTGTGGGAATATATTTGTATTATGATCAATATACCAACCTTATTCAATTAACACTGAATTATTTTAACTTTCTCTATTATAATAGCCCTATTAAAATTATTAAAATCTGCATTATTTTATAAAAAGCTCAATTTTAGTTCTGGAGTGAATAATTATTTCTGAACGACTGTAAAATTTGAACCTTAAAAATGTAATATATGAAGTATTTTTTAGTCTCTGGCAAACTTGGTTCTGGGTATTTGGTCATTAACTATATATTATTAGTTGATGTTTGTAATTTATAACTTAATATTTGTTTTAATTGGTGACTGAAAGAAGACACTTGTTTTAAAACAGAATATAAAAAAATAATTTAACTATATATGAATAGTTGAAAACAACAATTAATAATTTTCAATTTTGTCACCTAAGTCATAGGCTCGTACATGCAATGTTAATAGATTATATTTTTTTTATATATAGCACTTTAAATTGGGGGGCTCTAGTAAGTAGATAAATTGAAGTAGTTAACCATAAATTGTACAATGATTTTTAAACAATAAATAAGTTTGTGATCATTTTTTTAATTTTTAGTTTTAACAGTTAAATAAAGATGTTCATATGAAATTAATATTTGATATGATATTGAGTTTTACTTTATATATTTGGTTATTTATAACTTAAAATTCATAACATTTTTAGATCAAATAAGTATATAAATGCATTGAATTACCCAATTGCAAAATAAAAAGAGTGAAGTTTTTATGTGTAACTATATAAAATAGTTATGCAGTTATTTTTGTCATACATTTTCTTAAAACATATTCTTCATGGTTTCAATAGTTAAAAATTAGAAATATGTATAATTGGTATACTGGTTATCTAGATAAACTCATCAGCACGTGGGATCTTAGAAGGGTGTTATAGGATATTTTAATAACAAACATTTTTTAAGGCGTTTTTGTAGGCAATTTTATAGTAATTATAAAAATCAATAATTATAAACTTTCAAGGTATAAAATCTTAAATCTTAAATTTTAAGTTGGTAATTTAAAATTATTTTTATGCTACTATTGCTATTTGTGACTTTGCAATCGTGAACTGTATCTTTTTAGTGTAATAATAACTGACTTGCATAGGACCCTAGGGCCTAGATCATATACTATGTTATATAGAGCCATGGCTCATACTATTGGTGATATAGGCTGAAGCCAACATAATGAACATAATAAGAGGACCTGCTATATAAGCGCATGAACGGCTACATATTAGTGGACAATGCTACTCTCTCCACACTTGCCAAACACTACCTGGATAACATGGAGTGCATGCACATAATACAGTAATCCTACTATTTATGTTGGCTTCAAAAATTTGTCAAATGGCTTCATCCATAGTATATGATCTAAGCACAAGACTAAACTATTTTTGTAAATACTAAGATTGCAGATTTCAATAAATTATTTTAAATTATTGAAATCTACTATCAAAAAAAATATTGTCATTTTACTATAAATACAAATAGAATAATATTTTTCACATAAATGTGATTTTTGTTTAATAACAAGAAGTACCTATAATGTCCTCCTAAAATCCTAACGATAGAAACACTCCCAGATTCAAAATAAGAAATTTAAAAAAACCTAAGCCTAAGTTTTAAATGTTATATATATATAATAAAATGTTAAATAGACATTTTAGATTCAGAGGAAAGAATGTATTTATTTTGTAAAAAAAATTAATTTTTTTAAAACTTTTTTAAGTAGTTTTTAAAAGCAGTTTTCTAAGGCTGACGTTTACTTAAATAAGTTTTATGCTGTAATTATGCTGTAAAATTGTAATTTTGTTACTAAAGTTTAAGTAGTATATTTTAAATACATTGTCATCTTAGTTATGTATTATAATTTATTTATATGTATTTATAGTTGAACAGACAGTTGAAAGATATTGCCAAACTAAAAACTGGAAATAGAAGTGATCAAGAAATGGCAACATTAAATTTAAATAGACTTATGGTACACACAACTGACAGTGTCAGCCGCTTACATATTTTGAAATTTATTCGTGAACAAGATGTGAACAAACGACTATTTATCGATTTTGGTGGATTTCTTAGTATTATTCACAATTGGATGACTTCGAATGAAAATGAGTCATTTAAGATAATGGTAAATTCAATAAATAGTTTTTATTTTCTTACTTTTAAATTATTTAATTTTTATAATTTGCAGATTATAGAAATTTTAGCTGAATTGCCTATTACAAACAGAAATACTATTACTAAATCTAAAGTATTAGATGCTGTTGCTGAATGGGCAAATATTCCTCATGATGTCAAAACCAAAATTGAAAGGTTATATTAAGTATTATTTATTTTAATATTTGGTTGGTTTTTTTGAGAATTCCTAGAAATTCTGATAAAACAAAATTTCTGCATCAACAAATTTATCTTTGTACTCCTCTATTGAGTTTTTATTATGTTAGTAGATTGAACTTAGAATTTATATTATACCTTTTATCATCTCATAGTAATTGCAATTTTATTAAAGAGGTAAACGACACAAAACATAGTTCACTCTACATTTCTTAAAATTATTATTAAGTGTTTAATTGTTGTAATTAATAATATAAAAATGAATGTATGTATGTATGTTATTCCTCAATGATCTCGAAAACCGCTTGACCGATTTTCATGCAATCTTTTGTAATAGCTTCGTTGAAAGTCCGGGAAGGTTTATAGCACAAAAAATTTTGAAAAGAAAGAAAAAAAAATTTTGAAAAAAAATTTTTGTCGAAAAAAAAATTACAGTTTGATGGAAAACATCAATAATCGTTTAGTTATGGAACATCATGCAGTTTTTGTAGATTCGTTCACACAATATTATCCATTTGAATAAATTTAAGCCCTACCAAAGTTTTATTATATTCATGTAAATTGCAATAATGAAAATAAAGTTCTGAATTAAAAATAACAATTACTGTCTATTTAATATTTTCTTTATTTTTAAACTTCATTAGATAATTGTGTGTGTGTGTGTGTGTGTGTGTGTGTGTGTGTGTGTACGTGTACGTGTACGTGTGTAAGTGTGTATAAGTGTGTATAAGTGTGTATAAGTATGTATGTGGAAAACAATTGAAAATAATTGGTTGAGCGGTTTAAGAGTTATTGAATCACAAAAAGTGGCATTGATTTATATATATATCTATATATATAAAAATGAATGTATGTATGTATGTTTGTCTCTTACGCATTGAAATACTGTTCATCCGATTGCGTTGAAACTTTCTGAAGTTGTTATTTAGACTCCGTAGGTGGTTTTCAAAATTTTAAATTTTCAAAATTTTAATTATAAGTAGTTGGAATGGACAAAAAACCAAAATTGTACACGTAAATTGTAAAATAACATAACCGGTTTTTTTTTTAATTGTAGCCACAACTAAAAATAACAAATAGTTGTCTTAGTAACACACTTATGTTGATTTTTGTTGTATTGTAGTTTATATTATTGTTTAAAACATATTCATTACGTTATTATGCCTCCAAATGAGCAGCGGTTTGTAGAGCAATGCTCAACGTAAAAAAAAAAAAAAAGAAATCAAGATCAATGGGAACAAACGGGTAACGGGAAGCTAGATTGTAAATCGATCGAGTATTGCCTGAACTTTATTCTCCACCAGAAACATTAGCAACATTAGTGTCTGGTATATACATAGAAGTCGGTGGTGTTTTCTTTTACATAAGAAATCTCAAAAACTGCTTGACCTATAAAACTAAAATTTAGCAGATGGGTAGTATATTGATAGAATATGTGCACTAAAACCAATTTCGCAAAATTCAACCCCTAAGAGTGTTATTTTAGGTCAGATTTTTTTGAAATTTAACAAGTATACAATATGTAACACAATAAATTATAGCATGTATAAGTAACACATGGAACGGAAACAATTTTAACACATGGGCAACGCTGTAAGGTAACAAAAGTTACTAGGTATACATTTTATAGGTATACACATTTAGCAAACTATTATACACGGGCAAGGCCGGGTTATGACAGCTAGTAATTAATAAACTATTTAAAACTGTTTGGTAAAAGTCTAATGACTAATGTACATAAAAAAGTAATTACTTTAAGCAATATTTATGAAGATGTTTAGAATACACGCATTAGTTCGGGTGACACAGTGCTTGATATGAGGCCTTTATTTTTAAAAATATTTTAGCATACCTTTTCTAATTTAGTACCTACCTTTAATGGTCTTATAAAAGTATATGTACAACACTGATGTTATATTTAACTGTGTTTTCCAAGTTGAGTACTGGGTCATCAGTCCAAAAACATTGTGATCACTGATCACATATCTATTACCTTACGTAAACGTTTTAAAAATTTAGTCAGATTTTCTTTAAATTTAGCATAAATTCACAGCAGCACAAATAAGAAAACACTTATTGAAGAATTTTTTATAATTTTACCTTTACAATTCTTAATGTGTGAAAAAATATTGGTTTGGTTAGAATTATATAAAAATTATTATTGCTGAGATGAAACTATTGATGTTATTATTATACAATTTATTTGACAGTTGAATTTTGTATCGAAAAATTCACATAGATTAGATTTTTCAAAATTCAGCGTAAAAAAACAGGTATAAGCTATGAAAATTGAAAAACCAAATTTACATCAGATTTTCTTGAAATTTAGCTCGTTTATTTGATAGACTTTAGATTCTGAGCATAGAAGAAATTTATTTATTTTTTTATTAATATATGAGTTCAAAAAATTTAAACATTTTTGGAAAACTGCTTGAAATTTTGACGTTTTTAATCACTTTTACGAGTTGAAAAAGGTTCCGATTTTTACATTGGATACTATATTAAAGTTTGGACTTCAGTTTTAAAATGTATTTAAATTGAAACTTTTTTTTGATATTTTGATTATTTTCTGAGTTATGTGCCAAAAACTACAAACATTTCAAAACCACCAATTATGTTTTTATGTCTTTCCGGTGGAAGGAGTGATCTAATCAATGCGCATTATAAGACAAAAATTTAGATAATTTGATTTTAACAATAATTTATTATAGATGTTATCTTATTCTAAACAATTTTTTAAATTGTACATATTTAGTAAGTTTTGATCTAAAAACTCACAAATTTAAACTAAATAGTCCAGTAGAGAGACGATTGGTCCAATGGAATAAAAAACTGATACCATTCTATGTATTTTGTTGTTGTTTAGAATTGGCATTAATTGGTCATATCACATCTGTGATTTATTTTTCCAAAACAATTTCATAACTAACAAATACCTAAGTAATGCTTCAATCTTTTCATGCAATACCATACCTTATAATATAATTATATTATAATATGTTGTTGGACCTAAGTTTTTTTTCTGTCAACACATTATTGGCTTGAAGAAATGATAAAATCAATTAATGTTGAGTTTGTGGAGTTTGACATTAAAGTAATTAAAAATATAAGGGAAAAGTAATATTACGCTGTGAAGTAAGATTGGTCACACCATCTGAGTGGGTTACTATTTTCAGTTTTGATTAGTATAGTATTACATAAAAAAAAACTAAAGAAAGGAAGGAACGAAGGGAAGTAAATTTGAGATTGGGATAGAAGTTGTTTAGCTGAGCTACTACGCTTTGGACTTTGGAGTTTTTTACTTCTTATTTTTTAGCTACAAGTAATAACTAATATTTCATTTACCAATGTTTGCATTATTTAAAATTATATTTTATACAATGAATAAAACCTAAACACGCCTGATAAATAATCTAATAGAAAGATTCAATACAGAATTATGGATCAATCCATTCAAAATCATCCACAATCATGCCAAAAAACAATTTTAACTTAAATAATATTTACTATTTTAGTTTGGAATATCCTGCTTCAGATTTACAAAAACATTGTCAAGAGATTGACAACATATTTCCAACAATTAACAATGATGATAGTGAAACAGCGGTTTCACTAGTACATGGTCTTGTCGAAAAAGCAAGAGATTTGTGGAAAAAATGGATTGTCCTGAAAATAGTATTTAAAATACCCAAAATAACTGATCAGCATAAACTTTATAAAGAATTGACAAATTCAAGTAAGATTGTAGAAGATTCTTATTTGTCTCCTAATCCTCCCATGGATATAACAACTTTAGACCAAAGATTGTAAGTATTGTAGATGACATAATTTTGTTAACATTATTTTGAATGTATTTTAATTTTTTATTTGCATTTTGTGAAATATTGGTTTTTATGGTTTTTGCAGGTATAATGTGTCTAATAAACACATAAAAAAAGTACCAAGTCAAAAAACTCTAGATCGAATCAAATTGAGAAAAGAATACGATTTGAAAATAGATCAAGAACGTCAAAAACTGTAAATATTTAATATGTTGTATTGATAACAGTATAATTTTGAAACACTTGTTATCATAATTTTTTAGGTTTAGAAAAAAAGTAATGGATGACTGGCATGACAAAATGGAGAGAGTTATGAAAAAAAATCCTGATTATAGTTATTGGCAGCATCGACAGCTAACATCAAATGTGCTTAGTCGTGATAATGCAGTATTAAACCACAACAATAAATTCTGTAAACCATCTAGATGGGATTGTTTACAGGGGACACATACTAGTCAAAGTAAGTCAACTACTCTGTACATCTTTTTAAAAGCAAAGCGCTATAGAGATATACTATTAATTTATAGTTTGAGTACATAGTTTTCTTGACATCCTAGGTTTTAAGTGGTTATGTTTGCCATTATTATTATTAATTATTGATAAATTATAACTATATCATACTTCACATTTTATACTTATATAACATAGTATAATAAAGATTTGTTATATTTTGTTTTATTTTTTAAATTCTTAGTAATAATAGTAATAACTGGTCAAAAAATGTTATTTTGATTAATCGATAACATTAAATGACTTTAACAATCACCAATAAATACTGAAAGACTTTACAAACCTTTAAAAAGGTTTTACCAATATATTGTTTATGTCTCTGCTAAAGTATGTACTACATTTAATTAAAGAGAAAAAATGCACAGAAGAATCTATCCCTCTCATCCCACCCATAACTGATGGCCACTGTTACCAATCATCTTTTATCAACTATGTATTGATAAATAAATGAATCTATTGTTTTCTTAACTTAAAAAAAAACCTCCATATAATAACCATTTATGTTAATTATTTATTATCTATCATATTTTTTGTTGTACTTTTCTGTTACAGATTCAATGATCAATTATAGCAAGCCGAGTACTCATTTAAACTTCATGCTACAACAACCACAACCATTAAACCAATATCCCCAGTATTCTTACATGCAGTCTAATAATATGTTTCTCAACTGTCATCCAGGTTATCAGCCAACATTTGTATGTGCTTCATTACCGCCTCCGCTTAATCAGTCATCTACCTCCCAACTCCAACAGGATAATAATATAGTTTTTGATAAACGTGAAAGTAAAATTTTAGAACAATCTGATGATCAGTCACCAGCAAAACAACTTACCAAATTTGCTGAAACCAATGTCATCAAATTGATAAATGACAGCTTAAGCAAACATTGTTATAGTTCTGACAAAAATGCAGATTTAGAAATTGGAAATGCCAAAAAGTTGAAGTTAAGAACTGTACAATCTGGTGCAGATTTGTTGGCAAGAACTAAGATTATAAGTAATTCTTATACAAATCAGCCATCAAAGTTAATAAAAATTCAACAACATTTAAGTCAATCTAAAAATAAAACAAAACTAAAAATAGCACCTTTATCAGATATTGTGTTGACGTCAATTTGTAATAAAAATAAAACCATAAAATTCATTAATGAACAAGCTGGTGTGATTTCTAACACAATCAATGAAGAATTGATGCCAACTTCAAAAACGGTTCTCTTGTCAAGGAAAAATCCATTTGCTAACTCTATCTTAATGTCATTGTTAAAAAAAGCAAAGCTTGAAAAAGAAAGTTTTGGATTTAAGAAATTTGTTTTACCAAATTTAAACTCTGTATGTAATACAGTTGATTGTCTTGAATCTGACAAAGAAATTAAACTGTATAAAAATATGAAACCCAAGATGATTAAAAAAGCAGTAGGATACGTAAAAACTAAAAACGGTTTTAAGTCTGTTGTAAAACAGTATTGGGGGATTAAACATCAAGGCTTAAAAAAAAAACATGATAAGATTCCAGCAACAAAACATAATATGATTCGTAAAGGTAATGTACACAAATTAGCATTAAAAAATGGTCTTGTAAAATCAGCATTAAAGAATAAAAACAATTTAAATGGAAATGACTGTTCTAAAAAACCAAAAGAAAAGAGAGTAACTTTCTTGATTGAAGGTGAAACGTTGCCAATATCTCCAAACTCAGAAATACGACCAATCAATTTAAATCAAAACATTGTAAAACAAAAGCCACTTATGAAGTGTCATCCGTTTGAAGTACGAAACAAACCTAAATCTATTCTTCAATCGTCCATTGTTCAAGGTGACAGTTCACAATTCTCTCACGAACAGTCATCTGAAATTACCAATAATCATATTATTTTACCAATTGTTAAAAAGTTCAAGGCATCAAGAAATAGACGTGCGAGCCTACGTGATAAAACTCTTTATTTAGAGCAATTACGAAATCAAAGAAAAAATATGATACCTGAAAGCATGATGTCTTTATCTGTTGATGTATTGAAACTCATTCCCGACAATAAAAAGGAAATGAAGAAAGTGATTGATTATTACCATTTAATGGCTACTATTATTGTAAAAAATTTAGGATCATATACCAAAAAAACATGTCAACAAGGGCGCATAAGAAGCGATGAAGATTTTAAATTCCTTGCAAAAAAAGTAATTAATTAATATTACCTGTTAGTGTTTACTGTATAGTGATGTAGATTGTAATATAATTCAAAATTTTTTTAGATTAACGAAAATGTATTGCTAAAAGAATTACAAATTAAAAAATTGGACAAACTTAAAATAACTAATAATACCAAATTCAAAGTTGCAGAATACATAAAGAAATACATGTCTATGTTTGGAGATTTTTATATAAGAAAACCCAGTGGTATGTATACTTAAAATGTTTTGTTGTACTTCCAAAAATATATATAATTTCTTACTAAATTTTCATTTAAAGTTGTTTTTAAAAAAACTGTCATTTCTATAATTTTTATTGACTTGATTACATCACTTTCACTGGTGTTGTATGGCTCTTTAGAAACAGTACCATAAAAATAAAGATGATAAGTAGCAAAATCAGAATGATTGTATTTGGGTAATTTTGTCCTCTCATATTATTTTATTCAAATTCTTCATTGCAAGTGGCAAAATTAGTTTTTAAATAATGTACAAGAGTTAATGTGCATCTAAAAATATAATATATTTATATATTATACTACTATGAAATCATGATTACTTCTTTATTATGATTCAATCTTTACACTTGGTACGTTGTGTTTTTATTTTCTTTATGACTTGATTACATCACTTTCACTGGTGTTGTATGGCTCTTTAGAAACAGTACCATAAAAATAAAGATGATAAGTAGCAAAATCAGAATGATTGTATTTGGGTAATTTTGTCCTCTCATATTATTTTATTCAAATTCTTCATTGCAAGTGGCAAAATTAGTTTTTAAATAATGTACAAGAGTTAATGTGCATCTAAAAATATAATATATTTATATATTATACTACTATGAAATCATGATTACTTCTTTATTATGATTCAATCTTTACACTTGGTACGTTGTGTTTTTATTTTCTTTAT